>OZ025302.1:137019868-137619868 GCA_964019185.1 Maratus speculifer | reverse complement strand
CAATCTTTACAAGAAAATATTGGATTCGTGAAAATTTCAACTTCCGGTTTTCGACGCATTTATACGCTTTAAGTGTCACAGAACCCGAAAAACATGTTTTTCCAAAATGTCTGTCTGTGAGTCTGTGACTGTGCATCTGTTTGTCTACCTGCATAAGACATAAATTTTGTGGGCGCTCTGTCTCAAGAACTAATGCACGGAGTATAATAAAAATTTATATTCAAGTAATCTCCGATATAAATTGGTGCTGATTAGTTTTTGTTTCAAATCTCTCAACAAGTGGCGCTAAAATTATTTATTATTTTGTTTAAATTAAAACACACGCATTCCTTTTGTGGGAATTCTATTAGAACTAAAATTAAAAATGAAATATTTGTAATCATTGGATGATTTTTGTATATTTTGATTTGTTTCTGTTATTACAATTAATTTTAAATTCACAATGAAAAGTACAGCTGCAAATTAAACTATGTTGGTAGAATACGGTAATACAAATATTTTATTTTTTAAAAATGATGAATAATAAAGAACTGATTTAACAAAAAAATCTTTAGAGAAGTAATAGTTGGCATTTCATCACAGTTTAGTAGAGAGTAAAGTATTATGGTAGCGTGAAAAAAACGAAACGAACTGGTATCAATAAAATCTTCTGTTTTCAACACTTTGCAGTGTACACTGTTAAAAATATTTCAGCAAAATGATGGGCAGAGGCCGGCAGTAGAGATTCCAGTCATACTTCGTAAAAAAAAAAAAAAAAAAAAAAAAAATTCCATGTTTATTATTTTGTGCATATCGTAAAACAGCATAAAATGCACTGTAAAACACAATAACCCTTTACTTATACACTGTAAAAAAAAATTCAAGAGGTTACTAAAAATTCTTTAGTAAATTTGTATTCCACAGAATTTTTTAGTAACCATTACAAACTTTTTTTTTGCAAGTGAAACAAACATTTCTTTTTTAAACTGAACAAAAGAATTTTTTGTATAACTAACTTAAAAATGTTTAGTATGAGCCACCAAGAAAATTTTAGTAATAGCTCCAAAATTATTTTTAATAACCTTTACGTGCGCCCGAAGGACAGGAGCTACCTTCGAGCTGCATCCAAATTTCTGAAGCGATAGATTTTCGGCAAAACATTAATAGATGGCAGCACCAAACATTGATTTTTGCTCTGACAAGATTTTCATAATCCCTTTATTAACGAGTACTTAATTTGGCGGCATCCGGTATCGAACCCGTGACCTTTCAGCCTGGAGTCCGTTACCATAACCACTATGCTATCAAGGTCACACCAAGTGAGTTTTAGTAATAGCTATTAAAAATGTAAAACTATTAACTCTTATCCATTGCTAACTTTTTTCTAGTAATTCTTACAGATTTTCTAGTAACCAACTAAGATTACTAAAAATTTTATAGTAATTACGAGGATCACTAAAGTTTTTTTAGTAGATCGACCCTTTTTTTTTTTTTTACAGTGTAGTTCCATACCATGCAGCACGTTAGATAATATCACAGATTCGCTTTTTTGGTGGGTCAAAAAATATTTTACGGTTATGTGATATTTTTCAAAATCCGACTAAAACGAAGGCGTACACCTTAGTGGAGGAAAATGTGCGGGATCGCACCGTAATTTTGCAAAGAGACAAGGCAGAATTCTAAGAATATGCTGATCGCTTTTAATTTTCTAAGTATTTAATAGATTAGACCACTTATTAAGTGGATTAGACCGTTTTTATCAAAGAATGTTGTTGCCCGTGAAAATTTAAGGGTAGACGTTCAAATTACAGTTTTTCTTACGCTAAAATTGCAGTAATTTTTTTTTTTTTTTTCTGAGAGTGTAGTTGAAGAGTGTTTATGAGCTCTGTCTGTCCAAGCTTTAAACACTCGCATAAATATTTTACAATTGCCATAGAATAGATATATGTTTTTGGGGTTTACTATGATATGTTCTGTATTGAAACTGAAGTGCGCAGAATTTTCGGTTTACAGAAATAATAGAATTCTATCTTAAACAAAAGTTCATCTTCATGGCAACGTACAATCATTGAATTAATTAAATATGATAGGATTTAAAAGAAGGAAGAAAACTTTTATTAAGATGTTTTTAAGTTATGAATTTATTTTCCTAAAATTTGAAACAACTCGAGAAAACTCTACAATGATTAGATACATTAAATTTCAAGCATTCGGTTGGGCAATTTTTGCGCTGTCACATGCGACAGATGGACCAAATGACGGCTATAGATGCTACGCATTTATATAATTTACAAACGAATCTAAATTTAAACATATATAAGCTTCGCCTTAAATGTTTAACTTACATTACAACTATCGAAAACTGCAATGACTTTAATCAATTTGGTTTACATTCCATCTTCATAACAGCCAACTCTTTCGATTTTTTGGCCAAGAAAAATTTAATAGAAATTTTTGATTTATTTAATCGGCAGGTTATGGAGATTTAAAGAAAAAAAATGTACGACCCTGATTAGGGCCCTTTTTGTTTCTGTGGCTTTTGCCGCCTTCTTTAATATCTTTTTCCTGCCCATGCTTGGTAAGTGCAATTTTTGAACTTGTGCTAATTTTATTATTTTTTCTTTAAAGTAGTTTTTTAACTACATTTATACCATTAACTTACATTTTTATTACTTAATCTTATCTTAAATTTCCTTATTATATTTCATTAATTTATTTTTATTTAATACTTAAACTTAATTTTCATTTTAATTAATTTAATATTTATATTATGTAGTATAACCACAATTTTTCTTTCTCCCAATGGCTCTTAAAGAACATTAGATACTTCATTTCAAAAGACTGGGCGTTAAGTTGCGTACAACTGGGAAACCCCTCAAAGTTGCTCTATTTTTAGCACTGTTCGGCGATTTAAAATGTTAAAATTTCTTGTAAACTTTTCGTGGTACAAAAACAGCGGAATATTTGACAGCTGTGCATCTTATAGAAAAAGAAACAAATCTTACCTCATTTGCTGCAGTTATAACGCTTTGCAGCGCTTTGTCCAAATCTGAGATCTTTCTTCTATTCATCTTGGCAGCTTCACGAAGTGATTCTTTCGCCATGTCAGTTTTGCCATTAGACAAAAGCCACCGAGGAGATTCAGGAATCATCCTAAAAATGTTCAGGAGGTATTAATGTAATTAAAGATGTAAGGGTATAGACGCGGATTTCTCCGGTTAAGAAGATAAGGAAAAAACAATTTTTTAAATTGATAATTCTAAGAGATAATTAAAAATGACATAAAAAAGCAAAATGTACTAAAATTACTTTCAGGTTACCATTATGTTTTCCTGCTCCCAGTCCGCCAAGTTTTCAAACTTTGAGTGCAGGAAAGCATAAGGCCCGCCACACACCAGGGAGACGTGCGTCAAAAATCATGCGACAGGACGCAGTCAAACCGGTTTTTTCTTTGTTATCAGGGTGAAATTGTCGCATGTCGCACGTTTTTCTGTTCAATGTCTCACTGGTGTGTGGCGGGCCTAACGCAAACCTATGAGTCAACCGCTAAAATCGAAGTTTTAGATGTTTTCCACCAAGATACGACTTGGCAAACCGATTGAATTTTAATTTGTAAAGTCTCTTTATTATTCAAATAATGAAATAATGAAAATTTGATCCTCGAAAGTATTTTTCCTGAATTTTTGAAAATTCATTAGCAGATTTACAAAATCAATTAGTAAACTTTAGAATGATACTGCATGTTAAAATCAATCAACGAAATATGCATTACAGGGATTTTGCGGAATATTTAGAACTCCATTCAAATCGTTTTCATAAAGTCTTAGTACAGCGTCGTTTATCCGGGCACCTATTAACCGGATTGTTCAATTATCGGGTCGATCAAGAACTATGCTTTTTTTTTTTTTTTCGTCTTCTCCAAAAATTTTTAAGTGAAATTTCTCTAGGTGCAGAAGGGTAAATTCTCCTGGATGTCATGAAAGTTAACCATTAAATAACCATCTCTTAATCCTGAAATAAGTAAATTGTCAACAAATGTAAAGAGAGCAATCATTAAATTGACATTTTTAGAACCTAAATAGTTTCAATTTTAACGTGCGAGAATCCCACGTATGTATTTTTTTCCCACGAAAATACCTCTATCGAAAAATTGGTCAAAAAATTGGGGAAGAATTCTATATCCTGTTTTGGCAGGCACAATTGGCGAAAAAATCGAAAATGGCAACAAAAAGTTATTTTAGAAGCTTGACATATCCAGGGTTCATACAGAGTTCGGAAGAAAAAATCCAAGGAGTACATAAAAAATCCAAGAAGTCCAAAAAATTTTAAGGACTTGCCACTTTTGTTGTTTTCTATGTGGAATGCACGTGCACAAACCCAATTCTGCGGGGGTTTCCCCGAGTTACCCCCCGCGAGAGGGGGGGGGGGTATCTGCGATCTTCAGACGAAATCAGCAATTTATCTGTGATATTTTAGCAAAATCGGCAATTTATTGCGATCTTTTCACGAAATTGCCGTTTTCCCGTGTTTTTTATGAAATCGACGTTTTTTAGACAAAATTTGCATTTTTACACGATCTTTTCTTGAAAAGGTGTTTTATTCCCACGGTCTTTTGACGGAATCGGCATTTTTGCGTGATTTTTTGATGAAATCGGCTTTTTTTTCCCAGTGATCTTTGACAAAATATTTGTAAGCTATCTTTTATTAAAGACGGTGTTTTTTCACGCGATCTTTTAACAAAATTAGCTTTCTATCTGCGATATTTGGTGAAATTGCAGTTTTAACCAGGAAATTCGAGTTTTTTAGCGATATTTGGACAAAGTTCGTTGACAAAAACATTGACGAAATCGTCGTTTCCCACGAAATATTGACAAAATGTGTGCTTTTTCGGTGATCCTTTCACAAAATTTGCATTTCTCCGCGATTGTTTTTTCTGCGCGTAAAACCGTACAAGTTGGCAACTATGAGGAACTGATAACCCAATTTCAAATTTTCGGAAGAGGATGCTTTAAATTTCCGGTCTAGAATCACCCTGTATCCACCATTATCAGCAAAATTGAGCATGATGAATCGTATAATGAAAAGGAAATCAAAGTTGTATATCTAGCTGTGAAGGAATTACACTATGTAATAACTTTTTGAAATTAGAAGCTTAAAAGCTCAGGATTATTCTTTTCACTTTTCTTTCCCTTATGGCAGTGAAAAGTAAATCACTTTGGTGGCTATTAGTATGATCCCAACCAGTCACTGCTGTGCTTCTGATGAATGACGTGCATAAAGAGTTTACCGTGCGCTTTATAATAGCTTTTTTTTTTTTTTTTTTTTTTTTTTTTTCGGGAGCAATATTGTTTGCGTGCAAAACTCAATACAATTTAAGGAGTTTCTAAGGAGTATTTTGTTTATCTAAGTCTTTCTAAGTACTACTTGGGAACGTTTTCATTTCTAAGTAGTTTCTAAGGAGTCTAAGGAGTCTGTACGAAACCTGCATACCTCAAAATGGCAGAAAAACATGATTTTTCAATAATTTATAAACATTATATTTATTTAAGAAATATATATGTCACATGTAAAAAAATATGCTTAGATGAATATTTTTATGTATATACATTTGAGATAACTTTCTATATATATGTAATTATAGAGATATACATATATAAATACATATATAAATACATAATATATACACCTATAAATAAATATTATATATTTATATAAATTTTTATAATTTTATTTCAAATATTTATTATATATGTCAAATTAATTACAAAAGCTATAAACTTTTCCAAAAAAAAAAAAAAAATATGATAAATGCAAAAAAAAAACAAGCAAAGTTTATTCCAGTAATAAAAAAGCAACACCAAAAGTTGGAGATCGCAACCACATTGATTCATTTAATGCCAAAAAACGTTTGCCCCCCCCCCCAAAAAAAAACAACAGATTATGGAACTCTCCCCAAAATTTTCTCATTTTGTCCCCTTTGGTCTTTGGTTAGACGGACCTACCCCCCCCCCCTCCCTACTCACGTTTGTTTGTACAGTGCATGTACTGTATATACATGCAACAATTTCTATGTGTACTTCTATGTATAACTTTATACCAATATTGTAGAAAAAAATAACTTATATACTCGTCATTTGTAATATGATAAAATGTGCACTACAATTGGCATTTCTAAGACTGCAGGGAAGTTACCGAAAGCATTGTTACAGTCATTTTTTAAAATTGCCCAATCATCCTGATTTTTCATTAACCGGATTGGCCTTGGTGTCGACCGATCCGGATAATTGGCGCTCTATTGGATTTTAAAATGCAAGTTAAGTTATTATATACCAAGTAACAATAACATATACATAAGTATTTTATAAAATTAAGCAATGTACAAATATAATGCCCTTACAATACAAATACAGAAAAAGTTAAGAACCGAAATTTTCCACCTACAATGTTCTAACATGAGAAAGGCTGAACAGATACAAATAAAAGAGAAATTGACCTTTTAAAATCATTTTTGTTTTGTGCAACAAATAAGGGTTAGGATGTTAGGAACAAGATAAAGTAAAATATCTACAACTCATTGTAAATTGAATTACTGCTAATCAATGTACAAAATTTTTTTTATAACCCTTTTCTTAAATGGTAGTTTAAAGTACCGTCGGGGTATGAAGCTATATACAGGTTGTTCAATCATTTACCGCCGAAACTCTGCACAGCCATATTTCTTGCTTGAAATACATAAAAAATTGACCAAAGAACCATACCTCTACCACCCATAGTTTTCGAGGAAAATACAGCGTCATATCAGATAAAAAAAACTTTATTTGAAACATGAGCATTGGTATTTGCATATGTTAAAGTAGGAAGATGTTCAAAATGTACGTCTTACATATTGTCGCATTTTGCTTTGAACTGTCTCGCGCGTCGAAGCAGTATGTTGTCCACAAAAATACACACACAGCATGAACACGAGCAACTTAGTCACTCAACAGGCTCAATTCCATCAGATGAGAGTCTTTCATCAAAAAGAAATACAAAGTTTTGGCGATCGTGACGACCGTAAACCGAACCCCCTCCCCCCCGCACCCCTACTTTCAATCCAGAGATTTGGGTATTACTGAAAGTTCATGTTTCCAATAAAGTTACTTTTTTTGTATCGGATATGATGTCATATTTATTTTCCCATTTATCTCCAAAACTATGGGACGTAGAGGTGAAATTCGTTGGAAATTTTTAATGTAGGGGAAGATGGGGATACTTGAGCCATTTTTTGAATTTTAATTTTTTTAAATTTTTTATAATTTCTTAGAATAAAATATAATATTGAAAATGAAAATTTGATATTTTTTCTTCAACTGAAAACCACTTTCAATTAATTTTGAACTATTTTTCTATGTATAATAAATGTTTATTTTTTGTTTTACATCGTCGCTCAAGTATCCCCATGGGGGGGATACTTGAGCCATGGTGAAGGGATACTTGAGCCACTACGGAAAAATACCTACAAAAGTAATTTTTTTCGCTTTATTTTTGCAAAAACATTTTACAGAATGATAAATTATGAAACATAAAGTTCTTCAAAACCAATTGAGAAAACAAAGCTAGTAATAAGATCATTTTTTGTCGTTAGAACTGGTTGTCGAAGGATAATTTCAACTTGACTTATAACGACGGTAGAAGAATCCTCAGTTCAGAGCCATTTAAATTTGGAATCTGCAATTCATCGGGCAAATTTCATTTTCAAAATATTAAGCACTTATCCAACAAATATTTTTACAGTTTTTTTTCTGGCATATTTTATTAGTAACCAACCATCAATAGAAGGTTTTCTTTTCACATCATCACCATCATTGACAGAATTTTCCTCTAATGATATTGTCGAACTCATGCTTTTAATTTAGTAGCTGTCGGAATTTAAGCCAGATGTATCATTCTACAATTTCAAACACTTTTTTGATTTCACAGGAAAAGATTTTGTCTTCCTCTTTGGCTCCATGCAGGGAAGTTTGAACTGGGATTTGTGTTGCTTTTGTTGTTTTTTGTGCGCTTTTTCTTACCAATTTTTCTTTAATTTTCTTAGTTAAAAAAAAAAGTTACAGCAATAGAGGTTACGATTTCAATATAAAATATTAATCTTAATATGTTATATTAAAAAATAAATATTTTAATATGTTGGACCTAACTAATTAAAGTATTAGAGATTATAGCCTGTAAAACAGTTTTAAAAAGTTATTTTAATTTAATAAAAGTTAAATTGAAAACTATGTTTACATTTATCTAGACAGGCTATTTTGTTAGTCAAAATGATAAATAAAATGGATATTTTCTTTAAAAAATTTTTATTTTTAAACATTTTTAGGTCGTTATTTTTTTAAGAAAAAAAAATAAAATGAAAAATTATTCTCCCTTTTATCCAGAAAAAAATCTATTAGTGAATATAAGGATGGAATTTTATTTTTTGTCTGTTTCACCCATGTTTAATTTCTAGTGGGGATGGTTGAGACATGGCTCAAGTATCCCCACTCTCACTGGCTCAAGTATCCCCACTACCACAATTTTTGTTTCCCAGAGTTTTACTAAATAAAGCATGCGGCTATTAGAACTATTTTAGATTCAAAATACAATTGTAATTATGCTTATTAAATTTATGTATATAGTTGCAACTTTAAACAAAACTTTGATTACAAAAAAACAAAAAAACCATGCACCCAAATATTTACTTCAGATAGGGAAAAGACAACTATTAATCACTATACTTTCAAAATGGTATCAAGATGCGTGATTTCTTTTTTACATGTTCAGAACTATAAATATGTTACCATATTGGCAGTTTTAGAAAGAAAAATTAACCAACTGTAGAGATAATAGGGGTGGCTCAAGTATCCCCACTCTCCCCTACTTAAAATGAAAAATATTGGCTATGCACAATTTGGGCAGTCTTCATTGGACACCCTGTATAAGTTTGTATACTGCCTGTGAACGAAATGGCACCACAGTTGTGCTCAAAATTGTCACCATGCTAGTTTAATGTTAAGTTGAAAAGAATTAAAATGAAAACCAACAACGTTATATCAGATCTTTTTTTTTTTTTTTTCATAAATGATAAAAGTAATTTTTTACCACCAGACCGCCATGAAGATGATGTAAGGTGCAGTCAAAGCGATTTGTATCCAGAACCAATCTCTGATCAGCCACACTATACCAGGCAAGCAGACAAATCCAACAGACCAACCTAAATGCACCATATTGGAATACAAAGACCGAAGCTTGGGACCAACAACTTCCATCACTAAAGGAAAAGTTTACAGACTGAATTAGTATATTTATATTCATATTTATTGTTTTTTTTTTACAAATACATACGGGTGGACAAAATCAAAAGTTCATAAAAATGATGGTTAAAATTACAGCATTGGTTAAAACTCGTTTCCCATATTAAAATACAATTCGTCTGGCAACACATATCTTGGTGGAAAACGCCTGAAAACCCCATTTTAGTGATTGACGAGTAGGTTTATTTACTGGTGGGACCATTGTGTTTTTCGGCTAAAAATCCTCCATATTTTCATAATTTTGTGTTGCAAGAAAACAAATACTTATAAACCTATCCATCAAGCACTAAACATCAGATCTGCAGATGGTTTCCACAAGATATGACTTGGAAGATTAGTTGCATTTTAATATGGTAATCAAGTTCTGTCTAATTGTGGAATTTCAGCCGTTAACTCTGTGAGAATATAGTCAGTGCAGCTGGTCTAATAGTAAAGCCAAATAAAATATGCTACAGAGGATGATCGCACATTTTTTGTAACGATTTTGGAAAAATAAATATATAAACTAAGATAAGAATTTTATTTTAAAATTTGCTCAGTCTGATAGTCTTTATATTAAACTATCATATTACATCTTGATTTCCAAGCTAAACTTTTCTGAAAATATCAAGGATGATTTTATTCCGTACCTCGATCACAATTTTCCAGAGTCCATCCAATATTTTCGGATGCCACTTACGAAGAACTAATTTGAAATTTACCTTGAATTTGCATAGTTATCGCTCCACATATTTTTATCATAAATTCTTTCTAATTGAAACATTCCTCATATTTTTTCTTTTAAGTTTGATAACAAGTCATTCTTTAATAATACACACACAAAAAAAGAAATAAAGCTTTTTTTAATAGTTTTAAGATGATACTTTTCTGAAAATATCAAAATTGATTTTATTCCGTACCTCGATCACAATTTTCCAGAGTCCATCCGATATTTTCGGATGCCACTTACGAAGAGCTAATTTGAAATTTATCTTGATTTGCATAGTTATCGCTCCACATATTTTTATCATAAATTCTTTCTAATTGAAACATTTCTCATATTTTTTAATTTAAGTTTGATAACAAGTTATTCTTTAATAATACACAATAAATAAATAAATAAATAAAGCTTTTTTTTTTAAATAGTTTTAAGATGATTTTTTCTCTATGATGTAGAGGTGAGAATGGTTTGGTAGGCATATTATTCAGACATGAAAACAAGAGAACATATAGGAAATGCTACATAAATTTGCTTATGACTCCCACAGACTATTGAACAGATCGAAAGTCTTCTTCTTGCGGTTGTGGATCGAAGTATCTTTGTTGATAAACTGATAGACTCCATGCTTATATTATTTTAATATTTCTGTCTGTCGAAGTCAGGGATAATTAAATTCCCAATGACTTTTTACAAAAGAAAAAAAAAGAAAAAAAAATAAAATAAAAATTCAGACCCAAGATTTTTTTTTTTTTTTTTTTTTTTTTTTTTTTTTTTTTTTGCACATTATGTTTTTTAATGCTTTAGTTAAGAGATATTAGTTATTAAAATGCTAGAAAAAAATTTCCTATGTATTATTTTCAGAATGTTCCCAATTGGGAACATTGGTCACTTTCCGGTGGTCATTTTTGTCATTCGTCATTTTTATGATTTTCTGTACATTTCCCCATTAAAGATACGAATGTTACTTCTATTTTTAAAAAAAATCAAGTCTTTTTTTTGTCATTTTTGCCATTTTTCCATTTCTGCTGATCTGCATAAGCTATCAATTGTATAAAGAAAAAGATTATTTCAAGAATCAAAAGTAAGTTTGCATCAGGTATATTTTATGCTTTCTGTATATTAATGACTTACTTATGCATAGATGTAATAGTTTCCTTATTTATGGAACATTATACTGTGTATTATCCATTACTAAAACTATGCCTAAAAGCAGCATTTCTGTTTATACAAGAAGTTTAACATAAAAGTAAATAAGGGGAGGAATGGGAAATGCCAGCGAAAGGAGGAATGGGAGAATCTAATTCCTTCTTTTTAATAAGATAAATGTAAGTTGTTAATATGCAAATATTTTAGAGGTTAGTATATTAATTATAACTTTGAAAATATATTCATTTATTTCAAAATATATGAATAAATTGAATGGATGATTTTTTTTAAATGTCATCTCTGACTGACAATCCTGAATTTTACTTCCAGTGATGAAGGTACTGAAATTTGATTTTGTAGCACAGACAATAGACATTATCAAACTACAGTCTTTATTAGATTCTAAAAATAGCCGACATTTGACTATTTGCGTCTTATAATACATTGTTTTATAGTTGTGTCATACTTTCCTGTTAGTGGAAAAATATGGGACACATTTTGAAATTTATAATTTCTTTATTTATAAAAACGTTTCTGAAAATTATGTTTCTACATTCTTCAAGACTATTAGAAAGTGTTTCATCTTGTGTTTTATAAATCGAAATTTTTATTTTTGTACCAAACAAAGTTGATTTTCTCATATTTGTAAAAAGTGTCCCATTCCACTCCACTCTTCCCTATATATTTAACATTTTATAATTTTAGCAAAAATTTTTCAGTAAGAATAAATTTTGTATTTATGAGTAAGACATTTTCTCGAAGCTAAAAAAGGTTTTGTAATTTAGATATTTAACTAAAGTAGATTTGAATTGATTCGGCATTAGTAGACAGCTGTTATATGACATATGAAAACTGCCTATTAACCCTTTTTGCACTGACTCTACTTTTAAGTACTTTTAAAGAAATTTTAATGTAAAATATATTTACTCAGTTTATTAATAAAACTTTTTTTTCTTTCTGCACATTATAATCTGTGCGATCAAATTTAGATAGAGTAGATAAAAAGTCGAAGCTAAATATTTTCAAAAAGTGATAATTTTCTTAATAATTTTCATAGGTTCGGCTTTTCTTTCTTTAAAAAGCTGTATGAAATATTTTCAACTGCAAAAGCTTTTTCATTTACAAAGAAATCGTAATATGTTTGAATACATTGCTTTGATAACAAATGTGATATTTCCATAAAAATATTTTTGGTTAATTATTCTTACTATTTTTGTAAATATTTTAAAAAAAACTTATAATTACCGACTTATTTAATCAGTTTTAATGATAAAACATATCTAAATTTCACATAATTTTCATTTAAAAATTCCAATATTATCTGCAGATATTGAAAAAAATAATTACTGAGATGAAGCAATTTCTTGAAAATAAATTTGACAGATAAAGGGTTAATTATCCATATAACAATGAAAATTTTTAATTTAGTTCTTTTAAATATATATTTTAACACATACGCAGTACATTTAAGTTGTTGTAGTATCCACCAACACCCATGGCGACCAGACATCTAGCAACGAGATACATACTGAACGATGATGAGAAAGCACAAGTCAGACCTGCAACGCAGCTCAAAATGCAACATCCTGTGATTGTTGGTCTTCTACCAATTCTATTCAGATGAAAAAAAGCATGTAAATTTAAAAATTTCACTATATGTAAACTACTTGTCAAAGAAATATTTAAAAAAATGTTAAGTTACTTTAATTCTTAGTTCTTTCAACTGTAAACATAGTTTTTGTCAGAAAATTAAAAAAATTATTTTATTAATGTCTTCTTTTTCAAATGTCACATAATTGGTGTTAAAAAGGAGTGAAAGTCAATTTTTAGATCCGGAAAACACTGGGAAAATAAATACAGATATGAGATAAGGAATATTACTTGTGTTATGATTCTTTAAGGAAACTGATCCAAATTTTGGGTATGTTGTACCATAAAACGTCATTACAAACCGTATTTTATTTAGTAATAATTTATATTGATTCTCGGATGATTAATTCACGGTAATTCTTCAAAGGACTTATAACTTTTGCATCTTCGAAATTAGCTTGCATATTTTGCTTCTCGTTGAGTCTTGTTGCTGGTCGATTGTATTTGAAATCTCCCATATGTTCTTTAATACGATATTTAAGTTTAGGAGAAGTCCTTCCTATGTATTCAAGGTAAATATTTTCTGTTTTTAGTGGTAATACATATACTCCAGAAATTTCATCTTTAGGTATCGGGTCTATTTTGACACTAACCTAGATCTTTCAATTTTACTGGAGAAGTGACGATTAAATTCACGCCAAAGCGAAAAAATGTATGTCTGAGTATTTCGAAAAGTCCTGGTATGTACTTCATTTTGCAATATCTCATATTACTTGGTGCAGGGTTTTTTTTTCTCCATATGGTTTCCTGTGATTTGATCAGTTTATCAATAATGAGTCTTGGAAAACCATTCTCAACTGCAATGTTTCTAATGGTATTTAATTCAGTTTCAAAATGATTAAGAGCCATTATTTTGAAAATCAGACAAAGTGAGATAGTTGTATTTTTTGATTTGCTTGATTTTTTTTTCTGTTGAAATAGATGGTATGTAATAAAAATTTGAATTTTGAAAGCCTGAAAGATTTTTTCCTTTCCGGAATAACATGTCAAATTTCAAGGTTGTGAATGCCATTTTTCATGGAAGGTGAAATGCCAGTATGTTTAGAGTGCTATATCTGTGGAAAGCAACACCATCCCAAAATTGTTGTGCAATAAACTATTAGTATAACTCTGCCTGCTTAGTAAGATTTACTTGTTTCCATAGGGCATTGTCAATTTACATTGTTTTATTTGCTAACATCAGCAATATCTCGGTAAAGTTCTACATTATTTAACTTGTCCTAGTAGTACACTTTTATATTATATAAGAAAACATTATGGGTACACTTGTTTAAATAAGATAATAAGTGCGAAAACGGATAAAAACGTCATTTTCATTGCATTCTGTGGTAATATAACAATATAAATTAAAATGCCCCATGGAAACAAGTAAATTTTACTAAGCAGGTAATGTTATATTAATAGTTTATTACAAAAGAATTTTGGGATGATGCTGATTTTCAGAGATATAGTACTCCAAACATACTGGCATTTTACTTTTCATAAAAAATAGCATTCACACCCTTAAACTTTGACATTTTCTGCAAGGGAGGGAAAAATTTTTAAGGGGTTCAGGAATGCACAATATTTATTAACTATCACCTACTTCAACGTAAAAAAATATCAAGCAAATTAAAAAATACAACAATCAAAATATCACTTTTTGTCTGAATTTCAAAGTAATGGCTCTTAACAAAGAAAACACTAGATGCTCGATTTATATAATAAAAGTTCAATGGAGCAAGTTTGTAATTGAAAGGTGATGTACATTTAAAAGGCTGTTAGATTTATTTGATTTCCTGTAAATTGTACGCTCAAGTGTTAAATTTGATAAATTTTTGGTTTGGAATACGTCAAGGAATGACAACTCGTTATTCTTTTCCATTTCGATGGTAAATTTTATGTACAGCATGTAACTGTCAAAATGTTAAATTCACTCGCGCAACAAAATTAAAGTATTGAACATATAAATTAAATATAGAAAGTGACATAAAGCCGTTCTTTTTCCTTCACATAATGAGTATAAACATATGACTTAAGTTTCGACAGCAAAAATTAGTTGATCTCTTTGTCAGATTAATCAATAGCAGAGAATAGCAAAGGTGTCTCTTCAAGTCTTTCATTTTTAGAATTCAGCTAATTTTATTCAAAAGCAAGAAGTTAAAATGAGTAGAACATAATTCTCAGTTTTCGCACATAGTCTATTTGAATGCGAATTTCAAAAAATTATCACGAATGGAATTCATTTATGACGAACTATTTTTGCGGTAAAATTTGGAAAATAATGAACCAAATATCGTCGAACTTGACGCTTCCTGACACTGTTATATATGTTCGTATCCGCATGAGAAAATATTTCATGAATATATATATATATATATATATATATATATATATATATATATATATATATATACATATATATACATAAATTTCATGTAGTTTTACAGGGTTCGTACGCCTCAATGAGTTCAATGGATTTTAAGTGTTTTAGTACTGATGTAGTAAATATTTCGTATTCGAAAATACTGGTCGCTAAATCTGAAAAATATTTTATTTTTCATTAAATAAGGCTACTATTGCTTTAGAAAAGTTCTGGTAAAGGGATCTTGAAAATCCTTGAAGCATACGAAACCCGTTTTATTGGAAGACGATTTTAAGCATATGAGAGCAGCCATAGTGATTACTATGATGAAAATAAATTTGAAAGAAAGCACGTTTTCTAAAACTCTTAAATTAATCTGATTATAAAAAAATTCCCTTTTTTATGCTCTTTCTTGTTTCAAAATGGCACCCATCCTAAAATTTCAAAGTGATATACCTCAGCCCTTTTTAAAATAATGGAGAAACAAAAAATGCTGCGGAGTCCTTGAATAAAGGCCTATAAACTTAATGAAATTAATTTGAATATTTATAAATGTTTGTATACTTTTTGAGATTAAAATTTGAAGCAAGACAGCAGGTTAAGTTGGCCAACGAACTCAATAATTACATTGGTAATCCCTGTATACATGTTCCCTGTTTAATCATATCCAGAAAAGGTTTATAAATACGAGTGCTACAGAATGACAGATATACACACACAGACAGACACACACACACACAGAGAGAGAGAGAGAGAGAGAGAGAGAGAGAGAGTCAACATTGTAACTGAGGTTGCTTTAGGATTGACCGCTCATGAATGAAGCTTATGATCGATGATTTTTCGTAGTTGCTTTTCATTAATCATCTGCAATAGATAGGTTCTTATTTCTTGAGTTGGAACTACGTTATAGTAATAGAGTTAATAACGTGTTATTCTATCTGTAAGAAATATTGAAACTTTAAAAAGTCATACTTATCTGACAAGTTGCCAAAAAACATCACAGACACCAGCAGTCCGGCCATAAAAACGGACTTGGAAAATGATATAAGCCATTCCTGTTCACACACAAGATCAAACTGAAAATTAAGCAAACAAAAATTACATTTAATGGCGAAGTAAATTGGCGTGATACGATAAAATCAAAGATTTTTTAAAACATCGTAGAATAACATAAAGGCTTTAGATGTTTCAAAAAACTAAATTGTTTTTCAAAGACTAAGTTCTCTTTTTAAGTATTTCTGAAAATTTATTTAAGAGTTTTAAGAAGTTCTTTTGGATGTTAATAATTACAATAAGAAAAGAGTTCATTTATGAAAATGACGTCATATTTGAAATAAAACGGACATTTTTAATCATTTATGAATAATACAAGGAGAATAAATATCAGTAGATAGAGAAAGCCGGTGAAAACTGCATCATATTAAAAATAAAACTTTAAAATATTAAGTTTTATTTTTTACATTACAGGAACTTTTCGTATTACAATATACATAGAGCATATTAAAAATTCTACTGTGAAAAACACTTAAAAAATAACATAACATATATTAAAAAGGATTATATTAAAAATTCTAATAGTTTTTTTTACGAGTATATTGAATATAATTCAATTCAATATATAATTATATATATATAGAATGTATATAAATATTTAATTTGTTGAAATAAACTAATCACTATTTCAGCTGAATAAAATCAAGTTAGATTTATTTACAATAAAAAGATTTCATTTTTTGTCGTCATAAAAAAAAGCAAAAGAAATTATTTTTTCCCTATTTCGGAACAATTCAACAACGAAATAAACTGATCTTATTCAAGGACACTTATTCCTTTTCTACTGCAGTGAAGTCACGTGACAACGACCAAAAACAAAATAAAAAAAAGAACATTTAGAACTCTTTTTTGACATTCTAATATTTTCAGTGTTTGTTTAGTTTTCTGTGTGGATGTAAGACATGTAAACGTCTATTGTTTCGCTGCTAAAAGCAGCTATGTAATTTATGTGAATATAATATCATTATTCAATTCAAAACTTTCCTCGACCCCATTGTTTATTAAAAACAAACTATTAATCAAATGTTTACCATTTCAGCGAAGTTTAACTAATTAATAAGTTATAAAAGTCTGACGTTAAATCGAAGATTCCAAAAGAATGGAGGCCATGAAGAATGGAATATTTTGAAGAACCAGAAGAATGAAAGGTAAGATTATCTTGCCTTCTTATTATTGAAAGATATAATATAATATGAGGAATTAAATTTGATAAAATGATATTAAACAAAAATCCTTATGTGGCGTAAAGGAGTAATTCGCTATAAGGCATAGTTTTTAATACATTTCCTACATAATTTGATCAATATGAAAGAAAAATCGTGCGTCAAATATTGATTATGAAACACTTCAAGAATGATTTTTACCTTTGAGTAGCCCTGCATATGATCTAAAGTATTTATATACGCCATGTAGCATGGATAAATTTAATTAAACTTAAATCATACTATAATTCAAAACGCACATCAATCAATTTTCGCTCGTAAGTAGCACTGTATTCGGAATCTTGTGTGGCCCTGCAAATAACCGATAAATGTTATGCTTATCAAATTCTACACTGAACATGTTATAAATCCCAAAATTGCATTATATTAATTTCATTATGTTTGAAATAGTGTAATATGATTAAAATACAATGTAAATGATTTTTTCCTGTCGGTCATAATATGTATTCATTTATGAAACTTTTCAAATAAATAATAAATACTTTGCACTGCATGTTTCACAGAAAGCATGTTTTAATGTCCATTATAAATTCAGATCAATTTCATTATGTCTGAAATAATGTAACACATTAAAATACAAAGAAAAATACAAAGCATTTTCCTCCATATTCCACAATAGAAAGTAATTTTTTCGAATGTTCCTGTAAACAAACTATAAATGCAACACATTCTATTTCCATTAATAAATTTTAAAAAGATATCAATTACACAGCCATCCGATGAGAGCCATTTATGAGAGTTAGAGCATGGACAGACATGCGGCATACAAATTAAATTTATAAACTCTTTTCAACTATGTTTAAACAATTTCGAAAATTTTTAATTGAAAATTTCAGTTATTTTAGACATTTTAGAAAATTTTACTAGAATATTTGTTAGTTTTCAAAATATTTCTAAAATTAATGCTTAATTTAATATTTTGTATGTTAAAAACTGATGATTTAGCAGTAAAATTTTAACACTTCATATAAAATTAAGCATAGATTTTAGAAATATTTTGAAAATTAAGGGGGAAAAATGACATCCTTTAAGAAAAGGGCTAAATACTGCCCGACAGACCTGGGACGCGCTCAAAGCCATACATGAAAGGGGGAATTTGTCTAGTAAATTGCATTTATTAAGGAAATTATATGGGGAAAGGCTGCCAGAAAATGGTAACTTAATTAAACACATAACGTACATTTTAGAATTAAAAGATAAAGTATTAGCGATTGGGGAAACTATTAACGATTCGCACCTTTCAGCATTATTGCTGTGCTCATTACCCCCAAGCCATAATACATTGATTGTAGCACTTGAGGCTCGCGATGAAACCGATTTAACACCAGAATTTATTATAAATAAACTAACTGATGAATATAACAGAAGGGTTGAAAACGCGGATCAGGGTGACAATTCTACCAAAGCGTTTAAAACACAAAAAAGGTTTCCAAATGATAATAGCAAAAGGGAAAAATATTGTACGTACTGTAAATTGAAAAGTCATACTTACAGGGAATGTTGGCATCTGAAAAATAGACAAACTCACCCAAATACACAAAAACAACAAACATACAAAAACAAAAACAATACAACGTCTCTCTGTTATCAACAATCGTATAACCAAAATGAATTTAATGATCGTAAACAAGAATATAAGCCAAATTATAAAACACAACTAAAAACAGATCGAAGCAGCGACGCAGCCTTTCTAATTGAGAAAACTGGAAAACAAACGTGGATTATTGATTCTGGTTCTTCCACACATATTTTAAACGATAAAGACTTGTTTACTAAATTAAACGACACCGAAAAAACTACCGTTATTATTGCAAACGGAAAATCGTTAAATTCGCATGGTGTGGGAGAAACCACATTTATGACAAAAACATCCGACGGAGGTGTAAACAGAATTACATTAAAGGAAGTATTATACGTACCTGATTTAGAATCAAATTTAATTTCAATAAGTAAAGCAACAAAGCACGGTTATAAACTAGTTTTTGATAAAGATAAATGCACGCTATCCCGAAATGGGAAAATATACTTGGAAGCAAAAATGAAAAACAATCTATATGAGGTTGAATTGTTAGAGAATATAGAATCTAACGCAGTAAACATTGCGCATGAAAGCAAAAATAAAAATTGCATAGAATTGTGGCACAAACGCCTAGGTCACAGAAACTACAATTCCATAAAGGAAATGATTAAAGAAAATTTAACCTATGGAATAGAACTAAATAGTTGTAGTCATGAAACAATATGCGAAACATGCATACAAACAAAAATAAGCGATGCACCTTATCCAAAAACAACATATAAAAACAAAACAGGCAGAGTACTCGATCTAGTGCACACAGACGTATGCACATCCATAGGATCCCCCACAATTGGCGGAAAAACAATGTTTGTAACCTTCATAGACGATTACTCTAGGTTTACAGTAATATACTTATTAAGTCATAAAGACGAAGTGCATGATAAATTAATCGACTATATAGCTATGGTACGAAACCAATTCGGTTCATATCCGAAAGCAATAAGATCCGATAATGGCGGAGAATACATGAGTAAAGAAACAAATGACTATCTAAGAAAAAGAGGTATAAAACACCAACTATCTGTGCCATATTGTCCGAGCCAGAACGGCGTGGCTGAGAGGAAAAATAGATCACTATTAGACATGACTAGAAGTCTATTACGCGAAGCCAATTTACCACAAAAATTTTGGGGAGAAGCAATTAATACAGCAAATCATTTACAAAATCGCTTACCAACAAGATCAACGAATAAAACCCCGTACGAGCTTTGGTTTAAACGCAAACCAAATTTGCACTATTTACGTACATTCGGCTGCAAAGCATACGTATATGTAAACAAACAACATCGAGGAAAATTAGACGATAGAGCTCAGGAAGGGACATTCGTAGGGTATGATAACAATTCAAAAGGATACCGCGTATACACTAAAGATAACAAAATAGTAATAGCAAGAACCGTAAAATTCCTAGAGAATAGCAAAATTAACTTAAAAGAAAGTAAAGATGCAGAAAATTCATATGATGATAAAAATTACATCGAAGCTGAGATAAACAACACAATCGAGGAACCAACCTCGTCCAAACAACCCACCACTGAACTTAGAAGATCGCAAAGATCAAACAGGGGGGTACCACCAGACAGATACGTCTGTTATGTAAACAATAACCAAATGAATGAACCCACTAGCTGGAATGACATACAGGAAATTGATAATCCCTGTGAAAAAGAAAATTGGCTCAAAGCCACACAAGCGGAAATCAATTCGCTAAAAAAACATAACACATGGGAATTAGTGGATCCTCCACCAAACAAAAAAATTATAGGATCAAAATGGACATTTAAAAAGAAATTAGATAGTCACGGAAATGTTCAAAAATATAAAGCACGCCTAGTAGCGAAGGGCTATAGTCAAAAATACGGTGAAAATTATGATGAGACATTTGCCCCTGTCGTCTCACAAACAACAGTTCGCGCATTTTTAGCAGCAGCCGCATACCACAAACAAAATGTTAGACACATAGATATTGACACCGCCTTTCTGTATGGTGAGCTCGAGGAAGAAGTGTATATGAAACAGCCGGAAGGCTACATAGAAAAGAATTCTGAAAACAAAGTCTGCAGACTGAAAAAATCAATATACGGCCTAAAACAGGCAGCCAGAACTTGGCACAAAAAAATCGAACAGTCCTTAAAAAAACTGAATTTTAATCAAAGTATAGCTGATCCCTGCTTATTCACCAGAAAAGAAAATGAAAATTACACTTACATAATTATATATGTTGACGACATATTGCTATCCGGTGACGAAAAAATTGTTGATATTATAGTAAATCTACTTAAAGAAGAATACGAGCTTAAAGATCTCGGTCATATAGCATATTTCCTCGGCACTGAAATAAAGAAAACAGAAAATGAATATACTCTAAGCCAAAAGTTAAAAATTGAAGAATTGGCAAATTAACTAGGATTACGAGAAGCTAAACCCGTAGGAACTCCGATGGACCCCGGCTTTTATAAAATAGAAGACGAACAAAATTTGCTGCCCAATAATACAAATTTTAGAAAAATCATTGGATCTTTGTTATACATAGTCACTAACACACGTCCAGATATATCAGCCGCAGTTAATATCCTCAGCAGAAGATGCAAAACGCCCCGTGAGATGGACTGGAAAGCAGCAAAACGAGTGGTCAACTATCTCAACTGCACAAGAGAATTAAGATTAACAATCAGCACAGACGACCAACCTGTATTGGTAGCTTATGCAGACTCCGATTGGAAAGGCGACACCAGAACAAGGAAGTCAACAACAGGAAATGTTTTCTTTCTAGGAAAAACACCTATTAATTGGTACACGAAGAAACAGAACTGTATTGCATATTCTTCGGCAGAAGCTGAATTTATCTCAGCAGCCGCAGCAGCCCAAGAGATTATTTGGCTGGAGAAGTTATTGAACGACTTAGACTTGAAACAAGATGAACCTATAACGATTTTCGAAGATAATCAGAGTGCGATAAAAATGGTAGAGAATACAAAGTTTTCGAAATATACGAAGCATATTGATATAAAATTCCACGCCATTAAACAACTCAAAGAAGACAAAATAATAAATTTAGAATATTGCCCATCTGAAGATATGATAGCAGACGCACTTACAAAACCCCTGCCAAAGCCTCAATTAGTAAAACATCGAGAATCTATGAACTTACAGTGTTATTCATCTGAAGTGATTAAGGAAGGGTGTTGAAATAAACTAATCACTATTTCAGCTGAATAAAATCAAGTTAGATTTATTTACAATAAAAATATTTCATTTTTTGTCGTCATAAAAAAAAGCAAAAGAAATTATTTTTTCCCTATTTCGGAACAATTCAACAACGAAATAAACTGATCTTATTCAAGGACACTTATTCCTTTTCTACTGCAGTGAAGTCACGTGACAACGACCAAAAACAAAATAAAAAAAAGAACATTTAGAACTCTTTTTTGACATTCTAATATTTTCAGTGTTTGTTTAGTTTTCTGTGTGGATGTAAGACATGTAAACGTCTATTGTTTCGCTGCTAAAAGCAGCTATGTAATTTATGTGAATATAATATCATTATTCAATTCAAAACTTTCCTCGACCCCATTGTTTATTAAAAACAAACTATTAATCAAATGTTTACCATTTCAGCGAAGTTTAACTAATTAATAAGTTATAAAAGTCTGACGTTAAATCGAAGATTCCAAAAGAATGGAGGCCATGAAGAATGGAATATTTTGAAAAACCAGAAGAATGAAAGGTAAGATTATCTTGCCTTCTTATTATTATTGAAAGATATAATATAATATGAGGAATTAAATTTGATAAAACGATATTAAACAAAAATCCTTATGTGGCGTAAAGGAGTAATGCGCTATAAGGCATAGTTTTTAATACATTTCCTACATAATTTGATCAATATGAAAGAAAAATCGTGCGTCAAATATTGATTATGAAACACTTCAAGAATGATTTTTACCTTTGAGTAGCCCTGCATATGATCTAAAGTATTTATATACGCCATGTAGCATGGATAAATTTAATTAAACTTAAATCATACTATAATTCAAAACGCACATCAATCAATTTTCGCTCGTAAGTAGCACTGTATTCGGAATCTTGTGTGGCCCTGCAAATAACCGATAAATGTTATGCTTATCAAATTCTACACTGAACATGTTATAAATCCCAAAATTGCATTATATTAATTTCATTATGTTTGAAATAGTGTAATATGATTAAAATACAATGTAAATGATTTTTTCCTGTCGGTCATAATATGTATTCATTTATGAAACTTTTCAAATAAATAATAAATACTTTGCACTGCATGTTTCACAGAAAGCATGTTTTAATGTCCATTATAA
This sequence comes from Maratus speculifer, assembly GCA_964019185.1. Lineage (NCBI taxonomy): Eukaryota > Metazoa > Arthropoda > Arachnida > Araneae > Salticidae > Maratus > Maratus speculifer. The sequence goes on along the minus strand of OZ025302.1, from coordinate 137,596,534 downwards.
ATTCAGATCAATTTCATTATGTCTGAAATAATGTAACACATTAAAATACAAAGAAAAATACAAAGCATTTTCCTCCATATTCCACAATAGAAAGTAATTTTTTCGAATGTTCCTGTAAACAAACTATAAATGCAACACATTCTATTTCCATTAATAAATTTTAAAAAGATATCAATTACACAGCCATCCGATGAGAGCCATTTATGAGAGTTAGAGCATGGACAGACATGCGGCATACAAATTAAATTTATAAACTCTTTTCAACTATGTTTAAACAATTTCGAAAATTTTTAATTGAAAATTTCAGTTATTTTAGACATTTTAGAAAATTTTACTAGAATATTTGTTAGTTTTCAAAATATTTCTAAAATTAATGCTTAATTTAATATTTTGTATGTTAAAAACTGATGATTTAGCAGTAAAATTTTAACACTTCATATAAAATTAAGCATAGATTTTAGAAATATTTTGAAAATTAAGGGGGAAAAAATGACATCCTTTAAGAAAAGATCACCGAAAGAATAAATTAAATATTAATTTCCTGAGGAAATATTTTAAATATAAGAATGCATCAAACGTCCATAAACTTAACATTGCGGAGAGGATTTCGGAAAGTGAGTGATCAGCAGCCTTAACAAAACGAACAATGGTTATTTAACTACTAGCGGCCTTCGCCCGCTACGTTGGTCGGTTTAGACGGACAGACAGGCATTAAATAGTTTAATAGTTTATTAATTGCGGGCATTAAATAGTTTGATTGTTAGTATTAAATAGTTTAATACTATTAAAATGCATACTAAACAATGTCTCAATATATAAGTATGCAATCGAATACTTTTTGTGGCCCTGTAAATCAATAAGAAATATTATTTGCACCACAGATTGTACAAAATGTATATTATAGTATATACTTCATAGATGCATATCAACTTTATTATTTCAAAAAAGGGTAATACCATTAAAATGCACTTGAAACTTTTTCTCCCATTAACCATAATATACCGGAATCCTTTTGATTGTCCCTGTAATTGAACTATGCATCCGATTTTCATAAAATTTGAAATGACTCCACAAAATTATCTAATAATTATATATTTTAACTTTCAAACGACTCGGTTGGGTAATTTTTGAATTGTTACATGCTGACGGACGGATGGACGAATGGGCAACTCAGAATCCCGGGATTTTTTCCCTTCAATTCAAAACAAACGCGACATTTCTCCGTTAACGGGATCGGAGGAGATAGCATCACCTACATACAACATACATAAGGTCGGATTTTAATAGTGTAGATAAAAGCTTACTTTTTCTAAAAGTGTCGAGGTATAAAATGAGTGGTCGAATTCCCATGATTCACACGGGACTGATAAATATCCAGTTAAGTCGAGAGTTCCATTCAAGGAAAACGTTATGTTGGAATATCTGAAAGATATAAAAAATTTTAAGTGTTTACATCTTTCAAAGAAATCTGGGTGTAAAACAAAATATTAAAATGGTATACTACATTGTAAGAAAAAAAATAAACAAAATGAAAGTTTGATATTTTTTTTAACCGTTAACTGGCTTTGTAAAATTTTTATGTGAAGTTGCAGTAATGGGGCTACTTCGTCTTCAACTATAGTCTATGTAATTTCAATTGCCTTCTGAAGGACATGTTATCCCTTCTTTGGCAAGGCACTAGAAAATGCGAGTTCCTGGTGCCATTTCCCCACTGCTATAATTTAGACATTCACTATGAAAGCAAAATTTTATTAAAATATTCTTGGTGTCGTTTGTAAGTTTAGTAATAGAATTCAATGGCGGATCTAAGGAGGGGGGCGATGGGGCGATCGCCCCCCCCCCTCTCCTTGAGCCCAGTAAAGGGTTCGCAAAAGGACATTAGATGCAGTCACGGAAAAGTGGTTAGATCTAAATTCGAGACGGGTGCGACCCGACCCGGGTCGCGCCAACTTTATTATATTGAGACTGGGTCAAGTCTTTTCACTTTCAGAACCGGGGCGGATCGGGTCTTATTTTTTTCTGTAACGCTGGACCGAGCCACATTGTTTTTTTCAGGTCGGGTCTGGCGTGGACTTTCTTCTTCCCAGAAGTAAACACTAAAGATGAAACGGTCTGCGGACTTGGGCTCATTTTTTTAACTGAATTTTTTTATATATTCATGTATAAAAAAGATTGAAACAACTTTTTTCCCGCTTAAAATTGCGTATTTATTCCTTTTCAAGTCATTATACTATTTTGATGATAATGATGGGGAACTGAAATCGTGTTTATTTATTTTAGTATTTCATTGCTGTTTCAAGCTTCAAATGAAAATTTGTGATAATTACAGATTTATGTCTACAGAATTTCCTGCGACGATCTAATGGCGCCAATCAAAACAAACACAACAATGAATATGCTTTTAGTTGGGTTTTCGTTTTAGCAGAATATATTTTTTAATTTACTTATTTATTTATTAAAAGATATTAAAAGATATGGATATTTATTACATTAGGAGTTTTATGTAATAATGTTATGTAGTTTATCAATGGCGGATCTAGGGGGGATGGGGCGATCCCCCTCCCTAGTTGGCGTGTGCTCGTTAGCGTGTGCTTGGGAAAAGAACACGATTTCAGTTCCCCTTGAGCCTAATAAAAATTACATTTTATTAGGCTCATACATTTCTGCAAAATTACATTAGATGCCCGTCCGAAAATGACGACGGGGGTAAAACTCGAGACCTGCGCGACTCAGATCGGGTCGCGCCAAATTTAATTTAGTAGACTGGGACTGGGTCAGGTCTTCACACTTTCAGAACCGGAGCGGGTCGGGTCGGGTCTTACTTTTTTCAGCACAGCTGGATAGAGTCACACTGTTTTTTTTTCAGGTCGGGCACACACGGACTAAAATTTCCAAGCCCAGGCTCCGTCCAATATAAAAGCTAAACGCTCAGTCTCACCCCCCCCATGCCTAATAAAGGATTTGCGAAGCGACATTATGCATCCTCTTAGAAAATAAATTGGAGACCAAATTCGAGTCCGGTGAGGCCTATCCCGGGCCGCGGCTTTTTAAATTCATGAAACTCGGGCTGAGTCAGGTCTTCTCACTTTCAGAGCGGGCTGTGTTCTTATTTTTATTTTTCTACAGATTTGGGTAAGTCCAGACTTATTTTTCTTCTATGTCGAGTCTGACCTCGAGTCATTCTTCCTAGATATTTGGGAAGAGATGAGACGGGTTAAGACCGAACCCATGCCCGTTACGAGCCCGGGCTCTATTTTTATTCTAGTCTTCGGTTTCGGACTCATTTTTTATGAAAATTGAAAATTTTATTTATCGACAAATAGACAGTGTTAAAAGAACTTACCTCTCCCCCTCCCCCCCCCCCTCCTTAAAAATTACTTTTCAAATCCGTATTGCCATTTTGATTAGAATGAAGGGGAAGCAGAAAGTGTGTTTTTTCTATTTTAGTATTAGAATGCTATTTTAAAAGTAAATTATTAGTCATCTCTTTACAGATTTATTTTTCCATTGCAACGACGCTCCGGCGCCAAGGAAAGAGCGGGAATAATGAATTTATCTTTAGTTCGACATTTGTTTGTGGCAAAGGTTATTTTTATTTGTTTTATTATTATTATTTAGACATCTAACGCGAAGAGAATATTTTTTTCCGATTTTAGTTTGCGAATATTTTAGATTTATATTGTACAGAACGTACACTAGTCGTAATCGCTCTTCATATAATTTTAGTGATCATTATTTCTTTGTGAACACTGCTTAGGCTGAAGTCGTACTCTGCAATTCATGAAGCCACTTTCAGTCGTAAGTAAATATAATTAGCATATTATTCCTATAGAAAGAAATCAAGCAGTGTTTCCTCTATTTCTATTCCTATAAAAGCATCGAAACTTCAAAATTTTTAATTTAAGGTTATTTTTTAGGTAACGCCTATCGCGAAAGATTTTTATAAGGAATGAAATGGTTATAGTAAAAATGTGCACTTTTAATAGAAAACCGATAAATGTTCGATTCCATAGGTAATCACAGTAATTTCTACAACTTACATGCATTCATTCATGGAACACACCTTATTAACATGTTTTATGAAAAGAGACCAAATATTAGAATCTTTTTTTATGGAGAAAGTACATTTTTATTTTATACCAAACTTTATTTATTTATTTATTTATTTATTTATTTATTTATTTTTGATAATATTAAATTTAAAATTTCGTTTAACAGACATTTCTATGTAAAAAGTAGTTTAAAAATGACAATTTTTTCTTGAATATATTTTAAAAAATACTATGCAATTTTTCTTCTACTGTATATTTTCGGTACTGAGCTCTGGCTCTGATAGCGCAAAAGGTTTCGGGTTCGGGTGTGCTCGGATTTAAAATCATCGGGATTGGGTGGGATCGGACTAAAGAGAATCCGAATTCATCTCTAGTCTGCACTGACCAAAATTTCCAGCCCGGGGCTTGCCTTAGAATAAAAGCTAAATGTTCGGCCTGTGTCCGACCCAGCCTGTATGATAAGCATTATTGGCCCGACCCAGGGTTCTCGCTAGCTTTGGACTGACGTTAGTGATTTGACGAATAAGAAATGAAAAACATTAATAAAATGAAAAGAAATGTTAGCAAAATACACCCAAATCAGATCCGCAGCAAAAATAGAAGTCATCTGGACCCAAACCCGACTCACAGTAAAAATAGAATTCAACCGGACCCAAACCCGTCAATCAAGAGATTTAAAATAGTAGCCTTAATCAAGACAATAATAAGGGAAATTTTATCATTTCAAAAAGTGATGTCAATCAAGAGATTTAAAATAGTAGCCTATTGGGAACACTGCCAGGATCAACGATTAGCTTTGTGTAATACAGCCTTTTCAATGTCTTTACTGGATCAGCTAGGCGTTCCTGTGTGATTCCGCATTGTTTAGATATACCATATATCCTCTCCAGTGTTGAATTCAGGAACTTTTCTCCAGGAGGGACTTTTGTAGTTCCGAGGGAGGGGGGACATTATAAAGTTCCGGGGGGATCGCACTTTTTCGCCATTGAAAACACAAAATCTCAAACTTTTCTCTCGTTACCCTCTGAAATCAACACTAATCCTCTCGATGCTTGTAATATCTTAGCTGGGATACCCTGTATATTTTTACATATTCTATATGTTCAGCTTTGGTTTAAACTAAACACTTGAGTGAAATTTTTAAAAGCTTTTTGTATGTTTATATCGAGTATCGCTCTCTCCCTTTCTTTTCACAACTATACATTATGGGAAATATAATGATTTAAAATGGCACCTATGAATAAAAAAACCATACTTATGACACTGTTTATCTTTTGGAGGCAATCCTAATTCCTTCCACGTTTCTACGCTGACATTCGTAGCTTCTGGTGGCCTGGCGCACCAGTAGTCTATATTTGGTGCCAAGAAAGACACAGCCAGATTCTGACCAGCTCCTGGTATGGAAATTATGAACATCACTAAAAATACTCTGAATTGCCAGAAGCCACTGTTGCCTGTAATCTCTGTAACGTCTCTATCTGTAGCAAGGGTCTCTCCGGCATTGTCATCCACACTTTGTTTTGCAGATTCGTTTATCTTTGACAGTTCCACATTCTTTTCGAACGTAGACTCCATTTCCTCATACAATTTTACTGGAAAAAAATGGAAATTTTATTGCATAATCGCTTTTGAACACTATAGAACCGATGAAACAGCATCTGAAAATTGGCAGTAAATCACGTTTAAAATTATAAAACTTCGTGTAAATCACTATAAACCAAAGAAATACACAGTACACGTTTCGATATGGAAAATTAACAGCCTGTCGTCAATTGCTGTAAACTGTTTTCCGCGAGAAAGCAAGGTCACAAAGGAACAGAAAGGGAGAAAAGAGAGATTACAAAGAGTTCGACAGGTGGTGCTAGCTGAAAGGTAAACATTAATCACAGAAAAGCCAATACAGAATTGGAAAGTGTTGCCACAATGATACAAAAAATTTAAAAAAAGGAAAAGAAAAGGAAATTAAAGTAATAAACGAAATTTAAATAAAAGGTAACTATATTTATAAAAAAATAAGGAACTAAATTTAAACATAAATAAATTAATTAAAACATAATAAAAAAGGGAGGGAGAACAAAAGTTTTTTTTTTTTTTTTGGAGGGGAGAGGTTATAAAAGATGGATTTCATTATTGACTGAAAAAGCAATGAAAATTTTTATTCAGTATCTTGCGCATATTTTTTTTAAAGAAAACATTTTGATTCTGTACGACCTTGTGCCACACAACTGCTAAATCTGAGTGTTTTTACAGGAGCGTTCTTGCTAAGCTTTGTGATTTTGAGCAGAAATTTACATTTTATCGACAGTATTAAAATACAGGGTTATTACAAATAAATCATCGGGTTTTGACACGTTACACTGAGAGAAAAATATAGTTCTGGCATCTAGAATCTAAATTGTGGCTTTAGAAAAAAAAGTTCCATGTCATCCTTATAAATTCTAGCTTACTTAACTTTAGAATTCTAGAGTAATTATCACAAACGATTATTAGAAAACGAGAGTTCCGAAGCATTTTCCCATAATCTCGTTGTCCAGTTTATTTAAAAATCTCTACAAATAGATGCGAACACAAGAGGTTTGATTTAAAAACTATAATTCTAGTTTATGAAACCATTCCCGAAATTAAGCGAGTATTTCTCGTTACTGAAATGATTCAATGTCGTTTTGTCACCAAGAAAACGAGAGTCTAGAAGTGGTATGTTATTTCATCTATTCAGGTTAGTTGTTTAACCTATTCGCATAGATTCTTCATCTATAGTTCTAGTTTAGGTATTCAGAAAGTGACTAACTATTCATTCTAGTTGAAGGAGGTATATTTTTTTTCTCAGCGAACTTGGAAACGTATATGTTTCTACGACAACTCAAAGGAGAGGGCGTTAACTACAATTTTGCGCTACGTATGTGTCATGTGTGTCTTGTTGCCATGGTTGCTGCGCGAACGTCATATTCAAAATGGCGACTGGACAGCGGAAAGCGTTTTGTATTAGTAGTATTTTCAACGTGTGAATCACTTATACCCGTTCTGAGAGCATTCCGGAAGGCATACCAATGCAACTCAACAAAGCATGCTGTGCTGGTATCGACAAGTTCAAAGAAACCGGTTGTTTATGCAAAGGCAAAAGTTCCGGCAGACCAAGCGTTACTGAAGAAGCAATGAACCGAGTTAGAGAGAATTTCATCTGTAGTCCCAAAAAATTGAACTGCCGACGAATTGAAATTGAAAAAAATGCATTCGCGACCACGGACGTCAATCTTGTATACTTTCGCTTTATTTTTATGTATTTTCACAGGCCATTAAATCCTGCGCATTGGTTCCCGATATTATAATGATGAGTGAAACAAATTATAATGCAGGCCTTTAACAGAAACAATTATTTAATTAACATTAACCAAAATATCTATGTACATATTTATAATTCTAGTTAGGCTTAAACTATCGGCCATTATATTGAGAGAGAAAAAAGGTAAACAAAAAATCCTCCGCTGGTCAGAAACACGACCGCATCCAAGGACATCCAAAGCTCTCTCTCTCTTGTCATTTTTCTGTATTTATCCCAGCCCCTCAACACCAACAGACAGTCCATTGTTGCATTCCACCATTTGTGAGAGGTGAGGGGTTTGTGAGGGGTGAGGGGTTTGTTACGCTGATATCACAAGGGTGTGGTCACTCTTTTCCGACACAACGTGACAGTATAACTCATTGTTGTAACCCAATTATGTTCCAAAATAAACGCTTCGGAAACCCGATGATTCTTTTGTAATAACCCTGTATTTACGTTCTCAGCTTATATACATATATTATATTTTAAGTTTATGAGACTCCATGTTCCGACATTTCGGCCTGACGGATGCTAGTTAAAATTATTTTCACAAATTATGTTTCGCTACTACAAAAAGTAAAATTTTAGAATAACTTCTTGACACATTCTAACATAATTCAAAAGTATAAATTTGATGATAATAAATAAACTTTTATTAATAAAATAAACTAATTAAATTAACAAAAAAATTGTCCCATCACTTCATCATAATAGGGGATGGGACTAGCGCCGCCAATTATATTTTTGTGGGTGTATCCTTGCCATTATGACTTGTTCATCAATGACGGAACAATCAATTTTTTGCGGGAAGAATAAATTTTCTTTTTCATTTCTCCTCATAAATAGTATCTTAAAACTCAAATCTTCATCAGCTGAGCTTTCACCTCATCTAACATAATGAATAACAGATTGTTAAAAATTAAAAATTTAACTGATTAATATTAAAAATTTAACTCAAATAAATTCTTTTAACCCTTTCCGGCACGGGCAAAATCTGTTAGTAATATGAGAAATTATCGACTGACACCGGAATTCACAAACGAATTTTATAGATATTTTAAATCACTTAATTTAAGCTTTTATTGTAGAAACAAAATTTTACTAAAATATTATTGGTACCGTTTACAAGTTTGGAATTAAAATTAGATATCCGAGACCAGGCACAGTGTGCCAAAAAAGGGTTAAAGCAATATTTGGTTCATCATTATACCCATTTATTTCGTGTATGTTTCCATGCTCATTCATAGTGATATCAATGTTTTTATGTAAAGAAATATGAGATTCCTCATTAATAGATTCTTCAATCTGACACTTCCTTTTTAGGTGCGTTCGTAATTATGTAAATACGTAGCTCCTATAGTCGTCTGTCCGTCTGTCAGAGTATAAGAGAGCAAAAACTACCCAACCGAATTATTTGAAATTTAAAATATATAATTATTATATAATTTTGTCGAGTTATTTCAAATTTTGTGAAAATCGGATGTATAGTTCAATTACAGGGACAATCAAAAGTATTTTGTTACATTATTGTAAATGAGAAACAATCATTTCAATTGCAGTTTAATGATAATACACTCTTCAAACATAATGTAACTCATATGCATCTATGAAATATATACTAAAATATACATTCTGTACAATCTGGGATGCAAAGAATATTTTTTATTAATTTACAGGACCACACAAAAGTATTATTCTGTTACATAATGGTATAAGTGGGAAACATTGTTTGGTGAGCGTTTTAATTATATCAAACTATTTCACATTTTATAAAAATGATGAACGTTGCTGAGATTTATCACAAATTAATTTCTGTAAAAGAAGAAAGCACAAAGTATTTACATGGACACACAAAAGATTGCGGACATTGTACTGTATGTTTTTAAAATTTCGTTATTGTACGAACGCACCTTATTTGCTATGTTTGACGCGCAATTTCCGATTTTTTTTCTGTGATTTTGATTATTTTACTTGTTACACTATTAAAATTTCAAAACAAGATAACCTTATTGTAAAATACCAAAAAAATTGTATGTAATTAAACTTAATCGTTTAGATAGAGATATCACATGGGTGAGATGGGACAGATCCCATCCTTACCCTTAGATCAACATTTAAGAAAATTGTTTTAACAATAAGCCTAATCAGCACATTAAAACTATAGCAAATTATACCAAATTTTACCATTAAAACTTAATTAATAACAATTATAAACTTTATTAGTATTAACAACTAACCCAATCTGAAGTTTGATAAAAATTCGTGCATTAATTCTTAACATTGAGCTATTGCGAATATCAAGGAAAATGCAGCATAGCAGCGCCATTTATTGGGGGGTTCACACCAAATATTAATTAGCACCAATTTATATCAGGAACTAAGGAAATTTGAAGTTTCATGAGAGTTTGTGCATTAGCGCTTGCGATAGAGGTATAAAAAATCGGTGAAAAATTCAGCATAGCAGCGTGAACCATTAAACGATTTACACCAAAAAATAATCAGCACCAATTTATATCAATTTTCAGTTTAACTAAATCTGAAATTTCCTAAAAACATGTGCTCTAGTTCTTGAGATATAGCTATTGCGAAAGTCGTGAAAAAGTCTGCAGAGCAACGTCACCTCTTGGGTGATTTACACCAAAAACTAACCAGCTTCAATTTATAGCAAGGATTACAACTTACTCTAACTTAATAATTTAATCTAAAGTTTTATTAATTCTGCGCATTTGTTCTTGAAATAGAGCGTCCACAAAATTTGAGTAACATATATACATACATACAGAGTCACGGACATTTTGTAAAACCATGTTTTTGGAGATCTCTAACCCCTAAAACCGTAAATCCATCGGAAATCCGAATTAGAAAGTTTTCGCGAATCATTTACTTTCTTCTTGTAAAGATTTTTAAAAAAAAGTAAAAATGTTTTGCGAGACGGAAAGATGACATTTTTGTGACGTCACAAAAGATGTTAACGCACCCCCTTTGACCCGTCACATATTTTGTGGACATCCCCTACACATTATTTATGGATGACTTCCAAACATGCACATTTACGATTCTCTTATTTTCATAGTTGTCCTTGAGAATTCATAGTGAAAGTATCTTCCTGACACATAAAGATAAGATTGTTTTTAACGAAATCTTGATGCAATAAAGCAATATCTAAAAGAAAAGAAAAAAGAAAAAAAGAAAGAAAAAAGAATTATTTTTGAGAGTGAATTTTTCATTCGATTTCATTAATGTCCCATATTAAACTTTAATTTACATCAGTACTGTAGTGTAGGTTATACAGCGATATACGTTTTATGCATTCTTTATTTTTAACACATTCCGACAAAGTTGAAAAGTGTATATGCTTTTGGTTTATCTGTTCGTCTGTCCATGCTCTAACTCTCGTAAGTATATTCGGATTGCCCTGAAATTTTTGGAAGTTATTGACATCTACACTAGTACAAACCCTGTTGCATATGAAGTTTCTACCATGATTAGTTTATTTACAGGAGCAGTTAAAAGTTTTCCGTTACATTTCGGCCTAAGGGAAAAAATCTTTTCAAATGAATTTTAAAAGGTATTACACCCTATCAAGCATATTCAAATCTATATGCATTTATGAAATGCATTAAAATATGCAGTGAAAAGAATAGCTATTATTCATTTACAGGGCCACGCAGAACAATTCCATTACATAATAATAAAGGAGGGGGGGGGGAGATTGTTTGCGACATACTTTAATTATGTTAAATGGTTTCATGCATAATAAAATTGATATACGTCAGTGAGGTTTAATAGAAGTGATTTCATGCATAATACGAAGTGCATAACATTTACAGGGGCATACAAAAGATTTCAAATAGTGCATTCTATCCGAAGTAATACATACTATAATTGATGGTGACTGTTGGATGGATGAAATGCATGTTTAATTATGATATGTGCTTTTAAGTTTTACTAAATGTATGTATACTATACTACGTTTATAAATGCTATAGTTATACAATTTAGATATACAAAGTTGCACAAAAGAGCTCGTAAAGGTTACTGAATATGAGCTAAATTTGCGTAAAAGTATTTTTTAAAAATATGTTATGCATTTTTACGTTGAACTGCAATTCAGTTTACTAGGAAATTTTTGTAGAAATAGATAAAATGCTAGAATATAGATAAAATTTTAGCAAAATACTGGAGTGTAATAAAGGTACTAGGCAAACTATAGGGCTGGACAAAAATATTCAAGTATGTTTCCATCTATTAGTATAAAGGGGGTAGCGGGTTAAGGGGGGGTCTGGCGGCCCCCACCGAATCTGGTAAAATCGTTCCAAAAATCTTGAAGAGGATCGAAAAACAAGCAGTATAAGCTTTTTACCGACATTACAACCCCAAACGAAAACACAGTAATAGCGAAAAATATGATTTTTTCTGATTTTTATTTTTTCAACCAGTTTAATTTATTTTTAAATGGTTTAAACGCAATTAAAAATTTGTTTTGGATGTGTGGAAGTCCCCTGAATTTTTTCAGATTTTTTAGTCAAGTAAAAACATGTGAATTTTAGGTTTAAATGCGAAAAAATCGTGAAAAACGCGTCATTTTCAAGATTCAACCCTCTAATTTTTAGGGTTGTTTTCATTTTCCCGAGGGGTGCTGTATAGTATAGATAGCGGCAATCGTCCTCTTTCCAATGCAGGCACCTGGACTCAATTTGGTCAATTTTGGTGAGCGGGGCGATTTTTTGAAAAAAACTCGAATTTTCAACTTTCGGTAAATTACGGCGCGTACTTGGTATAATGCGTCTTTGCTATAAAAAATACATCTCTATAGGGGTTTTTGAGGTCGCTGATCACGAATTTGATGTCAAAAAAATTTTTGACAACAAATTCACCCATAAATATATATTAACACAGGTTTGATAATGTAAAAATATTAATGAAAGATTTTTTTAATTTCTCTCATTTAACTGTTTTTTAGTTTTTATTCCAGAAAAAGTTAATAATATTAATAGTAATATTAAGAGTATTAATAATATTATTAATAATATTAACATTAATTTAAAAAAAAATTATGCGTCGTTGAATTTTCATCGTTATTTTATTTAGTCAAAAATATAATAATTACAGATAACGTAATATGAATTTTAACTGCATTGATAATGGTAATTTGAAATTCAAATGAGTTGACTGAACCGCCATCTGGTAAAAGACTACACTACTAGGCCCACGACTCGAGGCATTAGGCCCAACCCGAAGTCATGCTCCTGCGCACGCGCCATAGCGCTGTGGTGTCGTCATAGCGCTGTAGCATCACTCTAGTTTTCTTTTCCTCGTCAGCGTTCGTCGCATACACGTGTCAAGTGTCACCGCTGCAACACGTAGTTGTTACTTTTACCTTCTTTTTTACATTTTATAAAAGGTAATGAATTGTTATTTTTTGTACATTAAATCAAATGTTTTTTACATTCTTCGTTTTACTAAGTTATATATTTTTCAGACCGGCAGGAAAAATTCTATGAAATAGTTCTAGCCGAACAAAAGATTTCGTGTAGAGACGTGGTTTTCCTAGACCTTGAAGGAAGACTTTAAAGTAAGTTTTAAAAAAATATATTGTTTTAAAAAAAATATTTTTTTATAGATATTTTCATTCATAAAAACCTGTTTTTCAGTACATTTGAGATGCCGCCTAAAAAACGGAAATCTTATGTAGATGAAATGTGCGTCTCATGCAACACTCTGCTTCGTCATGATACTGGACTGCAAAAAGTCATCCTAACAAACGATGACGCACAAACATTTTCAGTCTGTTTGGGCGTACAAATGAATATAGGAGACATCTCATGCCACAAATACCGGTCAAAAGCATATAAAATGAAGACAAAACTTGATCTACCTTCAACAAGTCGCAGCCATTCATCGCCAGAGGTCGCTTCAGCCAATCTTCTGCGAGAAATTGATCTAGATGAACCTGACGATCCCAGGCCGCAGCCGGATTCACCAGAACCAGAAAACACTCCGTCAGAAGCTGATCCAATGGAAAGGCTGTCATCACGATTGTTCAATTTGTCAGAATCAGGTAACGAACCTCAGTCAGCGCATCCGCCCCGTCTCGCTCAACAAGCAGTGGCGCAGTCTTCATCTTCTTTATCTTCACAATCAGTACCGCAATCTTCGTCATCTCTGTCTTCACGATCGCAATCGTCTTCGTCTAGTGACCCGACTTTCGTTGTCCGAGAGAAAAAACAAAGCAAACCGATAATTATGCTAATCAGGAGAGTTACCGCGTCTCATAAACAATGTTGTGTTTGTCTTGTTCAAGATAGAAACTTCGTCGTTGTTCCTTTCAGAGCTTGGTTACAAGTTTTTATTAATTTAAGAATTTTCATACCCAAAAACAATCGGTGTTGTTCTGAACATCTTTTCGGTGAACGCTTCTATGCTGATGAAATTTCTAAACTGCAGGTCTTCGCAAATACGTGTAAAATCGATTCGGATGAATTAGTACATTTTTTAAATGTACTTTCAGATTCATGTAATAATAGTATTTTAGACAGATTAGAAGATAACAATTTATTCGATGAACGGATCAAGTCGTTGACCGGATATGACATTGAACAAATCAGCACATTAAAAAAATGTTAATTTCAGTGCGCAATTCCGGTAATCGCAGCGTGAATCAAGCTCTTTTTGTATTTCTTTTTATACTCAGAACTGGCAATTCCAACAGCATAGCAGCGTCAATATTTGATATTAAATACGATCAACAAGTATCTGATCATTGCGATTCGGTCTTGAAATCCTTCAATAAAGACGTTTTGCCATATCATTTTGGGGTGCAAGCGTGTTCACGAGAAGACTTGATAGCTAATCACACTTCTCCGTACGTGAAAAAATTACACGGTTTTGAGAATCGACTAGTTTTGATAGCTGATGGATCGTATGTTCAACATGAAAAAAGTAGCAACAAATGTTATCAACGAAAATCGTATTCAGGGCAAAAAAAAAAACCACTTTTTAAACCCTTCACGGTTTGTACCACGGATGGGTTTGTGGTTGATGTTTTCGGGCCTTACGAAGCAACGGTTAATGATGCTACAATCATGATGGAGATTTTTTAAGATCCAAGCGGTTTAAGATCACTTCTTCAAAAAGGTGATGTCTTTATACTTGATAGAGGATTTCGAGATGTAAAAAATTTCTTACATTCTGAAGGATTTGTTGTTTTGATGCCTGCGTTAAAAGGAAAAAGGAAACAACTAACGACTCAAGAGGCGAATGACAGTCGATTTGTAACTAAACTAACAAGGAAGGTCTCCATTGGGGGCATACTCAGAATTTTTTGAAAAAAATACGAATTAAACTACTCATGTAGGTAATAAAGGATCAGTGAAAATTAACGGCGGAATTACATTATTAGATATGTAAAAAAATAAAATAGTTTGGAATAATTGGCGTGAAAAGCTGAAAGCGACGCGGGATTTGGCGAGCAGTGAATTTCTTCGCCAAAAGCAGACGATTTTAACGAATCTGAAAATTGATTTTAATTGACTTCACTGTTAAAAATCTGCAGCATTTACTGCAACGTCACTCCACTACTTTTATAGAATATCTCTCTTCTGACCAATGAGAATGCTCCATAGCATGGTGAATTGATTGTGTCATACACTATTAAAAATCTGCTGCATTTTGTTGCAACGCACTCCACCGCTTGTATATAATATCTCTATTTCAACCAATGAGAAAGCTCCATTTCACTGCCAAGTAACCGTTTTCTATACAAGCAAGGGAGTGCATTGCAACAAAATGCAGCAGATTTTTAACAGTATATTTTTCAATTTGGAACAATTTTAATCAATTTAAATTGTGTTTTAAATGATAAAATATATTAATTTCATTTTGTTATAAGTACATATAAACGTATATCTCAAAATTACACTTAAAGTAAAGTAAAAATGCAAAACTAAAACTAAAGTTTTTCTTTGAAAAGTATTCGAAGCGTAAAAGCGTATTTTTCAAAATTTCGTTTTTTCGCCAACCGGAGATAAATCGCCAAATAAACGAAATTTTTATTATTTTTTTACGGACGTTATAAGGAGGTTCCGCCGAAATTTTTTTTATAAACATATATAACTATATGAGAAGAACATTCTGTAATTTTTTCAGATTTTTCTGAGTATGCCCGTATGGAGACCTTCCTTGTAAGATGGGTAGTAGAGGCTGTTCATGGGATCATTGGCAGCAAATTCCAACTCTTGCATCATGAGTTTGACAATAAACGTTTGCTATCAGCTAAAACTTATTGCAAAATAGCGAATTTTCTGGTTAACTTGTTCGGAAAACGACTCAGTTGTGATAGCGAATTACAAGATGAAATCACTAACGAAATGTTGCTCAGAAAAAACTTTAATAATGATTTAGCGAAAGTGGTAGAAGAGAAAAACTGGAACAGAAAAAACAAGTTGGAAATTGCACGTAAAGCGTAGCAAATGAGGTGCGTTCGTTGATAACGAAGTTTTAAAATATTCATATCTTGCTGATATAGTAGAGCGTACTTTGGATACAATATAGTGGTCGAAATCTTTGTGTTCCTGTATATATGCAGGGAGTAATTCTTATTATACTTCATTAACGTATATCTTATTCATAAAATGTGAAGTAGTTTAATATAATTAAAACACCCCCAAAACAATGTTTCCCCGTATAACATTATTTAGTGGAATACATTTGTGTGGCCCTGTAATTTAATAATAAACATTCTTTGCATCACAGATTATACAAAATGTATTTTTAGTACATATTTCATAGATTCATGTCGATTCTATTATATTCAAATGAGTGTAACACCATTAAAATGCATTTGAAACTTTTTATCCCATTGAACGTAATGAAACAGAATACTTTTGATTGTACCTGTAATTGATCAATGCATTAGATTTTCATAACATTTGAAATGACTCGACAAAATTATGTAATAAATATACGTTTTAAATTTCAAACGATTAAAATGCATTTGAAACTTTTTTCCCCATTGACCGTAATGTAACGGAATCCTTTTGATTGTCCCTGTAATTGATCTATCCATACGATTTTCATAAAATTTGAAATGACTCGACAAAATTATGCAATAAATATACATTTTAAATTTCAAACGATTAAAATGCATTTGAAACTTTTTTCCCCATTGACCGTAATGTAACGGAATCCTTTTGATTGTCCCTGTAATTGATCTATCCATCCGATTTTCATAAAATTTGAAATGACTCGACAAAATTATGTAATAATTATGTATTTTAAATTTCAAACGATTCGGTTGGGTAGTTTTTGCGTTGTTATATGCGGACGGACAGACAGACAGACAGACAGACGGACAGACAGACGGACAGACAGACAGACGGACGGACTGAGCGACAACAATAGGTGCTACGTATTTACATAATTACGAACGCACCTAAAAAGGATCTTCAGACCTCTGACGTCAAATGATGTTGTAGACTTTCCGGAGTTCACAGAAAGAGATCTGAAGATACTTTTTATGGGGTCTTACCAGTTATCACAGACCGTTTCTTATTTAGCAGAATTATGTACTGAAGATGGAGTTCTTAATATGCATTACTTGTTGGAAGATAAATCAATTTTGAAATGCGAAGTTCAAACGAGGCACATAAGTCGGAAAAAGTACAGGTGTTACGTAAAATACGTTCCTAACGCTATTGGAAGACGTGGTATAGAAGAATACGTATGCGATTGTGCGAATGGCCTCAGAACTGTCGGTTGTTGTGCACATGTGGCCACTATCATTTACTTCTTAGGGCATGCGAGATGTTTGTCGCGAATTATTCGTCCAGCACAGATTCTCACAAAGCTTTTCTCTGTTCAAAGCGTTGAACCTGTTATTGAAGAAGATAGTGACGAGGATTAAAACTGTAAAATTGTTAACTTAGCTCTGTAAAAAAGTATTATGCTATTTTATATTACTGTGTGACTATTGCGTAAGCTTAAATAAAATATGATTTATACCAGAAAATTTAGTTTCATTGATTATATTAGTTGAACACGATATTAAAATTGTTTAAATGCTGTGATTCAATGATATTTTTTACATTATCAAACCTGTGTTAATAAATACTTATGGGTGAATTTGTTGTCAAAAAAATTTTTTGACATCAGATTTGTGATCAGCGACCTCAAAAACCCCTATAGAGATGTATTTTTTATAGCAAAGACGCATTATACCAAGTACGCGCCGTAATTTACCGAAAGTTGAAAGTTCCAGTTTTTTTCAAAAAATCGCCCCGCTCACCAAAATTGACCAAATTGAGTCCAAGTGCCTGCATTCGAAAGAAGACGATTGCCGCTATCTATAATATACAGCACCCCTTGGGAAAATGAAAACAACCCTAAAAATTAGAGGGTTGAATCTTGAAAATGACGCGTTTTTCACGCTTTTTTCGCATTTAAATCTAAAATTCACATGTTTTTACTTGACCAAAAAATCTGAAAAAATTCAGGGGACTTCCACACATCCAAAACAAATTTTTAATTGCGTTTAAACCATTTTAAAATAAATTAAACTGGTTGAAAAAAATAAAAATCACAAAAAATCATATTTTTCGCCATTACTGTGTTTTTGTTTGGGGTTGTAATGTCGGTAAAAAGCTTATACTGCTTGTTTTACGACCCTCTTCAAGATTTTTGGAACGATTTTACCAGATTCGGTGGGGGCCGCCAGACCCCCCTTAACCCGCTACCCCCTTTCTGAAAGAAAAATTTCAACCTATTAGGTGTTTTCTTGCTAAACTAAATTTCCCCACTTTATACACTGCTCAAAACAATTAAAGGATATTGCAGTTTTAGGTGGATTTTGTATCTGGGAAACTTTTTAGCTGATTGATACATGGTCGACAGACATAGTAGGTTATATGAGAATATATTACACATGTTTGGAAGAAAAAAATGCATTTTATTGCGCATTTGTGTACAAAAGGAAAAAAACACAATTTGTGCATATGAGAAAAAAAGAATAAGAAAAGGTGTTTTCTTCAAAGAAAATCCTTTTCAGTAGGGGGTATGGTTTCCACGGGCGGCCAGCAACGTTGAACACATTTGAGGCATGGACTCAATGAGGCTATTAATGACGAGTTGGGGTATTCTGCCCCACTCTTCCAGAAGAGCTCTTTCCAGTTCTTGGAGAGTTTGTGGGGGTTGTTGGCGGCCAGAAATTCGTCTTCCTGAAGCGTCCCAAACGTGCTCGATTGGATTCATGTCTGGCGAACACGCTGGCCATTCCATTCGAACGATTCCTTCCTCGAAAAGGAAATCCTCCACCAGGTTTGCACGATGTGGCCTGCAGTTATTCGTCCATTAAAATGAAGTTATCTCCGATTGCTGCAGCGTAAGGGACTACAATTGGTCTGAGGATCTCATCCCTATATCGGCGACCAGTCAGAGCTCCATCTCGAATGATGTAGAGGTCAGTGCGCCCGTGAATGGAGATGCCACCATACACCAACACTCCTCCACCGCCAAATCTGACACTTTCGTACACGAACGCAGGATTATTCCTACTGCCACGGTCCCTCCAGATGAAAATACGCCTATTATCCAGATGCACAGAAAAACGGGACTCGTCAGAAAACAGAATATTGCTCCATTCATTTCTCCTCCACTTGACATGCTCGGTTGCCCCCTTCCTGCGGTCGCGACGATGCCTTGATGTTAATCTAACACATACCATCGGTCGGCGAGCATACAGACTTACAGCATGGAGCCAGTTTCGGACAGTCTGAGTTGAAATCGTGGTGCCTGTAGCCGAGCGAAGGTGTTGTTGGAGAAGAGTAGCGTTCATGTTTCGGTGTCTCCGAGCTGTTAACGCTAAATACCGATGTTCATTGGGCGTTGTTGCCCGTCTACGACCTTGCCCTGGTCTTCGGCCTGCACATCCACTCTCCAAAAAAACAGTTCCAGATCCTGGAAATGACACTTTGTGACACTTCAATGGCTTGCGCTACTTCGACTTGAGTTTTGCCCCCTTCTAACCTACCAACAATTCTCCAACCTTCTGAATCTGTCAAATGACTTCGCTGAGACATCGTACTCATCGAAACAAAGCAATCACTGAATGCCGATCATCCTTGTCTTCATTCTCTTTTATCCAGTTGAAAGTCAAATTTCATTCGCTGCCGCTGAAGCGACGTTTTTGACGTCGAACTCAAAATTTGCATACTCCACAGTTTGAAAACCAGAAAAATTTGCATTTGTGATTCTCTTCTTCTATTTTGTCAAAAAAAAATTTCGTTTATATCTTCATTCTATATAAAACTTCAAATATCCTTTAATTGTTTTGAGCAGTGTAGTTTATATCAACGGACAGATCGAATACAGCACTGCCCAAAAGTTCTGGAATAAATGTTTGGCTAATAGTTGCAGTAACACCTTATTTCCCTAAATAACGAAGTTTTATTAAAGATTTCAGGAAGTGTTGGAAAGTTTTTCATAATCAATGCTTAACCAAAATAAAGGCCAATCATATATTCAATAGAAATTATTTGTGTTTTTACAATTTTCAATTTTCTGATATCTATCACAGAGAGAAATGGCGGGGAGGGGAGGGAGGGAGAGCCAAACTGAAACTTCGACCTGGGCGCAATTTTCACTTCACACGCCGCTAATTACTGGAATGCTTAATTAACCTTTAACTGGTGAGACGAAATTGTAACATAACTAGTATGAAACGGTCCTGTGAGACCACAAAATCAAAAGATGAATAAAAGGCATGAATAACTAATAGGATGGTGTTTTTTTACGAAACTTTTTGTACAGGAGTATTATAATTATCCTTTAAAAGTCTTTGGTGAAAGTACTAAAGTTCCAAACGAAACAAAATTTCTCTTTGTAGTTAAACTGAAAAATTACAGGTTAAAATATAACAAGTTGGAAATTGCACGCGAACGTAGCAAATGAGGTGCGTTCGTACGATAACGAAGTTTTAAAAATATTCAGATCTTGCTGATATAGTAGAGCGTACTCCCGATATAGTACAGTCACCGCCAAAAAAATCTTGACACTTTCGATTTTTGATGTTTTGTTAAATATCTAGAAATATACACAAGGAATTATTCTGAAACTCCTGGTGTGTAAACAAAATAGTACACGTCATATATTTTGACAAAGATTTTCCCCCGAAATCTAACAGGGGACCGTCAATAAATTGAAAAAGAACGAAGATCTTTTGGATCACCCTGTCAAAACTAATGAAGCAAAACAGTTTAAACTGCAGATAATGATTAAGTGGCTTATTGTGATATGTTGTGTCGATTTTTATGAATATAGCTTGAAAACTCGTAGAGAAATTAAAGTTTTTATAAAAACGGTCCAAAATTTTTCCAAGTTTTTTGCTTATAATTATCAGAACTCTTCATAAAACACAATAATCTTTTCAGAAAATATGACAAACAACATCCCTGCACATAACACCCTGTAAACAGAATTAAAAAATAATAATAAATGTATGAAAAATGAACGGGTTTACTAAATAATTTTTTACTGCGCATGCGTCAACGCTATTAAAATTTCATTTGCATATTATGTTAGTTAAATGTATAGAGCAACTTTTGTGAAAGATTCAAAAATGTAGCTTGAAAACTCTGAAAATTATCGTTAATAGAATATTGTCAAAATCCATTATTCCCAAAATGAAGCAAAAAGATGAGGGGCTGTATCCATATTCTATTGATTAGTACCTACACAGTATTGCACGTACATTTGGATACAACTCCTTATCTTTTTGCTTTATTTTGGAAATAACGGATTTTGGCCATATTCTATTGACGATAATTTTTAGAGTTTTTAAGCTATGTTTTTGAGACTTTCACAAAAGTTGCTCTATACATTTAACTAACATAATATGCAAATGAATTTTTAATAGCGTTGACGCATGCGCAGTAAAAAATTATTTAGTAAACCCATTCATTTTTCATATATTTTTTATTATTTTTTAATTCTGATTACAGGGTGTTATGTGCAATGTTGTTTCTCATATTTTCTGAAAAGATTATTGTGTTTTATGAAGAGCTCTGAAAATTATAAGCAAAAAACTTGGAAAATTTTTGGACCGTTTTTATAAAAACTTTAATTTCTCTACGAGTTTTCAAGCTATATTCATAAAAATCGACACAACATATCACAATAAGCCACTTAATCATTATCTGCAGTTTAAACTGTTTTGCTTCATTAGTTTTGACAGGGTGATCCAAAAGATCTTCGCTCTTTTTCAATTTATTGACGGTCCCCTGTTAGATTTTGGGGGAAAATCTTTGTCAAAATATATGACGTGTACTATTTTGTTTATACACCAGGAGTTTCAGAATAATTCCTCGAGTATATTTCTAGATATTTAACAAAACATCAAAAATCGAAAGTGTCAAGATTTTTTTGGCGGTGACTGTATAGTAGTCGAAATCTTTACGTTTCTGTAAATATGCAGGAAGTATTTTTTATTGCACCTCAGCAACGTATATCTTATTCATAAAATGTGAAATAGTTGAATATAATTAAAACATGTCCCAAACAATGTTTCCCCGTATAGCATTATGTAGTGGAATACTTTTGTGTGGCCCTGTAATTTAATAATAAAAATTCTTTGCATCACAGATTGTACAGAATGCATATTTTAGTATATATTTCATAGATTCATGCCAATTCTATTATGTTCGAATGAGTGTGACATCATTAAAATGCATTTGAAACTTTTTCCCCATTGACCGTAATGTAATGGAATACTTTTGATTGTCCCTGTTAAATGATCTATGCATCCGACATTCATAACATTTGAAATGACTCGACAAAATTACGTAATAATTATATTTTTAAATTTCAAACGATTAAAATGCATTTGAAATTTTTTTCCTTATTGACCGTAATGTAACGGAATCTTTTGATTGTCCCTGTAATTGATCTATGCATCCGATTCTCATAACATTTGAAATGACTCGACAAAATTACGCAATAATTATATGTTTTAAATTTCAAACGATTAAAATGCATTTGGAACTTTTTTCCCTATTGACCGTAATGTAACGGAATCCTTTTGATTGTCCCTGTAATTGATCTATCCATCCGATTTTCATAATATTTGAAATGACTCGACAAAATTATGTTATAATTATGTATTTTAAATTGCAAACGATTCGGTTGGGTAGTTTTTGCGTTGTTATATGCGGACAGACGGACGAACTGAACGACAACTATAGGTGCTACGTATTCGCATAATTACGAACGCACCTAAAAATTGAAGAGAGCAGTGGTTTGTAAAACCGATAACATCAGTTAAAAGTTAAGCAGTTTAGTTTATTTCCAGCAATCGACATACAATATATACTATAAGTATAATTTCAGTAGAGCGCGAAATCTTTTGATTTAAGGGTGTATTCGAAAAAACGCTTTTCCACCTTCAACAGCTCGAAATTTTCGGATACAATTTCAAACACATTTTTAAAAGTACAAACATGAAACTTGCTGAGAGTATTTTTGAAGAGACGTATAAGGTGCCGTGTGATGTCATTTTACGCTCAATTCATTAGAATTTGTTTTATAAACCATTATCTTTTCAGTATGACCCATTTTTTCGTTCGCAGATTTAGAGCTTCGGAAATATCGGTTCAAAATGCTGTTTTTGATTGCTTTTTTTGCAATATTTTCAGCATTTCTCAAAGAATTGACAGTCACGGCACTTTGTGTACTTTCTAAAGAAGATAATTTGTCAGTTTGATGCATATGAGAGCAAAAATGAATTTAAAAATAAATCGGAAAATAAGCAGTTTGAATCGAAATACACCCTTAACTAAAAAGCTAAATAATAAAACTTATTTTTAAAATTTTACTTATTAGAATGTAACAAGAACAAAAGTTTTATGAATAACTGTTTTAAAATCTATGTGATTAATAACAATTTAGAAATGAAAGCAAATTATTTTTTTATTACTTTCATTTGCATATTTTATAATCTGGCAGCGAATCAAATCAATCAGGAAGCAGAGAATAATGTTGAAAGCTCAAGCGCATTGTAAAAGGAGGAGATGATAGAGCTCATGCCCTCACAATTTCAACAAGTCGGAAAAATGTACCCAAACGTGGCAAATGAGGTGCGTTTATATTAATTTTATAAAGAGTCCGATCTTAGTGCAATATCTGTTGCACTTTTATGCAAAAATGTATAAATACAAAATTTATTACGATTACGAGAATGATGAATTTCCATCTTAAATAGTACATAATCACCATAGCAACCTAGAAACTTTACCCATCAGGGGGTATCAATTAGTTAAGTATGCATTATAGGATTTTAAAAAATGAAGGGAACTTTTTAAACCTTTGATTGGATTTTCATAAAATTTTAAATGACTCGACAAAGTTTTGCTTACAGAGGAGAGGGGGACACATGTGAACAATTTTCACATTTAACTATTTCTCAAAATTGTTATGAGCTATTGAAACAAATTGACTTATAAGAATATTTATACTTCTTTGTGAAACTTTTGAATGCATTTATCAAGAATTTCTGACTTATATCATCATTCTAAAAATTGTCTAAATTTCTTCACATAAGCCCTGGTGGAGGCATAGTTATAACCTGACGCACATGTGAATGCATGCAAAAATAAGGCAAAAATAATTTTTTGTGAATGAAAACTGTGATAAAAATTAATTAGATGCCTTCTTTTTAGTTGTGCAAATAAATCCATAAAAATTTTTAACATAGATAATTACGTTCGTTTTTAACACGTAAAATTATACACTAATGTGCCTACTCCTTTTGAGTCAAGCATGGCAAAACTGTCTTACTTTTATATAAGTTATTGAATAATTCTGGCATCGTGTTTTACTTTTTAGGTGCGTTCGGAATTATGCAAATACGTAATACCTATAGTTGTCGTTCAGTCCGTCCGTCTGATCGCATATAACAATGCAAAAACTACCCAACCGAATCATTTCAAATTTAAAATATAAAGTATTTGTACCCTATATGGACAGGGCTCTCAATATGGACACCCCTAATATTTTTAAAGGTAATAATTTTGATCAAGAGATGGCTAAACATTTCGCGAAGAAAAGCAGTTGAAAAGATAATTAAGTCTGGAAAGTGTAAAAAAGCGCGCTGTTCGCCATTTAGGAGGAAACTTCTTATTTCGAGATGTGCTGATCTTAATTACTTGTAAGCTTAAATTATTATTAGATATGGTAAAATTACATTAAATGTTGAAAAGTGGAGTATTTTAGAAAGCTAATAAAACATATTTTCGATTGCCATTGCATATTTTGCTTAATACTAGAACCGCGGGAAAATTCATTCAAGTTTTATACAAATGTTTCTCACCGGAATTTTTATTTAAAACTGTTTTAGTTATTTGTAGATGTTATTTTTGCTCAGCTTATATTTAGCTTATTTTATAAAGAGTTTTCTGGTTCGAATCAACATTTGTGCATATGATACGGGTCAAAATGACCCGTCGCCGCGGTTCTAGTGTTAAAATAATTTTCCTTATTCATTTGGTACAAGATTTAGTAAAACTACGCCCGGTTCCCAATATGGACAGCTTATGTCCCCATCGACTACAACTGCTGTAAGAAAGAAGAAAAATCAACGTTGCCATGCAATAACTTGAAAAGTCATCAAAGTGGAAAATCTTTGTTCAACAAGATGCTATTTGAACAATCCCCCCAAAACCTTCCTCCAAAAAACCCTTGCAGAAAAATAAAAAGAAGCCCCCCCCCCCAGTAGGATATCTGTTGGCGAAATCGTAGGTACCAATGGTATGACTTCCTCAACAAAGGAGAGCTGGTACTGCTTCTTTTGCAGTATTGATGTTTTTTCAAACATGCGGCCATGCATCACTTGTGGCAGATATGTTCATGAGGATTATGTGGGAATTACTGCCCATGGTGAAAAAGTTCCTATTTGTCCATGCTGTGAGGACTGAGTAATAACAGATGTAAATTCTCAGACAGATGCAATAAAGCTAAGCAAAACCAACAATATTACTTCATAATATTTACTAGTAACTAAGGGGCTTTGCATGGGTCTTCGATGGGTAAAAACCGAGAATGTCCCCCCCCCCCTTCTAAAGTATATGTTCTGACGATATTTACTGTGCCCCCCTCCTCTTCGGAATACTTTAAGATGCATTTTTTTTTAATTCCCTTTCCTCTAAAATCCCTTGGAAAAGTGGCTCTTCCATACACACTGTGTAGAAAATCAATAAGGAAGCATCTGTCCATAATAGGGACAGGTAGTTCCTTATATGGACACTTGTAAACATTTTTTGTTTTTATCATTTAAATTAAACCAGAATAATTACAAGGTCGCTAATTTTAATAATGATAATCAATAGTCCAAGGATAGTGGTCGCATATTTTTGGAGTCCTATGACTTGTACATGGGGGTGAAAAAAATACATTTTCCTTAGGGTGTCCATATTGGGTACAGGTACCTTATAATTATTACATAATTTTGTCGAGTCACTTCAAATTTTATGAGAATCGGATGCATAGATCAATTACAGGGACAATCTAAACTACTCCGTTACATTACGGTCAATGGAGAAAATAGTTTCAAATGCATTCTAATCGTGTGAAATTTAAAATACATAATTATTACATAATTTTGTCGAGTCATTTCAAGTTTTATGAAAATTGGATGCATAGATCAATTACAAGGACAATCAAAAGTATTCCGTTACATTACAATCAAAATTTAAATAAACTGAATTGATAATTTTTTAATATCCTGTATGACTGACAATCCTGAATTTTCCTTCCAGTCATGAAGATACTGGAATTTTATATTTTGGCACATACATTATCATATTAAATAACATATTAAATTTTGAGGTAAATAAATATATTATCAATGTTAGAATTAATTCATTATCCTCTAAAATTTTTTGCATGTTAGCAGTTTTTATTCACGTTAATCTATAATAATAAAGAGAGAAGGATGTTTGTTTGTCAGCGCTGTTCTGAAGAGACTGCTGCACGTAGAGTTACAAAATTTGGAGGGAAGGTACTTTTTTACATGTAGTTTTGCACCTCGAAGCCCGATTTTCGATTTTTTGTTTAGATTTTTTTAATAATTTTTTAGGCGATTTTTAGCGTTATTTTTGCGGTTTTATCCCATTAGTGAAAGGAATACGGTTTCATTCTTTTAACACAAAATAGCATTTTTTTTTCTCTTTTCAACAAAGCTTATTCGTAATTTGTACAGCGGTTTTTGAATTTTTAACGAATTTTTAATGCGATTTTTAGTGTTTTTTCTCATTTTGCGGCTATTTTTTTGAGATTGATAAAAAGAAAATCGTTTTAAACTTTTAGCCTAATGCCCTAAATTTTGTGTTTGTTACGATTTTTAGATTTTAAAGATTTTTAATGCGATTTTCAATGCGATTTTTAAATTTTTTTAAAGATTTTTGCGTTTAGCATATATTTTTCATAGTTGTTCTATCAAAAACTTGAGCTGTTGAGAATGCAATAAGTAGTATTTTTTTGTGAAATCAAAAAAATACCTATAATGTCAAAAATTTAGGTACCACTATTTTCGAATAGCAACTTCATAAACTATCTTAAATTCTTGCTTAAGACCGCTACCCCCTCGAGTTATATATCACCTGATATGTTATTTAACAGAGTATGGTTTTGATAAAGTTTTTGAAGAATAGAGTTCTCTACCTGGTGGTGGAAAATGGAACTAATAGAACGCTATTTTTTTAAAATCTATAATAATAAAGAGACAAGTTTGTGTGTGTGTCAGCGCTGTTCTGAAGAGTCTGCTATACGTAGAGTTACAAAATGTGGAGGGAAGGTACTTTTATACATGTAGTTTTGCACCTCGAAGCCCGATTTTCAATTTTTTGATTAGATTTTTTTTATAATTTTTTTAGGCGATTTTTAGCGTTCTTTATTCAGTTTTATCCCATTAGTGAAAGAAATACGGTTTCATTCTTTTAACCCAATATAGCAGTTTTTTTCTCTTTTCAGCAAAGTTTATTCGGAATTTGTACAGCGATTTTTCAATTTTTAACGAATTTTTAATTTTTTTTCCTCATTTTGCGGGTTTTTTTTTTTTTTTTTTTTTTTATTAAGATTGATAAAAAGAAAACCGAATTCAGAAACCAATTTTGATATCAAACATTTTGTTTAATGTAGTTATGTTTCGAATGCAATGTTTTATATCTTAATATGATTTTGACGTTCCATGCCTACATTTTGCAATTTATGAATGATTTCGATCATAACCCCCCCTCCCCCCGCCCTGCCTTAATATTATTATTTTAAGTATTGACTTCCAAATATTTAGCTATTTTTAATGCAATTTTCAATGTAATTTTTAGCCATTCTTCAAGTTCCGTGGCGATTTTTTTACATCCGGAAATCGATTTCGATTTCAAACTTTTTGGTTAATATGGTTAATTTCTTGATTACAATATTTTATATTATAACAGTGAATTTTTACCCTAGGGATTTTTTAATGTTTTAAGACTTTCATTACAATTTTCAATGCAATTTTTGGGCTTTCTCAGTCGTTTTTTTTTTTTTTTTTTTTTTAACATTTTTCAAAGGAATTCGATTTTAAATTTCTAGACTAATAAGAGTTTGGTTTCAAACTTTTATCCTACGGTAATTGTTTTGATCTCTTATTTTGATCTACAGCAATTTTTTATGCAGTATGCTTTTTTTTTTTTTAGTTCACGGCGATTTTTTTCAGATACGGAAAAGGAATTCGGTTTTTAATTTCTTCGCTAATATCATAAATTTTCTCCTGTGAGATTAAAGATTTTTATTTCGATTTTTTAGCTGTTTTTTTCGTATTTCAATACCTTTTACATTATCAAATTAATTAGATTCAAAACATTTATCCAAGTAGAATAAATTTTGAGTTCCGTGATTTTTGAAAATTTTGCCATTTTTAAAGCGATGTTTACGTTTCTTCGCGACCCGCTTCGCTTTTTTAGAGGTTCAATTTTTGGCCGAGTTTATTAAATTCTGATTTCTTTTCATCAAAGTTTATTCGAATTTTGAAACACAATTTTTGAATTTTGTTTTATATTTTTATGAAATTTTTAACGTTTTTTGCGATTTGTAAGATTTTTCCACATTAGTAAAAATATTCCAACTTCAATTTTCTAGCACATCTCCTTTGAACGAAGTTTAGACGAAATTCGTGCAGTATTTTTAAATTTTTCGAGGTTTTTATTATGATTTTTAAAGTTTTTTCGCAATTCTTGCTATTTTTCGATGAACCCGGGCAACGCCGGGCAGAACAGCTAGTTATAAAAAAAAGAGAGAGAGAGACATGTCCCATTCCTCCTTTCTTCCTTGTTTTGTATTAAACTTCTTATAAACGAAAATACTGCTTTTAGGTTATAAATTATGGATAATATACAGTATAGTGTTCCATAAATAGGGAAATTATCACATCTATGCATAAACAAGTCATTAATATACCGAAAGCATAAAAAATATATGAAGCAAATTTACTTTTCATTCTTGAAATAATCTTTTCCTTTATACAATTGCAAGCTTATACAGATCAATAATTTTTTCAACTGAAGATTGGACTACCATTGCTTCATCTTGTGTACGATTGATGAAATGTTTAGAATGATAGATAAAGAGAAAAAACCCCACTGTCCCACTCCATTCCACTCTTCCCCCTACAATTAAAGCACATGTACAGAAAAAGTTTTATATCTCTATCTCATATACAATAAAAGACTTAGCATTTTTAAAACGTAAAAGGTAAGAAAATATGAACATGGGCGAAAATTTTTAATTTGTGTGTGTAATTGCGATGAGTATATTAGCATATTTTCTTTGATAATATCTCTAAGTATAATTACCGCATGTGTAAAAAAGAGGTGTCAAAATAATCAATTAGCAGCTTTCGCCCGCTACGCTGGTCCCTTTTAAGTAAGAAACTTGAATGAAATGAAATGCGTCTAAAAAGGATTGAAAAAAAATTACCTAATCAAATAGCTATAATTGTTGTCATATTCATACAAACTCACATTATAAGGTTCAAAATCGATGTTGGCGATATAATAGGCAAAACAGTTCTGAAATCACTATGCTTAACTATGTTTTTAAAAGAATTGCTATCCTGAGTTTTGTACGTTTTCCTTAAATTGCTGCAGAATATGTCAAAATGTCCTAAAAGTATGACCACCTCCTTAAACCCTCTTAGGTGGGATTTTCTAAAATACGTAAGATATATCTTTAAGCTTGTTTTAAAAGATTAAAAACCTCAAACGCATGCCTCTATCTGAAACAGAGGTATAGTGGAATGGCGTAAAAGTTTCCTATTCTGTAAATCCTTTTGGAGGGGAAAGGGGTTTGTTTGTTTGTGTTTATATCGGCCAATTATCTACTCTAGGAATATGGACCCTAAAGGGGTAAGTACCTCCGTGGAGATTTTTCTAAGGAAATCTAACCCATATTTAGGCAAGGAAAACACTGAAAACTCCGAACGGTAAGGACAACGGCCGTGATTGGGTTCGAGCCCAGCATCTATCCCGTCTAGGGGAGATAGGGAGTTATAAGGGAGGCACGATCTTGAAAAAGTCATGTAACGGCATCCCTGGTGGCAAAAAGTAAAAAAAAAAAAAAGCCACAATTAAGTATAAAAATATAAGGGAGTTTAAGTATCAAGCATTAGAAAATTTTAGCTATTAGCTGCAAAATATCCAACGAAATAAGAATTAAAAGGATCCCTTGTGGGAAAAACGGGAACTAAACGTATGGTGAATGGAATCAATATTTTTTATTGATTTATTTCTATGCCATTTTAAATCACTTGCGTAATTTTTCTATTTTTAGAAACCTTTTGTTAGTTTGACCTTTTGTTAGAAGATATACCTGTGCGTTAAACGTACCATCTAGGAGGGGAAAATGAAGAGAAAGGGATGGGAAGTACATAATAAGTGGTCACAGGATGTACAAACGATACATCATATGATGTATGTCGGCTAAATTCAGAAAAATCCCCCTCCCCTCCCCGCGAGGGAAAACTGTGGAAGGGGGGAGGGAGTTGTTTAACGTGAAATAGTATTTATAGAGCTTCCCCATGATATGTCACATGAGGGGTGTCAGCAAAAGAAAAAGTGCACCTCCTAAAAGTTCCAACCATCGTGCCCCCAGGAAAACTTCTTCCACTCTCTCTTTAAAATTTTCATATAGCTATCGCACGACTCCTAAAAAATTCAGAATTAAAATGATAAAAAAAGCTCGATCTCAGAGAAGTTTGAAAATTGCCCCCGCCCGGGGAGGGACTAAATTAGGAGGAGAGATGATTGATCACAAAATTTTGAAATTTTCGACCCCACTTTAGTCACCCTCAGGGGCGGAAATTTTAAAATTGCTGAATCATGTGTTTAATTATTTTTTTTTATAAATTAATTTTCTGTAATTTCAAGCTCTCACCCAAAACGGCTGCTGAGATGTGCCAAATATTCTAAATGTTTTAACACCCCTTTTTAACCCCATTAGGGGGGGGGAGAATTTTTAAAATTGCTGAAATACATGTCTAATTATTTTTTAGGAGATTTATATTCTTCAAATTGACGCTCCTATTTGTAACAGCTGCTGAGATATACCAAGATGTTCTGTAATTTTCGACCTCCCCATTTAAACCTTTTAGGGTGGGAATTTTCAAAAATCCCGTCTTAATGCACGCTTACATCTTAAGTATATTTTCCTCAATTTTCATCTTTCTAGGTTCAGTAAAATGGGCTGATTATCAGCCAGTCAAAACAAACTATTTTTTATATGCATAGATAAATTAAAGTGTCTGCCTATTTTTAAATGCAATTTTCGGTCAAAAATCCGATTTTTTATATTTGGATTAATAATAGTCTGAAATTTTAGCTTTCTAAACTAGTTTGGATTTTGATTCTATCTTGCTTAGAACCTGAGTTAGAGGTACTTTTTATGTTAGTCATTTAATAGGTAAAACCGGATTTTCAGTTATATTTTCTGCTTTTTTCTCAAACTGATATTTTTAACATTTTTCTTTATCGCAAAGCATTATAACTCGAAAAATTATAGCTTTATTAAACCCTCTCACCGACAAGCCCTTGTTAATACGTCCACTAAGCTCCAGGTTTCACTGTAATACAAACAATATTTAAAGTTTGATAATTCTATTGATTTAAGGGTGTATTCAAAAAAACGCTTTTCCACCTTCAACAGCTCGAAATTTTCGGATACAATTTCAGACACATTTTTAAAAGTAGAAACATGAAACTTGCTGAGAGTATTTTTGAAGAGATGTATAAGGTTCCGTGTGATGTCATTTTACGCTCAATTCATTAGAAATATTTTTTTTATAAACAATTGTCTTTTCAGTATGACCCATTTTTTCGTTCGCAGATTTAGCACTTCGGAAAAATTGGTTCAAAATGCCGTTTTTGATTGCTTTTTTTGCAATATTTTCAGCATTTATCAAAGAATTGACAATCGCGGCACCTTGTGTACTTTCTAAATAAGATAATTTGTCAATTTGATGCATATGAGAGCAAAAATGAATTTAAAAATAAATCGGAAAATAAGCAGTTTGAATCGAAATACACCCTTAACACATTTTCAATGCACTGAACACTGATTACAACCCTCAAGGATTATATTCATATTTGTAATTATGTTTTTTATATAATGTTGAAAGAATAAGCTTTTTTAATCATTTATATATAAAAGAAAATGCAGAGAAAACAACATTAAAATTTTGCCCTTTTACAAGACTGTCAGGGGGCTTTAAACTTTGCAAAATTACTCTAAAGACTTTTATATAATCAATGTGCTTTTCTATCATGGTCATAGTTAGTTATTTTTTTATATTTTGGTTGATACAAATTATGAATTAACATATATTTTCTTGATTTCTTTTCTGTGTGTAAAAAATGTTAGCTTCTCTAATTTTTTTAATAACAAAGTTATAGTTAAAAAATGGTTCTATACCTCAAGAAGGATTCATTAAAACATAATAAAATTCACAGAAAAAGAATATTTTCACTTAAATTTGAGTTTTGATGCTTTGAAAAAGTGCCATTTTATAGTAATTTTTATACATACTTTGAGCTTAAAAATCAAAATTTTTAAAATACACATATTTTATTAACAATTCTTAGATATATTTTATAATGTAATGCAAATCAGTAAGCATTTTTTTCAGAATGCCTTTCAAAGGTAGGAAAGCGCCTTAACCCTTTCAGGGGCTGTGTTTGCAGTCTGCAAACACTTAATATTACTGTTCCAATTTAGAACTGGCACCAGTAAAATTTTAGTACAATTTCGATTTTATAATATGCGCGAAAAACAGCTTCTGATTATTTTCAAATAAATCTGTTCTTAAATTGTGGTGTGAATCAATTATTTGAACATTTTTGGAGCAGAAATACCTTGCCCCTGAAAGGGTTAAACAGGCTTTCCTTTAATATTTAAAATATACAATCGAAAATTTTGACCAATTTTATGATATACTGTCGCCTTAAAAATTAAACACATTCAAAAATATATAATTTAGTTTTAACAGACATGTGTTAACGGTTCTCTAACTTTGACCTACAGGAGCAATAAATGCACTAGGTCAAAATACTAGATGTGATCGTAACCTTTAACTGATGAGACAGAAATCGTAACATTAGTGTGAGACCACAAAATCGAGAGATGAATAAAAGATGTAAATAACTCATTAGGTTGGTGTTTTTGCACTAAATTTTTTGTACAAGACTATTATAATTAACATTCACCTATTTAAAAATCTCTGATGATAGTTACTTAAGTTCCAAATGAAACAAAATATCAGTAATGTGTGTACATTACTGAAACTTAAAATTACAAGTTAAACTATAAAATTTGAAAAAAAAAAAAAAAAAATAGTGCTGTGTGAGATCAGTAACATTAGTTAAGGGTTAACCAAAAGTGATAAAAAACAAGTAGAAAAGAAAGTTATTCGAAAATTTACTTATTTATTTGTGCGTGTGTGTGCTAAATATAGAATTTCGCCGCTACAAACAAACTGAAAGCATTTACACACTGCACAGGTTTTGAGAAAAGATATAAATAAAAGATAACGGAGTATAAGCCTTACCTTTTCTCTTCGGATTTCTTCAACTTTTTAAAGCAAATAAGTCACTAACTGTGAAAGGATGAATGAAAGAATTACACGCGCAGACACATTAAACATATATGTTTTTATTTATTATGTTTTTCTTTACAGATGAAAATGTGAAGACACTTTGCAACATGATCCTCCTTTCAAAATATGAGAGGATTAGTAAAATGATACGCCAACGAAAAGAAAATGTAGAGAGTTTTTCCCTTCTTTACGTTGATCTTAAAAATGGTTAAATTTAGAAACAAGCCAACCATTGACTTGAATGAACCCGCGTTTCGCATAAGCATTGCGGGACGAAGAATAAGAACATCCTCAAAAGAGATTATAGTTGTTAATGAGAAAAAACATGCGCATCTCAATCAGAGGCGGATTACCAGTGTTGAATTCAGGCACTTTTTTCTGGGAGGGACTTCAGTGGCTCCGGGGGGGGGGGGACATTATAGAGTTCTGGAGGGGGAATTGTACTTTTTGACCACTGAAAATGCAAAATTTCAAATTTTCCGGGGGGGGGGACATTTTATTATTCCGAGGGGAATGTCTCCCCGGGGCACCCCCTGAATTCAACACTTCGGATTACCCATTAGGAGCTATACATATATAACGATATCAACATTTTGCTAATTTTGAACTCCCTTCTTTCCCTTGCGATATCATACATTATCATTTTTCGAATCTCTCTTCCCTGTGATGATATCGTTATTAATTTAAAGAATATATATTTTTTTAAACAATTTTTCTATAATTTTCTTTTAATGCGTTTGAAATTATATATATTTATTTTTCGTACATTTTACTGATTTAAATGAAGCGCTATAGCAAATAATAGTTTAAGAAAGAATTTACTATTTTAAAATATTTTTTTTTTCTTTAAATTTTATTTATTTATTTATTTATTTATTTTAAGTTTATTAAAAGTTATGTTTAGATTTTTAATATTCCAGTTTTCTGGATTTTCAGCTGCTCGATAAATTCTAGAAATTAAAAAGTTGAAGATGTGTGTGTGGAGGGGAAGGGGGGGGGGGTCAGGGAGAAATCAAAGTCCTCTGGAAATATATATAAGACCATTAATAGTAAACAATATTAACCATTTGAATTTAATAGAAAAAAACCATACTGAACTTGAGGAAAAATTTAAATAAATAAATAAAATTAATATGATAGTAAATTGTAGAACCAATATATATATAAGACCATTAAATGTATTATAATATAAGCCATTTGAATTTAATAGAAAACAAGTTGGAAATTGCACATAAAGCGTAGCAAATGAGGTGCGTTCGTTGATAACGAAGTTTTAAAATATTCAGATCTTGCTGATATAGTAGAGCGTACTTTGGATACAGTATAGTGGTCGAAATCTTTGTGTTCCTGTAAATATGCAGGGAGTAATTTTTATTATACTCCATTAACTTATGTCTTATTCATAAAATGTGAAGTAGTTTAATATAATTAAAACACCCCCCAAACAATGTTTTCCGGTATAACATTATTTAGTGGAATACATTTGTGTGGCCCTGTAATTTAATAATAAATATTCTTTGCATCACAGAATGTACAAAATATATTTTTTAGTACATATTTCATAGATTCATGTTAATTCTGTTATATTCAAATGAGTGTAACACCATTAAAATGCATTTGAAACTTTTTTCCCCTTTGACCGTAATGTAACGGAATACTTTTGATTGTCCCTGTAATTGATCTATGCATCCGATTTTCATAACATTTGAAATGACTCGACAAAATTATGTAATAAATATACGTTTTAAATTTCAAACAATTAAAATGCATTTGAAACTTTTTCCCCATTGACCGTAATGTAACGGAATCCTTTTGATTGTCCCTGTAATTGATCCATCCATCCGATTTTCATAAAATTTGAAATGAATCGACAAAATTATGTAATAATTATGTATTTTAAATTTCAAACGATTTGGTTGGGTAGTTTTTGCGTTGTTATATGCGGACGGACAGACGGACAGACGAACGGACGAACAATAGGTGCTACGTATTTACATAATTACGAACGCACCTAAAAAAACCATTGAAACGAGGAAAATCTAAATAAATAAATCAATCTAAATAAAATGAATACAAATGAAATTTGTAGAACCAAAGCAGAATCGTCAGGCCCCAAATGCTTTGGAACTACAAATGAAGTGTGTGGTTTCATCTTCGCATTAGCCATAAAAAAGCAAAATAATACGAATTTGGGGCTACCAACACACATAAAAACCAAAATTCATTAAAGAAATACCAAGTAATCCACAGTGGATATGGAGAAAATACAAACAAAGACTTATATCCACGTGTAGACTTCAAAGTCGCAAAAACAAAGAAAATAAGACGAGAATTAACATCAATAACAAAGAACAACAAATTACTGAATTGGACATAAAATTGAAAAGGAGAAAAAATAAAATTAATAATCGTACACATCATAATATTAAATTTATAAATTAATTAAAAGTAGAATAATGTAATTACAGAAAAATTAAACCGTACACCATAGTTTACCCTATTATTATTTAAATCAATAACATTTATTTTGACTATGCTGGGCTAAACTCAATTTCTTAATTTAGGATGATAAAAGATTAATAAATATATGTATATATATATGTGTGTGTGTGTGTGTGTGTGTGTGTGTGTGTGTGTGTGTAAAATGCTTAAAATTTATGACTAGATTTTTAACAATATTGTTTTCCAGGATTTTAAGTTTGGCGATCAATTCTCGAAATAAAAAAAAAGTGGGAGGAAGGAATCAGCGAAATGAAACCCTATGGCATAATGAAAAAAAAAAAAAGGGAAGAATGAAAATGGAAAGACTAAATTTCATCGTAATACTAATAATATATATTCTACATAAAAATATAAGAATTTATATTATAAAAAACATTTTGCTTCTAAAACGTTGTATAATAACAAAAACATTTAAAATATATTAAAACAAAAATGTTTTTTATAATATAAATTCTTATATTTTTATGTAGAATATATATTATTAGTATTACGATTTAGTTATTAGTGGACGTAATCAAGACTTATTTAGTGTTATTTTTCACATTCATGACTAAATTTCAATTCTCTATTTAAAAGAAAAGAAAAAAAAAATGTTTAAAACTTGTGTTTATATATATGTGCGCGTGTGTGTATAGATAATCCGGTTAAGGATCATCCACATAAATGATGTCATGCATTTTTTCCATATTTTTTACTCCCCCCCCCCTATGTTACAAAATGTCACACATCACTTTAACCCTTCCCTCTCTCTTGTCACATGCCCAGAGACCGATGAAGCTGAAGTTTGGCCAGGGCCGCCTAAAAAGTTGCCTTCTCCCCATTCCTAGCGACATTTTCAGAAAAAAAAAGTAGGTTTATTTGATGATTTGACAAAGTTGTTTGGGTGAAAGTTTCAAGGTTACAAAAAAATTTAAATTGCAAGAATAATCAAGAAAATGAATTACCGTCCTCTTTCTCAAATAAGCCTTTGTATAATTCACAAACATTTATAATCCACAGTATACATTGCAGAATAAATGAGGACGTCTTTTTCAAAACTTACCTTATCCAAAATCATAAATATTGTTGCTTGCAAGATCTGCACAAATTTAACATAGGTGTTGGGTGCACCTATACCCCGGGTTCATTCAATAATAAAAACCCAAATAATGATATCTTGTAGGGGCATCTAATTTAGTAGAATCTCATGATCGTGCGGCCTAGTCAGGTAATTGACAACTCCGGAAAATACAGTTATCAGGTTGTCATTGATAGAGAAAATAATAAAGTCATTGCGTTGTGAATGTTTAGTAGATTACCTAACCTATGACCCTATTGCATAGCTAAGAGACAAAAAAATAAGACTTAAAATACATTAAAATTAAAATTCCCCGTACTTAGCTACTGAATCCTACAAAATATATTTACTCACGATTAACTTTAGACAAAATAAAACGAATTAGAATTTTAATTAAGTATTCAAGTATTGGTTGACTACTAGAAAAAATATATAAAATAGACAATTAAAAACAAAACTTTCATAAATGACCACTAAGTGTTTTAACAAACATAACTCCTTTATTAAATATAAACACATTAATAATATCGTTACAGAAAAAAAATCAACTAGAGAAACGTACTCTTTAAGTAAAATGTTACACTTACAGCCAAAATAATCTAAAATCTATATTTAAATTGGACAATTCGCTCATTCAGACAAAGTCTCCTGGGCTAGATATTACTCACATTGCATTATGATTCATTGGTATATATATATACAAATTTAAGAACATTATAGACAAAAATAAGAGTACCTGATACTCCACTGAGCTTAGGAAGCACCACCGGTACCTGGCCGGTGTATATTGATTCAGTGGCACATTTTAGAAGTATCCCATGAGTTTCACTAACAAAACGGGGCAGGTTTTAACGGTGGACACTAGTAATTTTTGCACTTAAAAGCAGCACTCTACAAGCTGGGCATCCTCAGCCACTCGTTTCTCTTCCTCTAATCTTCTCTCTCCCTTTCTAGAGAACGAGGAAAACTCACTGTGTGTCCAAAATTTGCATAACAAGCCCTGACTGGTGAGAGAAAATTAACATACACATAATAATTCTACTCCCCAGCCAATCGACTCTTCCTGCCCACGCCCCTCGTGCATTAAGGGTCAGAGGGCCCCCCGTATACTTCGGGGCCCTACACCCCTCGTATTTCCCACGTGACCAGCTGGGCCTCACACGTAGCCCTGACATCGGCTATAAAACATAGGGTCATAAAAGACCTACTTCTTTTTTGTATCCTCTATCAGGGTCTGATTTTTATGACTTTGCAGTACAATAGGTCATATATCTATACCTCGTACTCTGCAATTAAATCTTCCTGAATACAAAAACAGATACATAATACTGCCCTTGTAAAAAAACAAACTACTAACAATCATACTATCCATTTAAAAGACACATTAAAAATATTCAAATAATAAAAATAATAATCAAAACATATGTAATAAAACAGCAGTGAATCTATATACAGTTATACAATTATTCTTTTGCGTTTCAAGATCCTAAAATGTTGGAATCTCACCAACAATTGTGTTTTCTTTAAGGGTGTTCTTAAGAGCACATACTAGTCACGCGGTAAAAGCCGAGCGCTAATGTAAAGTCTATGGGGGCGTTCTTTTCAAATATCTCGCTCAAATTTTAATATTTTTACATGATTTTTTTGCACAAGATAGCTGAGGACGATCCACAACCGGCCTAGTTTTTACTTTTTCAGTTTTCGTTTCAGATTTTCTTTAAACAATTACTTAAACTTTCGGAACCGGTTTAAACCGGTTCTGAAATTGAAACTATCGTAATATAAAAAATATATAAGCAAAATCGAAAAAGTAAAAACTAGCCCGGTTGTGGATCGCCCTCAACTATCTTGTGCAAAAAAATCATGCAAAAATGTTAAAATTTGAGCGAGATATTTGAAAAGAACGCCCCCATAGACTTTACATTAGCGCTCGGCTTTTACCGCGTGACTAGTGTACGCTCTTAAATCAAAAAGGGCAACTTTGTGACATATACTTTAATTTATTTTTGTTCGGAAATGCATGAAAATATCAGGTGTTATTATTCAGAAACTGTCTAATTGCACTCAATTTTCTGTTTTTTTAAAAACATAATATATATTTCATAACAAGCCTTCAAACTTGACACTTTTGAGCAAATTTCCCGACGAAAGCAGAAAAACCGGTCGAAAAGCAGGAGAAATACGGGTGATCTAGTGATCGAAATAGCTTATAACTGGATAGGTAATTTAATTATCATAAAATGGAAAAATAAGTTCGATTCGAAATCACTTCCATAGTCAGGCATTCTAATTTGATATATTTCCGTTAAAAAATGAATTTGTAAATGTGTCAAAACGTTTTGTGCTTGTTGAGCGGAGCAGTTAAGAACACCCTTAATAGTCTAGTAATTATTTTAAACTATAATTCTGACATTGTAAAATCCTCGTTTCTATTGAATCCAATGAACACGGTATGCAGTTTTTGGCATTTTCCCCAAATTTGATTTTCTGGATATGGCAAATTTTGAAAATTATAGGTACTTTCAAAATGAAAAGGACTTTTACAGAAAAGTGCCTAGGTTAAAAGCTTTTAAAATTTTTATTGGGTCATTCAGAATATTTAAATTTTACGTTTCATATTTTATAAAACAATATTATTTGAAAAGCACTTGATTAAGGGGGGGGGGGGGGAATCAGCCATATAATTTGTGGGCCCCTGAAATTGGTGTTCCCAGGGCCAAGGCCCCGGAGGCCCATGTATTAATCAGGCCCTGCACATGTCACGCTGTATTACGTAAACATATTCTTGCAGTTCAGAAACGAAGCTCTACCTCTTAGATCACATTTCAAATTTTATTTTTAATCTTTAACTATGTGTTTTAATGACACTTATGAGCTGAACAATAAAAAGGATTCGTATTTTGTATAAAATAAGGTTTACAAATAATAATAATAATATAGAATAGTCATAAAATATTAATATGAAACAACAATTGAAAACAGTAGTGTTTTAGAATATGAAATAGAATTTAACATATTTGAGTTTAAATCTTATCTGTAAGAACTCAAAATATTTTGATTTTCAAATAACTTCATGCTTCATAACTTAATCTACTCAGTTTTAAAACTTTTATTTTAATCAAAATGCGTTATGTCACATTTCTTCTTACCCCTTCTTCCCACCCCCTTGTCACAGACTGTCACAATTTCATGAACCCCCTCCACTCTTTCAAGCGTGACATCATTTATGGGCGGCCCCTTAAGGACCAGACACATAGCACTAACTTCTTGCGGTCAGGTGTCGCTATTTTTTGTCTTTCGTATCGGCGCTTTGATCTATAAAGTGCTTTTTCAGTGAACTTCTTTGAACTTCAAGAGAGAAATCGGACTCGAAATCAGTTGACAGCTTTACGACTGAAGATAGGGTAGATAAAAGTTCCCCTTCCTTTGTCAATTTGGTAGAGTCAGTCCCTCAAAAATCATTTAAAGAAGTTTCACCTTTGTTCGGCTGCGAGCGAACAGTACTAGTTTTTATTACACTAAAAGAGCAATCAATCAATCTTTGTTTCCGAACGGAACAAAGGTGAAACCTCTTTAAATGGTTTTTGAGGGACTGACACTACCAAATTGACAAAGGAAGGGAAAGTTTTATCTACCCCATCTTCAGTCGTAAAGCTGTCAACTGATTTCGAGTTCGATTTCTCTCTTGAAGTTCAAAAAAGTTCACTGAAAAAGCGCTTTATACATCAAAGCGCCGACACGAAAGATCAAAAATAGCGACACCTGACCGCAAGAAGTTAGTGCTATGTGTTTGGTCCTTTATACGTGTATTGTTCAGCTTGGAGATCAGTGCTAGAAATGAAAACGGGTGGGTGGATGGATGTGTGTGGGGGGGAGGGGGGGGGAGAGGAATAACAAAAATTAAATCCCTTTTTTTTTCTTTTTTTTATGAAATAAAAGAAGATGAAGGAAATATTGCATTTTAATTCTCTATTTTCATTTACATATCTATTTATTCAAGATTTAATAAATTATGTTTTGATCTTTAATATTCTAGATTTTTCTGAATTTTCAGCTTGGCAATGAATTTTAAAAATGAAAAAGAAGAGAGGGGGAGAAGAAGGGAATGTTCAGAAAAATAAAAGACCTCTAAAAAAATAAATAAAGGAAAATAAAATAAGAAAAAGGAGAAACTAAATTTCAATTAAAAGGAAAAAGTTGTCTAAAAAAGGCTAATAATCTATGCTCCCTCCACCTAGATTTTCAAAGGGTGTATTCCGCTCAAAACCGCTTAATTTCAGTTTTTTTTTTTTTTTTTCATTCATTTTTGTTCTTAAATGCACCAAACTTTCAAAATCTCTTATTTAGAAAGTACGTAATGAGCCGTGTTTGTCGATTTTTTGGTAAATGTAGAAAAATATTGCAAAAAATGCTGTCAAAATTGTCAATTTGAACAGAAATTTCCGAACCAGGAGATCTGGGAATGAAAAAAATGATCGAATGAGAAAATAATTGTTTATAGATAAAATTCTAATTAATTCAGCAAAGAATTACATCACACGGCATCTGATACATCACACGGAATCTTATACATCACTTCAAACATCATCCCAGCAAGTTTCATGCTTCTACTTTTAAAAGAGTCTGCAAATGTATAGGAAAATTTCGAGCTGTTGAAGGTGAAAAATCATTTTTTTAATGCACCCTTAATCCTTTCCGGCACACTGTGCCCGGTCATCCGGGGATACCTAATTTTAATTCCAAAACATGCAAACGGCACCAATAATATTTTAGTAAAATTTTGGTTTTACAATAAAAGCTTAAATTAAGGACTTCAAAATATCTAAAAAATTCGTTTGTAAATTCCGGTGTCAGTCGATAATTTTTCATTTTATTAACAGATTTTGCCCGTGCCGGAAAGGGTTAAGAAGTAATGGGTTGGGAAAAGGCTCAGCGAAATGGAAACCCTATGACAAAAATAAAAATTATAATAAATAAATAACATAAAATAACATAAAATAAACGAAAAGAAAGGAAAGAAAAGATGAGAGACTTTAAATTCTATATTTTAAAAAAAATAGAGTTGAAATTTATTATTTTTTGGATTTTTTAATATTGCAGGTTTTCCAGGCTTTTCAGTTTGGCGAACAATTCAAGAAATGATGTTTTTGCTCCGATTTAAAACAAATTAATAATTTGAAAAAAAAAAAAAAAGAGATTAATTTGTTATTTTGTACAATTGATGTTACAAAATAATTTTCCAATAATAAGCCACTCTTCGGCAAAATTAGTAAATATTTTCCTTTATGTAATATTCCATAGTCAATAGTTCATACTTCCTGGCCCGTAGCCAGGATTTCCTTTCGGGAGGGGCTGAATCTTGGAATTTTTTTTCATCTGACAGTATTAATGGGTATAATTTAAAGCGTAAATAAAAAAAGAAACAAAGCTTAACTTACGATATAAACCTGCATTATATAGTTGTTGCCCATTCCAAAAATTATTATTTTTTCGATTTCTATTACAATTTTTGGCTTTTAAGAGCTCGTTCAGTACTTATTCGAAACCCGAAAATGTTTTTAAGGAAAAACTGCAAATAAAATAAAGCACAAATTAAAAAATTTTCCGATGAACCTCGCGTCTTTTTATTATAAATAAAAGAAGAATTATATTGAAATGCAAGCAAGTAATTTTAATGCATTTAAAACACAGGATTAATATTAGCATACACGAGTCTTGTATTGCAGGTGTGGGTCTTATTTTCTTCAAATAAAAAATAACCGTTACAATTAATAAGTAATCTTAAAAAGTATATTTATGTTTCACATTTTTTTATTAGAAAAGTTATAAATGCAGCAAATGGCACAAAAAATGTACGAGTGTCATAGAAGCAATCTTCGTCATTTCTTCTCTGCCATGAGGCTGATTACTTTATCAGGATCTATTATAATGTATCAATGAACGGATATCATTACAAGGCTGCTCAATCTCTCAACAGTAGATGGTAGGTGTTAGCGTCGAACCCAATCTCGCTGGTCAGTCTAATCGTTCGGAGTTAGCCATACTTTTCTTCGAAAATGGGGTTTAATTGCGTACTTACGAGCTAGGTTCTATTCCAACTATTCCCATTAAGGGCAACCCACATCCCTT
The DNA here is from genome assembly GCA_964019185.1 of Maratus speculifer. NCBI lineage: Eukaryota > Metazoa > Arthropoda > Arachnida > Araneae > Salticidae > Maratus > Maratus speculifer. The sequence goes on along the minus strand of OZ025302.1, from coordinate 137,553,308 downwards.
CGGGCCTATATTCCTCGTGTAGATAACTGGCCATCACAAACAACACCTACAGTAGTCTCTCAAGAGCCATAGTGCTTCCAGGCAAAAATTTAATTTTCTCGTTGTTGAAAAAGATCTTTCAGCCCTGTATATTTTTACCGGGATGATAGCTAAGACTGTCAGCAAGTGTTTCATGGTATTGTAATGCATTGCATTACAGTACTCTAAAGCTTTTGGAACCTCTGTATTTCTATCAACATTACGAAATCTCTCGCACTATACTTGATATTCAACTTTCACTTGCGGCATTAACACCTTATGTTCAAAATATTGAGAGATATTTTCTTATTTTCTTACTTATTTCGAAAAAATATATCCTGAAAAAAGTACTTGAAAATCTGGTTGCATGTCTTCATTTAAAATAAATTTGTCATTCAAATTTTATAAAAAAACTTTCTACACAGGAAACAGACTTTCGCCCTATAATACTCTTCCGTGGATGTAATTAGGTGTTTGTATTTGTAGTCTGTTTAAATTTCGGTTTTGGGATTTTTATTTTTATTTGAAAGACGTTTTTTTAAGTTTCGTGTAGAATTAAATTTCTCTGAAAAGATTTCCATCCCATTTCATTTTCTTTATGCTTTGTATGATAGCTAGGAATCTTTAGTATGAGTTACTACCAAAATTGTGACACAAGATTTTTCATGAAGATGGGCTGACAATGGTTTGTCAAACTGAAAAGCTCGCATCAAACAAATACGCTTGTGAAAAAAGCACTCTTTTCCATTCCATGACTGCCAAGAAAGGTCTACAGTTGTTGATGAAATATTTTATGTGTTTTTCAAAATTTTTCTAAGCTAATGCAAATTCATTCAAACTACTTGGCAAAATTTATCATATTTTCATCACTTTCTATAAATTGTGTGTTTGAAAGGCGGAGAAGTCATTTTCCTTCGCTTTCTGGGGCACATGATGAAGGTGCTTGTTGAAGGACCAAATTTACCTTAAAGCGATTTCTAAAAAAAAATTCAGTTCATTAATTGTTCCAAGAGAGATTTGGACGCAGGAATCAGCACGTGTTTTCGGACAATGTATGGTTTAAACATTGATTTGTAAATTCGATGTATCTGATTTTGGGACACTTCTGATGAATAGTAGATTGGATCCCACTAACATGACTAACTATATTAGTCTCTCTGTCATACGCCTGAGTGACGCATTTAGACATATCATTAAGTGGTTCATTACAACGCTGTACTATTACTTTGTTATATTTTTGGCGGACAAATCATTTACTTGAATGAACCTAAAGTAATTTCCCGAATAATTGGTGTTTGTGCATTTTATAAATACTAGTTCACATATCTAACTCAAAGTGAAAACTATCTTGTGCTTCGAATGCCTATAGTTTCATCAGTGTTCAACCTAAAACAGATCGCGTTACTTATTTTGGTAATTAGTTCTTCAGTAACTATATCCCAGCATATTTAGAATGATTTCATTCTGAATGTCTGGGCTGAAGTAAGAAGTAGTATTTCTATGGGTTTTTATAACGTTTCAACCCGTCATCTCCAGACTTTTCTATAAAACTTAGAAGAGTTCTTAGCCTAGCATATATTTTTATTTGTTCTCTAACGTTAGAGGACTGGTATTATGATTATCTCTTAATAGCATTTTTTGCTCTGCACAAAATAAGATAGCTAGAATGCTAGATGTTGCCTCCTTGAAAAGTCTATAGAAAGCACTGTGAAAAACAGCCAAAAAATCCCTATTCATGAGTATTCATCTCCGCAGTTGATAATTCTACAGAAGACGAAGAAAATTTCCTACATAAACAGAGTATTCATTCCACATTCTCTTTCTATTATAGATTCATATGCAAATAAAATAATTCAAATTTATTCAGTGAAAAGACGGGAAACGCTGGCCGATATATGAAAGCTTGTTGATACCATATTGTCTTTCTTCGCACCATTTCTTTTAAAAATTTACTACTAGTTTATTTTTTTAAATAAAAAGACTTTTATAAATAAAAGTTTTTAAAAATCAATATTTTTTTTTCATAATTTCACATTACATGGGTCTATTACAGTTTTTGGCTGCTTTTTCTACAAATCTTTTTGATACTGATTTTTCTAAGTATTTATTGTATCGTGATATAATCAGTATAGAGGAAATTAAGAAAGATCATGAAACGAAAATAAATGTATTAAATTTTACTCCAAAAGTTAAATTATACACCATATGCGTATTAAACTAATTTTTTCTTACTCAAATTAACATGATACATGCATTACACTTATCGAATTTTACTATGAATAAAATAAAAATTCTGTTTCAAGAAAAACTGATATTTTTAATGGCAGTTACGAATAAAGAACAACATGTCCTAATGAGAGGTATAAACAGTAATTACTGTAACTTTAGCTGAATAAATAAGTAATATGTTTACAACTAAAAATATACGTAGTTCTAATGCAATGGAAAGGGAAAAAAGAATATTTTAGCAGATTTTACTATCGCTAGATCTAAATTGTTTTTTTTAATTTCGGGTGGGGCTTCACAGGGGCGTGCCAGTAGTATCCGGCGCCTGTGTGCAGAACTTCATTTGGCATCCTATACCCCCCCCCCGCACCTCGCCTTCAAAACTAAAACTTTATCCAAAAAAAAAAAAAAAACTGTAAATATTTGTGAATGAATAATTCTTATTCTTCTGGAGTTTTTTAGCAAGTCAAATAAGGTTTTATGAACCAGAAAATTTATTTAATATTTTTTTCTATGCAGTTCGTGTTTTTTTTTTCATTTATTAAATAAAATTTCTGGTTACAAACAAGTTTAAATTGCTTGAAAAATGCAGAAAAATGGCAGCTATGTAAATAAAACTCGTAACACAGTAAAACCTGTGAAAATGGAAGTACTCTGCATCAGAATACTGCGTATCGGAAAAATTTTACTATCCCGGACAAAATAATTTAATACGATAATAAAAATCGCATCAAAAAGAAAGAAGAAAGAAAAGAAAAGAAAGAAGTGTTTTTACTTTTTATGTATTCGCGATGGCTAAGAAAATCTACCGCTCATAGAGATCTGAAAATTTGGATAAGGATAGATGATAGGCAGGTGCTCTTGAGATTCAGATTTTTCATTTTTTGTTAATTAGCCGGAACATTAATTAAAAACCCTTAATGATCATCACAAAATGATGAGCTTTCATTCTTCAAAGAGCTCATGATTGTATGTTTCCCCAAACTTTTCCCTTTCTAGTGTAAGGCAACCTTTTCCACTAGAGGTCTGCACGGGCCGGAATTTCCAGGTCCTGGCTCCTCCCGTCGGAAAGTTATTTCGGCCCGGCCCAGATCGTTCCGTCCCGTTAATGTTTCTGCTATTTCTAAAAAATTAAGATTTTTATCATGTAATTAAGATTTCTTTAAAGAATACTGCATACAAATGTATGGAATGATGTTACAGTATATTTTACAGAAAATACACATTAGCAACATTAATGATTACTTAGATTCTTATATTTTCGACATTCAAATAAAGTTTCATTAAAATATTAATATGGTTTAGAATAAAAAAAAAAAAAATAAATAAATAAAGTTAAAGCCACCGTAACTTCTGAAGCTGTATAATAAAAGGAGATTTACAAATATATTTCTATGTCATTTTACTAGATTCCAAATCCAAATTCATTCTCAAATGCAAAAGAGCTATTTTCTATTACATTTCTAATTTTTTTTTTTTTTTTTTTTTTTGAAACGCTTAAGACTGGCAGGTGTTTTTATTCAGAAACTATATAATCGAATCGCGTTATCCATTTTTTGATACAAGCGATTTAAGAAAATATACTCAAAGTTAGCGTTTTGAATCGAATTTCCGGAAGCGACAGCATGGTGCACTGTTAAAAATTTCGTGCTACTTTGAACCAAGATTTGGTGCTCGCAGCTATTACCAGCTGCCACCATAGGATGGTTCAATCGAAGCTCCAAATCTTGGAACGAGTTTACACCATATTATTTGAAAAAAATGGTACTATGGTTCAACCGAAGTTCCAAATCTTGGAACAAGATTTCACCATCTTATGGTGGCAGCTACTAAGCACCAAATTTCGGTTCAAGGTAGCACAAAATTTTTAACAGTGTGGGAAGGTAGAAAAATCTGCAACCATTTAATAAGAGTTTGTTATATCTCAACAAATTTATACAAGTATTTTATATTACACCAAAAATATTCGATTGCAAATCCTTTCAATAGTCGCAGGCTTATCACTTTTATAGTTTTACTATTAAAAATTAGTCAGAAAATGTGTTAAACTTTCGTGTTGCTGAGGAGTGAACTTAAGAACCAACAAGAAGTAGATATCCAAAGATTACAATTACTTAAGCTCTTTATCGCTATTAAAAATTTTACAAGTCACGTTGTCTGCCCAACAGATCTTGAAAACAATTAACTGATTTTTTTTTTTTAATCGATTTGGCCCGGCTCGTATGGCCCGTTCAATTTTTTTGCCGGCTAGTTAGAAAATTCGAAACCATTCAGCCGGTCAGGTCCGGGTCCGTGCAGACCTCTACTTGCCACTAAACAAAAACTTATAAGGTTCGATTTTTTTCGGAGTGCATGGAAAGGCTGCCTCCTCAGTCTTCGAAAATGTATGAATGGACGGCCAAATTTAGCATTCTTTCATCACCCACCCCCCTTTTTAGTCATCATGGTAAATCCAGAGTACCAGATTTGCTTTCTCAGAGGTCTATGGTGCGGAAAATAAAACCACAATTTTTCTTCAATACATAATAGTTTGCACAGAAATTATCAAATGTAGAAGTGCTGAACACAAATATTGCTTTGGCCGCCTAAAGTAAACTATACTCTTTAAGTTTGAAAATCATGGTGTTAAACCTACGGCACAGAGTGCGAACAGCTTCATAAACGGCTGATGCTTTTTTTTTACCAGTTAAAATTTGCCCCGTAGCAGACGACAGTATCTCTAATCTAAAATCTGTACTTTGCACAGAAACACTAATATACAAGGGGCTATACAAATATAACGAACTTATCAACTTTTTTACAATTTTGAACACCCCCCTTCTTACGAAATCATACATTATCAATCCTCAATCTCCAGCCTAATGATACCGTTCTTAATGTTTATAAATTCTTCAGATTTTTAATTTTTTTTTCTTTGCAGAGATATACAGGTATGGTTATGCATTTATTGTTTGCATGCTTCATTGATTCAAATGAAGAGTAGTCATTTAAATATCACTATTATATATGAAATAACTTTATATCATAGGAAACTTTAAAAAAATAGTTATTAGTTAAAAGTATTTAATATCAAATTTTTGTTACATAATGCATTCAATAGTAATAATGCCTTCTTGCATTTGCCTCCGCACAAGAAAGAGGGGGAGGAGGGGCAGGTAGAACTTTTTATCAACAAAACAGTTGGACGACATTCTCTTTTCTTTACTGATAAACATAAATATTATTTCAAACTTACTTTGCTCCTTTTTCTTGAACCCAGATTATATATGCATACACATAAGACAGAAGAATAGGAATGCTAAACTTTGAGGTATTCCATATTTTGAAATTAAATAATTTTATAGTCATTAAATAATTTTAATAATAACTTTGTATTATCATAAAAATAAATAACAGGCTAAGAAAAAGATTGTACACTGTTTTGATGTAAAGAAAAAGTTATAAGTAAAAACAGAAAATTATTATGTAAAAAACAAATTAAAAATAAAAAGAAAATTTTGGTTGGATCATTCAAAAGTTATAAAGATATCAAAATACAATCCCCCATCCCCAAGAGATATCTTTCAATATCATATGCCAGATGTCCCCCTTCCTCCCTAAAATGATAACGTTATATATGTGATGCCTTGCCTTGTAACAAAGTTTCAACTCTGTACCGCAAAGTATGTACATTTTTCAATGAGGCTCCTGAAACTAGACCTCCGCAACCGAACAATAAAATTTTGCTGAACTATGTAGTTTTTCCGTGAGAACGACAGCAGTTGCTATTCGGATTTAGCTGTAGTCCAGTGTTGTAGTCGTAAAAAAATCAGAAGATATGCGCTTATAGGCAGAATACCTTCGCTAAAGTCATGACAATTAATGGATACAGTGTAAGCTAATGCTTTATTTGAAAAACAGAGAGTATACGTATATTTTCGAAAAAAATCAGAGGGTGTACGGCGTATACTTCCGTATACCCTCCACTACACCCTTGAGTCAGACGAAAAAGTGAACCGCTTTAACATCACGGGGCGGATAATGGCCAGACGGGTCGTATCCAGCTAACGTAATGGGCAGATGGCCTTACTTAAAATGTTCATCTTTTACTCATATGTAAATCATCCATTTGTACGTAGTATCATTCACATATTATAACCAAAAAAGATTAGACTTTCTCAGTTAAACCTAATGAAGGCTCCTAGACATCATTTTGCCAGCTAAGCTTATCTGAGATTCGTTATCTCGAAACCAACGAAATGTATTCCCCTATATATGTGCATAACCTCCAAGTTCTGATTTTACTCCTTTTTCTATTCAGGATTCTCCAACGAGTGCCCTGCGGACGCCATAATTGCGCACTTAGAAGGAATTTTTTGGCGCCCATTCGAATGTTTCTTCATAATTAAAAATCCATTTTAAAGGATGCATTTAAAAAAATAAAAAATATTTGAATGGTCACCTTTATCTAGTTTTAATTAATTAATGCTATTATTTTGTTATTCTGTGATTAAGGTTTTTGGCATCTTCAGCTTCACAACTTTTAAAGATAGATTGCTCTTCTAAAATCTAATTTTAAATTTACTCTGACTTAAATTATTGCTACAAATTAATTTTAAATAGTTTCTAAATCATAGGGTATTTATAATTATCACCGTGAGATATACGTGCATCATATAGGTTTTTAACGTATAAATCTACCTCTATTCCTGGCCCGATTGTTGTAGGAAAAACTTTTACCAGTATTTCCGAATAGAAATTTTCTTCTTATTTATGACAAATTTTGCAGTAAGGCAATGATTTCTATTTAAAAATAGGTGGAATTTAGTTCCTATGGTAATAAAACTACTTATGCTTTTTCACTACAGTGAGATAATACTGTTGCATTTTTTCACCCATGTGAATTACGGCCTTTTTCATTGCTTACAATTATATGAGGTGCACCTATGTTTATAAAGCTGTGACAGGTCTACGTCTAAATGACTTATTAGGGGCAGTGGTGTAGTCGTAACAAAAACAGAGAGTATACCCTCCAAGCAGAGGGTACACGCACTAGTCAGACGGTATACCCTAGAGCGTATATACTATAACTTTCTTGAGAAACAGAGGATATGCGGTGCTACTTAAAAAAATCCAGAAGGTATACGGCGTATACCCTCCACTACATCCCTGATTAGTGGACACATAAGTAGAATAAAACGAAATAATTTTTTAAACAAAGAATAGAATATTTATAAATAAGTTTGTATAAGGTAAATCTAGAAAAGATAATTCAGATGCGAAGAAAATATAATACATTTTAGTATAATTAAATTCAGGACTTTTTTTTTTAAATATTTGCTTTTCAACTGAAATCTTTGGCGCCTTTACTACTTTGGCGCCTGTGCGCGCCGCACACTTTGCACACTGGGTCGGCACGCCTCTGGGGCTTCAGCCCCCCTAGCCCCCTCCCTGGCTACGTGCCTGCATACTTCTACTTTGACATTTTTCTTAAAGTTAGTAGATGGCGGCACTGAACATTGAAATTTCACGGTTTTTCATCAAAAATCCATCGTTATTGTGATTTTGAAATTTTACGAAATACACATTTTGAAATAATCACTCATAGAATAAAATTCTAGATCAGATGCATAAAACATTCTTAAAGCCACTCATAACGAAATTTCCATTGGAGAATAATTTTTCGTAATCGTAGGACATATTTTCATTTCTAGAGAAATAATAACAATGAAATAATTTATTTAAACATGAAATAAATAAATCGTAAGGGGACAAGAAATATAAGAAAATATTTACTGTCATATCGTAGATTAGGATGATGTCACAACTTCTGTAAAGTGTCGAAAGATCTCGTGAAGTTATTAATTTATTTTTTAGTTTGGAAAATTCTAGTAGATGGCAGCACTAAACAAAGATTCACTGATAACATATCTGCTTGCTTAGCCTCGTCAGTTCCGAAGCTAGAATAATGATACATAATACAAATATTTATTCATTAGTTTTTTCCAAACAGAGGGACATTGTAAATGACAGAAAAAATACCTTCTCTGAAACTAGTCATAGTATAGCAGTGATGTTTCATTAACTTATGAATAAATAAAATATGCAAAAAAATATATAAAGAAATTATAGACAGTGATAACAATAGCAATAAGGTGGGGCTGGGGTACGAGGAAGAATGATGCAATATTGCAAAGAGGGAGGAGTTTCATAATTAATTAGAAAGTTGGGTACTACTGTTATCCCGTCGACTAAAATACTATCGCCAAATTATAAGATTAAATGCCAATAATGGATAATCGTGAATGTCAATTGATTGACATTAAATACGATACACGTGTTTAAAATGTCATTAAGTGATTTTTATTTCGACTTTTTATTTGTATTTTTATTAATATTCTACTAATTATTTGCAGGGACATCGCTAAGACTTTTTTATTGGTGGGGGAGAAGACCTTAAATTGCCAAGTCAAATTTTCATATTTGCCAACTTGTTTCATATTTTTGCCAAGTTACCACACTTAGAAAATGTAATACAGTTCTTATTTGTAAAAATTTCAATAATATTCCTAATTAGAGTTGTAACTTTTGCAACTTCTATCTAAAAATAGGAAATATATTACAGTTTTTATTAAAATTTCAATGAAATTTGCCAAGTGTAACAACATTTGGGAATGTTTGGGGGGGGGGGAGGCTCCCCCCCTGTTCCCCCCCTTAGCGAGGCCCCTGATTATTTGTTGTTGTTTTTTAAAATTATTATTTAAAATAAAAATTACGCCAATACGTATAATTTGACTATTAGTTTGGCGATTTGTATAAATTGGCGAAATCGGTCGACGGGATAACAGAGTAGTACCGAAATTTGATAGCATTACATATGCACTGCTCTTTAGTCCTAAGGAAAAAAAGTTCATAATGCGGAACTTTTTTCTTTGAGTTTGAATTTGAAGAAAATTAAATTAATTAGCACAGAACTCAATTGATTCTGAAAATCATATCCCTCGATTACATTTTACCAGGGTTGGCATTTTTGCCGGCAAAAAGGTATTTTTGCCAGGACAGTGGAAAAAACTGGAAAAAACCAGGGAAAAAATGGAAAAAAACGGCAAAAATGGAAAAAACCTATATGCCTTTAATGTGCAATAAAATCTGCACGCTAATAAGGGTAATAATGGAATAAACAATTAAATTTAATGGTGTACTATTTAATATTTTAATTTAATTTGCTAATTAATTAAATTTAAATATTTTAAATCTTTAAAAAATGTGGGATTCAGTCTTACTTAGGAATTTAAGAATAAAATAAAAAATTACATACCTAATTTTTTTTACCTTAAGTCAAGGATATGTTTAGGAAAATTTTAGGTCCTTTAATGGACCCTTCATAAAATATTTTATCTTAAAACAGAAACCTTGATAAAAAAAATTTAACCTCAAACAGAAGCCTTCACAAAATTATTTGCCTCTCAAATAGACATTTCACCTTCAAATTGAACTTATGACAAATTTAATCATTTAAAAATAAAATCTGGCCTGTTAATAAACAATTGAACTCACCAAAAAATATATTACTTAGTTTCTCTATATGTGAAGGGTAGAACCTGAAATTCACTGATAATTTAAAATTCACAAAACTATGTCTAGAATTTTCACAAACACAAGAAAAACTTCCCAATTTAACACAGGCAAGACCCTGTGAAAAAAGTCTAGATAGACCCCTGTAAGTAAAGTATTTTATCAGTGATTAATATATATATATAAATAAATATATTTTTAATTATCAGAAGATTTTATGCAACTTTCTTATTTTTGTTTTATTTCATGAGACTTAAGAAATGTATTTGGTACTATTTTATAACTATTTATTTTTGATGAAACTAGTTTGTTAAAGATAAAATAATTAAATTGAAAATTATATATTGAAAAAACTTATGTCTTATTAGGAAAGTAGATTTTTTTTTCTGTCCTTTTTACACTCCAAGAAAGGAACAAAATGTTACATTATTTAGATTTACTTTCAGTAAGTAGCCTGTTGTCACTTTATCTTTTTCTACTATATTCCCCCTCCCCCTAAATACTCTTTTGAAAATCCCAATTGCAATAAATAGTCCATTGTTACAAAACTGATAACAAAGTACCAGAGAATTGCACCCTGCTTTTGTAATTGGTCATAGAAAAGTAAGCCTGCACAGGCTTTGTAAAAGCTATTGAGTACAAAAACAAGCAGGACACCCAAGTAGTTTCATAGATAATTCATATACAAGGTTGTTTTCCTTTATTATTTCTCTAGCAAATGCTAAGCAGTTCAGACCTGTTTTTCTCAGGAGCAAGTTATTTACAGCCTTTTGAAAGTTAAGTTGAAATTTATAGTTTAGGAGGAAAAATACAAGTACATAATAATGTTCAAAGGAGGCAGAAAGCAAGATCCTATTTGGGAATCTTTTGTAAAAATAGTTTCTAATGGAAAAATTTCTGCTAAGTGCAAAAATTGTGGACATATTCAGAGTAATAAGGCAGAAAGGATGAGAGCACATGTTTTGAAATGTATAAGAGATACACCAGTTGAATGTGTAGATATGCCACCCAAGCTAACAGATATGACTGAAAAATCCGTTAATAATTCAGAAATTGAATTGGAGTTTAAATCTTATGATTCACCTCCTAAAAAGAAAATACAATTAGATGGCAATCTAACCAAGTTTATCTCACAGACAACTGCTCAAGATAAAGTTAAATTAGACTTGCTCATTGCTAAGATGTTTTATGCTTGCAATATACCATTTGCAGTTGTTGAGAGTGAAGCATTTAAAAATCTCATCCATGCACTAAAACCAAGCTATAAACCACCCTCACGCAGACAACTGGCTGGTGAACTGTTTGATACTGTATACAATTCAGTAGATGAAGCTATTAAAGAATCTTTAAGGGAAAAAGAAGGAACTTTAATTGTAGATGGATGGAGTGATATCCACAATGCGCCTATCACAACTTCTTGTATTCAAATTAATGGTGCATCATTTATTGTGGATGTAGAAGCAACTGGAGCAACAAAAAAGACATCAGAATTCTTAACCAAAAAATGTAATGAAACAATTTCAAATGTTAAGAAAAAATACAATTGTTACATCAAAAGCGTTGTGACAGACAATGCAAGGAATATGAAAAAAATGAGAAATGCACTCGAAAAAATTGATGATGAAAATTCTGTATTTATAACATATGGATGTGGAGCACATTGGATGAATCTTCTTGGTGAAGACATAACACCTACTAACGTCCTAAAATATGTAGTGAAAATTCACAAGTATTTCCGTAATCACCATGCTCCAGGATCATGGCTGAAAGAGTGTGATGGCCATGTTTCTCCACAGTTACCGGGAATTACTCGATGGAACAGTCAACTCACATGTCTTGAATCTTTTGAGCGAAACCACACCATCTATTTAAAAATTGTTAATGAACATTTTGATGAGATAGATGTAAATATTGTAAATCGAATTCGTGATTTTAATCTGCATCGACAAGTGAAGGACCTCATAAAACAATTAAAACCTATATCAATTGCTTTAGATGTGATGCAAAAAAATTCAACCACCATAGCAGATGCTTGTCATGTATGGCTAAATCTTTTGAAAAATGAAGATTTAAAACCACATTTTTCAAAACTAAAAAAGCGATTTGAACAATCGATTTTGCCATGTCATCTTGTGGCGTATTTGTTACATCCAAAGTATAGAGGTGAACTTCTAAATTTCGAACAAAAAGAAAGCTGTAAAGCATGGTTATCTAAAATCAATCCAGATTTTATGTCTTATATTATTAACTTTGAGTTAAAAGAAAAACCCTTTCCTAGCTCATATTTTGCAGAAGAAGTGATTAATAATGTCAGTGCGTGTAATTGGTGGAGAAGTATTGAAAAAGCTTGTGCAATTTCAAAAAACTTTTGCTCATTAGTAGCACACCTTCACATATGTAGTGCTGCTATTGAAAGATTTTTTTCAAATTTTTCATTTGTACAAACCAAGATTCGAAATAAGCTATCAACAGCTACTCTTTCAAAACTTGTTTACTGTTATGCCATGCTAAAACAGCAAAATTTAAGTTGTGAGGAAGATATTGTTGAAATATTTGAAATTTAAATATAATTTTATATTAAATTGAACTTAGGTTACTATGACTGTTTCTTCTAATTTCTAATATATATAAACTATAAACATAAATGCTTTACTCAGTCTCAATAGTTCTATTATGTGAATTATTAATAATTGTATAAACATGAATAAATGAAGTTTCTATTTATATAAAATTGGTTTTTTTTTTTCATTTATAATCTTCTTATAAAAGTTAGTATTCTTTCATAAAGAGCATAATTATACTTATTTAACTTAAAAGTTAAAATAAATTTAGAATAATATTGATTTTTTAATTAAGTATGCAGTTTATTTTTTCGTTTGTGAAATAGTATTTTTCTCTTTCTGGATAAAAAAATTAAATGGACAGCCTATTTTTGCCACCTCTTTGGCAAAAACCTATTTTTGCCGGGGCGGTTTTTTCCAGGTTTTTTCCGCCTTCGGCAAAAACTCGCCAACCCTGCATTTTACATATGAGCATGAGTTTTCGCTAGCCTCAGCAAGGAAAACTTATAGCTTGAAGGTACTGTAAACTTTATTTCTGTCTAATGGGATCATGACAATATATTATTAAACATGTATTTTATAATATTTCTGACTTTAAAAAAATTTTCTGGAATTTATATCAAACATATAGCCAAAGATACAACTAAGTAATAAAGCTATTTTTAACGTCGTTATTTGTAAAAAGATTTCTTTATTTTATTCGCTGTTTCTACTGTACTAATAAAGAATTACAAAAAAAATTGATAATGCCACATAATACCGCAACACTTAGCCATTCCTCTCCATATGCTAAATAATCCGCTGTTACAATAAATGTCATGTATAGCAGTGATATTTCATTAACTTCCTTTTTACACTCGAATCAATAAAATATGCATGGAAATATATATAAAGAATTTTTAGCAACTGATAGCAATACCATAAAGAAGGGGGTAAGGTTCGAGAAAGAATAACGGATGTATCACAAGGAGTTACAAAAAATTTGATAACATTGCATAATATCACAACTGTTGGCCAGTCTTGCCATATGCGTATATAATTCACTCTTAAACTAAAGTTCATGTATAGCATTAATGTTTCACTAACTTTTTTTTTTTTTTTTATTTCAATCAATAAAGTATGCAAAAAATATATGAAGAATTTTTAGCCACTGATAGCAATATCATAAAGAAGGGGGTGGAGTTCGAGGAAGATTAGCGGAGATATCACAAGCGGGAGGAGTTACAAAAAATACAAAAAATTTTGGTACTACTCTGTTATCCCGTCGACCGATTTCGCCAAATTATACAAATCGCCAAACTAATAGCCAAATTATACTTATTGACATAATTTTTATTTTAAATCACGAAAGAACAACTGAATTAGTAAAATATTAATAAAAAGTCGATATAAAAATCACTTAATGACATTTTAAACACTTGAATCGTATTTAATGTCATTGAATGTGACATTCACTATCAGCCATTATTGGCATTTAATCTTATAGTTTGGCGATAATTTTTTGGTCGACGGGATAACCTAGTAGTACCAAAATTTTATTACAGTACATAATATCACAATTGTTGGCCCGTCTTGCCATATGCGGATACAATCCACTCTTAAACTAAAGTTCATGTATAGCATTAATGTTTCACTAACTTTATTTTTATTTTTCAATCAATAAAGTATGCAAAAAAAATATATGAAGAGTTTTTAGAGTCTGATAGCAGCATCTTTAAGAAAGGGCTGGAGTTCGAGGAAGAATAATGGATAATAGCATAAGGGGGAGGGGCTAAAAAACTACAAAAAGTTATTAACGCCTCATAATGACACAACTTTTGTCCAGTCTTGCCATATGCGCATATAATCCACTCTCAAAGTTCATGTATATCACTATAATGCTTTATTAACTTTCTTTTTATAATTCAATCAGAAAAGTATGTAAAAAATATATTTATACAGTCGAAAATCGTTGACATGAACACGCTTAACTTGAATTATTTTTAACATGAACTGTTTTCACAATTCCCTATAAAAAGAAATACAAAGATTTGATACTGATAACATGAATTACTGTTAACATGAACAACATTTTGATTCCCCTCGAGGTTCGACTGTATATGAAGATTTTTCAGACACTGATAGCACTATCATTAAGTAGGCGGGGGGGGGGGGGGAGTCGAGGAAGAATAACGGATGATATCACAAGGGGGAGGGGTTACAAACAAAAAAGTTTCCGTTAAAATTATTAAAAATTTAAAATGCAAAAAAAATTATAACATTACAAACTATCACTTTTGAGCCGTCTTGCCATATGAGCTAATAATCCACTCTTAAAATAACATTCATGTGTAGTACTAATGTTTTATTAACTTTCTTTTTATATTTCAATCAATAAAATAAGCAAAAAAATATCTGAAGAATTTTTAGACACTGATAACAATATCATAAAGAAATGGGTGGGGTTCGAAGTAAAATAACGTATAATATAATAAGGAGGAGGGGTACAAAACTACAAAAAAATTGATAATGTTGCATAACATCGCAACTTTTAACCAGTCTTGCCATATGCGTATATAATCTACTATTAAGCTAAAATTCATGTATAGTACTAATGTTTTATTAACTTTCTTTATATATTTTTTCAATCAATAAAGTGAACAAATATTATATAGAAAAAATTTTTAGAGTCTGAGAGCAATATCATTAAGAAGATGGGTGGAGTTCGATAAATGATAATGGTTGATATAGTAATTTAGTGTGTGTGTGGGGGGGGGGGGGGTATTACAAATTTATCAAAACGTTTATAATGTTAAATATAACCAAAACATTTGGCCATTAGTATTGTCTTTTTATATGCGCGTGTAATCTGCTTTTCAACTAAATTTCATGTATAGCAGTGATGCTTCATTAACTTCCTTTTTATGTATGAAAAAATAAAATATATAAAAATATATATAAAGAAATTTTAGACGCTGATAGCTCTACCATTAACCCTCTTGCTGATTATCCCGTGATTTCCGCGGGTTAATTCAATATAAATCTCCATGATTACTCCCACTAGTTATTTTTTTATTGCACATTTTGCCTTCTTTAATTAAAGCATTTTCCTGAATATACTTGACAAAAGTTACTGTTTTGGGGGGAAAACCCTGTGATAAAATATTTAAAAAAAAAAAAAAAAAAAAAAAAAAAAAAAAAAATCTGTAAATGGGCATTTTTTTTTTTAAATAAAACATTTAATCTGTGAGAAGGTTAAAAAGAGTTTGGGGTTCGAAGAAGGATAACGAATGATATTATGAGAGAGGAGTTGTATAAATATTAGAAAGTTGATAGCTTTAAGCACATGCACAGTCCTAAAGGAAGATTTCTATATGCGGGACAAAAAATTAGCACAGAACTCAACTCGTTCAGGTAATCTGTAAATTACGTCTGACCCGCTTATCGTTAACGTGTCAGCATAAGCATAAGCTTTCATATGCCATAGCAAGGAAAAGCTTATAACTTGAAGTTGGTGTAACTCTTGTAAACAACTGTTATTCACGTGTCAATAATTTAATATAACTTACATTTTAAAATATTTCTGACTTTAAAAAAATTTTCTGGAAATTATATCAAATATATGTACTAATAAAGCCATTTTTTAAAACATCCTTTTTGTAAAAAAAATTCTTTATTTCTGTCACAGATTCTAACATGAAATAATATAAGTTTTTATAACTGCCCTGTTAAAAAATAAAATAAATTAAAAAGTGGGAGTTTTAAGCTACTTAAATTTAATAGTTTATTTAAATCCCCAAAAATAAACAATACAATCTTAGTCAGTTTTCTAGCGTACTTCTAGACCAGTTTGTTGCTTCTGTCATGAATTTTGAATTTTAGAAATCTGATTTTATTCAACCTTCGTTAAATTAAAAATTTCAATAATTTTATAATGAATAGTAATGACATTTTCAAATGGCATGGGCTTATTTCTAGCAGAATACAAAAGTATTCTGCTCGAGAACTGCTTCTATTCGAGTATATTTCGTTATTAAAAACTAATAAATTTTAGGGCGGCTAGTGTCAAGGAAAAACAGTAAAAAAAAAAAAAAAAAAAAAAAAAAAAAAAAAGGCAAGTACCAGTATTTTTTTTTATAGAAAGCACATGAGATAATATCAAGAGATTAAAGACGAGAAACTTCTGTATAATATAATGCTGGTATTTAACACCATTCTATCTGTGTTTTTCTCTGACCACTCGCCATCTTGAATTCAGTTAGTCTCTGTTACAGAGTACGTAACAGAGCCTCAACTCGACTTGAAAAGAACGCCCTCAGTGGATGACTTAAAAACTAAACCATCGCGTTGGCGATTTTTATCCTCGTGATTTCTGTTTAACTGTAACCCTATTCTGGTTTGGCGCTTCTTGCTGAATGCTGATTTGATTATCTTTGCACACGTGCTTATGCTATTTGATCTTAGATTTCCGCGCTTATATTGATTCGTAATTATTACTGTTATTATTCTTGAATTTTCAAGTTTAAATTATTAGGTCGTTATGTTACGAAGAGACACATGTATTGTTTGCAAGACGAATACGTCAAAGTTATTTCATATTAAAATAATTCTTTCATAAATTTCAAAACAAGAAGCAGCAAGCCGTCGCTGTATCTTTTCTTCTTTTTTCTTTTATTATTTGTCGCCAAGAAAGCGGTGTTTCGCTGAATTAGCAACCTCTCTTATGTTATGATCGTAGTTTCAGAGTCATCCGCTCGTCTCGCTACTGTCTATGCGTAATCCTATGTTAAACAAGTTGCCATTACAGTGTATGAAAGTTGATTCTCTGTTACTACTCTGTGGTCTCTGTCTTTCCGTTTTCTAACTCTATTAAATATATTTGCATAGCCACGAAACTGATATGAATTATTGTGGTTTATTGTGGCATGTTTGGTACTAAAAATGAAGAATGTAGCATTTATGGCAAAACATGGTTCATACGGGTCCTGGAACTCCAAAACCAGGAATTTCTTCAGTTCCGGTTTTTTCTTGTAGAAATTTTTTCTTTAAATCCAACAAAAATTCACTCGTTTGAACTAGATTTATTAAAAAAATTAAAATTAAAATTAAAATAAATACTGGTATTTGGCTTAGAAAACTAACGGTACCCGTGACTCTGTTCAATAATAGGGACAAAGAATTTCACTACATTATGGTACGCCCAAACTCGATCATCCCCCATCTTATAAATAAAAAGAAAGGAAAATTATACATATATTACAGTACACATACTCATATAGATTACTAAGTAAATAACTAAATATTTAATTGTAAAATTTTTATTATTATTATTTAGCATTAAAGAAATTTAATTTCACATTTACTAGCTTTTAATGTTATTAAAAAAATGAAAATTTTAATGCTAATCACAGAAGGAATACATAATTAATTTTTAAATAATTCATTTTTCATCTTGTTAAGTAAAAAAAAAAAAAAAAAAAAATTTAAAGAACTCCGAAAGATGTTATTTTTGATAAGATTCTGAATTTATATTTAATAAAAGATAAAGTGAGATAAAAATAAAATATCAATTATTTGAACTATCCATTACCTTCAATAATTTTAGCTAAATTTAAATTGAATTTATAAATGTTTTTTTTTTTTCTTATTACATATATTACGACTTATTTAAGGCAAACTTTCGTACCCATTTAAAATTTTTCAATAATTTAATAGAAAAAATAAATTATTATTATTATTATTATTTATTTATTTTTATTTATTTATTATTTATTATTATTATTATTTTATTTATTTATTTGCAATGGGAAAAAAAGCTTCATTTATTTAAATTAATTCTGACAAATAATCAATTAAATGAAATAACTTTCATGTCAATAGATGGCATCAGCAGCATCCTGTTTTCATCTATTTAAAATTTAAAAACAATATTTTGATGAAAAATTGCACTATACCTCTAGATAAGGGTCGGCGAACCTGTGATAGGCATACCGTATGTGACACGTGGTCAATTATTTTCGACACGACATAGATTTAATTTTTCTCACATCAAAAGATATTAAAACATCTCGAATAAAATAATATTGAAATTGAACGAAATGCATAAATTTTACTAATTACGTTTGTCTGAATTCAATTAGCTTATCTGGCGGCCATTGTCATACAGATTGAAGATAAACTATTATAGTAACAGCT
Organism: Maratus speculifer; assembly: GCA_964019185.1. NCBI lineage: Eukaryota > Metazoa > Arthropoda > Arachnida > Araneae > Salticidae > Maratus > Maratus speculifer. The sequence continues at coordinate 137,534,775 of OZ025302.1, read as the reverse complement.
TAACATCCGATATTCAATTTTAGCTCAATATTGGCTCAAAAATGTTTCAATTTATGATATTGTCGAAAAGGAAAAGGAAACATTTATAAGGCATTATAAGCAAAAATGATGCTGATAAATTGGAATTTGATTAATTAATTATTATCTAACGTGGAACAACATAAATTGTATTTTTAATTTATTTTATAAATATAACAAGTTAAGCCATTTTAATTAAGTAACTTTTTTTTTTTTTTTTTTTTTTTTTGGCACACCAAGATTCAGAAACGGGTTAACTACCACCCGGGCCCCTAGGCTTGACTTTCTGAGGGCTCCTTTCACTCTTTCAAAGTGGTATATACTGGAAAAATTAAAACACATGCTTGCTTCATTAACTCATAAATCATTGATGATTAAAATATAAAAGAATACGACAAAGAATTTCGCACATCTTTTGTCTTTTGTATTAATGTCCGACCAGTGTAAAAGAATATTTTCTTGTTCTTTATATAAGAAAAAATTTAGCACCGGGCCCCCTTTTCTTCTGGGCCCCTAGGCTTCAGCCTACTCAGCCTAATGGGTAATCCGCCTTTGCCAAGATTGCATAAAGTATATTTTTGGAAAAAATTGGCACGCGGATGTGAAAAGTTTCGCCATGCCTGCTCTAGATAGATACTTGTCGATTGTTGCTTTCAGTTCAAATGAACCCTAGAAGTAAAATTAGACTTGACTTACTTTTCAGCTTCAAGATATTCCGAAATCTTATAAACAATCACTATGAAATATTTCTGATCTGAAAAGTATTTATTGATACTTATGATTTAGGATGTTAAGAAAGGGAAATCGTATTTGGTCTTGATTACAAGCGATCTCGATTACTCGATCGTATTCTGGATTTTTACATTGCATTCGCTGCATTATTTTTTCACTTCGTAAAATATTTCTCTTGCAAATGTTTTCAAAGTGTATGTAAAAGATTTCTGTTTTGAAAAAGTAAGTCGAAATAGAATTAAACAGTAGTTGCCTGAGGCACAATGTAATTGAAACTTTGTGTTGTGCTGATATACTTATCACAAAAATAGACTCATTCTAATGGTTTTTTTTCCAATTTTAAAGATTAACAAGTATCAGGAGATTTAGTTGATGGTATACGGGGTTATACGCCGTATGCCTTCTGGATTTTTTAAGAAATTCGGTGTAACTTCTTTATCTCGAATAAAACATTAGCGTATACCCTACAAATGAATGTTTATGGTGTCAGCGTATACCGTATACTCTGCTTTTTTTGTGACAACAACGCTGACAAGTGTGATCGATGATCACACAGAGGCTTTCGTTTACTATTTCTTCCAAAACACTTTATTAATAATTTAATAAATCGTACTAATAATAATAACTTCAGGATATTATTAAATTATATAGAGAGTGTGCAATTTTTTTAAATACTCAGAAATAGAAAAAATTGTTTTATAAAAAGTATTTTTAAGGATTCTTTTTCAACTTAAAATTCTTTCACTTGATATATTAACCGCTTCCCTGATTTGCCCGTGTGTCATAAAGGGTAAAGTGTTTTTTCCCGTCATGATTTGCTCGTGCCACGTACGAACATCCATATTCCGATCATGATTTATTATTCTCACCAGTAAATTTTTATTGTAAATTTTGCATTATGTAATCCGTGCATATTTCTGTTTTGATTAGAAAAAAATTCCATTTTGAAAAATCGGTAGGAAAAGATTAAAAAACTGTAAAAGACGTGAAAAAATAGACATAATTTGAAAGTTTTTCAAAAATATTGATCAGTTAAGTAGTTAAGTGCAGTTTTATACAATACTTTTCAAATGTTTACGTTTCTATCAAACATGGCGAGAATTTAAAGCATTTTTGGCATGTAAAACAAATGATTCAAGCAAGTTTAATTATCAAGAAAATATTTTTGTTTTTCAAAAGAAATAAAATAAATTTCAATATTTAAAGCGATTTTTTAAAGTAATTTTAGAATGGGTATAATATTTACTTAAGTATTGTAATCGAAATTTTTTTCGACTTCCGGTTTTAGACAGAGTTACACGTTTTAGGGGTCAGAGATTCCAAAAATCATGTTTTTAGAAAATGTCTGTCTGTCCATGTGTGTATGTGTGTAGGTTTGTCCGTATGTCGGCATTCTACCATCAAAAAGTTTTATAAGTAAAGAAGTTATCCATAGAATTGAACCAAATTTTTCGTGAATGTTTTTGGCTGTGGCAACATAAGAATAGCGCCCTTAGCTACGGCCCTGGTTCCCGCAGGCGAATTTTTAAAGATATGCCTGTTTCATCAATGTATATACTATCACAATCTCCACAAGGAATGACATAGACAACATCGGGTAATTTAGGCTTATCGTACTGAAATTTATGCTTATTAAAGAAAGAACTAACCTTATTAATTGGTTTAAAAGAAACACCAACATTGAACGATTTTAAAACGCCAGAAATTTTATCAGAAATACCCTTATAAATTTATTTATTTTTAAAAAATGTATTCAAGTCTGTCTTAGTTTATATTAGTCAATCTTTTAATAGTTATTTTTTTTTTTTTATTACACGTTAAATGTATGTGTATTGCAAAGGTGATTACTTTTTCGTTACATCTGAAATATAAAACCATTAATTTATACATTATTAGGGATTTGTAAGCAGTATAGTAAACACCTTAGAAAATGTATAATTATATTCAGTTAGCATTAGCTACTTTTCTTCTTTGCAGCAAATGGAAGAAGCAACTAAGAAATTATTGAAGATTTATCAATATTTATAGCATTAAGTAATATATCACGCACACATATTCATAAAATATGCTGTAAATTGATAGTTACAAAAGGTGCGACTTCACAACACTGTAAACTTAATGAGAAAGTTTATAGTTAATGTCAAGGAAAACTCGCATTTTGAATTTATCTTTTGATAAACTAGTAAATCTGCAGATCAGGAGCCTCAACGTCAGCTTTTCACATCTTTTTTTTAAAACACATTTTGGGTAATATTCAACTCCCTGGAAACTGTAATTTAAAATTTTCAAATTGCGTAATTATTTATAAGAATAAAATAGGAATTAGAAGTTTTCAGCCATCAAAAGCGGTAAATTAAAAATCTAGTTATGTTAGGATATTCTGAAATTTTCATGATCTATTATTTTTGTTTTCTTTATTATAACATAGTAGATTTCTTCAGGGGGGCGGAGCCCCTCTGAACCCCCCAAGCCTCACTTAATTTAAATTTGTCACTTTCTAATAATTGTGCTAATGATTATTGTATATTTTGCATTTCTTTATACATTTTGATTTATAAGAATAAGTAACAGTTTGGGCAAATATTTTTCTTTATCTTCATACTTCTACATGCCTGCCAGCCACAAACACCTAAACCTGATGCATCAGGAACTTTTGTAAGTGTAAACTCAGTAATCTAGAATTTTACAATTTTGTTTCCGAAAAAAAAAAAGTTTTGATTGCATTTTGCTGCAGTTATAGCGGGACAGACAGACATACAGAAGAAGAGATTGACATATGAAAAAAAATAAATTTCGTGTCTCCAAAGTAAGCCTTCACTGAAGTTTCGGCAATGACCTCATTATTCATGAGTTATTGATATTCATGTTTTTTATATTTTTAACGACTACTATAAAATACCTGTTTTTGTTCAACTATGACGTCATATTTTACTAAGTGAAATATTTATTAAAAATATAATTCTATTTTATTTCTTTTACTTCTAATTATGTCCCCATTTTTGTCAGAAAAATTCCTATTAACGAAACGAATATCCGTGTTTAATATTTAACAAAAAGTACTATATCTATAGTTATTTCAATTCTGACGTCATATTTATTTATTTATTTTCATAGTTTAATTTTTCGAATGGAAATTGCTCAATTGAAACTTACTGCTGTTGAAAAATTATTATACCAAATTTTTATTTATTTTTTTCTTTTTTTGTCAACGATAAAGGAAATTGCTTAAATTTTATTTTAAAAATCCCTATTGATTCTGTATGAAAAGGAAGGAAATTTTGAATTATTAAGGAAAATATTTGAATAAAATTAATAAAACATAGCCTATGTTTTTTTTTTTCTGGGCTATGCTATATTTATACGCAAAGATACAAAGACATTAATTAATTCATAAGTTTTGATGTTGACTTCATTTAAATTTCGCACACGCTTTCAAATTTATAGCATTATAAGGATAAGCATTAAGATGAATGCTTGCTTAGCAACCATTAAAAGAAAATAAAGAAAATGAAATAAATACATTTCAAATAAGTAAATCTCTAAAACAAATTAGTCTATATTATTGGAACACATTTATAAAAAATCTCCAAAATTTACAGTAATAATTTTAAAAATCTGACAAATGCGTTGACAAAATATCAAAATAATACGAATAATTTAACTGGTAAATTTTAGTATTCATTTGTCATTGAATTCCATTAATCAAATGTGTCATTTTCTCTCAAAGGAAAAAATAAAAATCATTGGATTTGCCATAGAAAAACATTATTGCGCGAAATAAAATATTCTATATCTTCCGAACGAATGAATCAAATCTAACAAAAAACTATACAGCTTAATCCCAGTGTCTCACTAACATACCCACTTAATTTCAAGCCAATCGAATGCTTTTTACGTCAGTTATCGCGGAACAGACAGACAGACTGACCGACTGACAGACAGACAGACAGACAGACAGACAGACAGAATCCAAAAAATTTCGTGTCTCCAAAGTAAGCCTTCATTGACGTTTCGGCAATAATAATAATAATAATAATAATAATAATAATAAAAACAATAGCCTTTTTTTCTGTCCGGCCTCCTCTTAACCGGAATTCCGCTTTAACCGGTCAACTTTTTTCCTAATATCAGGCAAAATTCAGAAAGGAGAATGTCGGTTTTAAGTGAATATGCGTTGACTTTTACCAGTTTTTAATTCAGGGTGAGACCCGAGGGAGACAATTATTAGAGATTTTCTGCTTTTAATGGTCAAAACCCAGAGTAAAATGTTTAAAATACCAGAGTTTATATATGCTGCAGGGGTCAAAAGTGCAACCCTTCCCCTTTTTACAAATCATACCCCCCCCCCCCCAGAAAAAAAAAATATCCCTATGGAAAAAGAAATAAATGCTCCAATGCAAAAAGAAATAAATGTTCCTATTTAGAATGCGTCTTGATTACTGTATTGAACCGCAAGCAAAATAAGATAAAACAACTAATTGAATAAAATTCCCAGTACAAAATTTTTGCATATTTCATTGCATTCAAGGCAATTAACAGATCTAAAAGTTTTTTCCAAGTATAGTATTTTATTTTATTCTTTTTTTTTTTTTTTAGGAATTTTTTAGATATATTTTGCTGAAAAAAAAAAAAAATCGAGAAATCGTTTGAGGTCGCTTACAAGAAGCTAGGGGGGGGGGGGGAGAGGAGGGCTCAGCCCTTCTAGCCCCAATCTGCTTACGCGCCTTAACAGAGACTAATTCAACACTATTGAAATACACTATGTGAACCGGTCCGTCAGAAATCGAAATACTTTACGGGCCAGCCTGCGTATTTAAAGGCTCTTGTGCGAACAGTCAGAGGCACCATGAGTGGTTTTCTAGTCATTAAAATAAGTTAATCTCACAAGGAAGGTCTGAATACGGGCATACTCAGAAAATTCTGAAAAAATTACAGAATGTTCTTCTCATGTGGATATATATATGTTTGTAAAAAAATTTTTGGTGTAACCCCGATAGAACGTTCGTAAAAAAATAATAAACATTTCTTTTATTTGGCGATTTATCACTGGTTGGCGACAAAATAAAATTTCAAAAAATATTTTTTTTTTATGTCATATCTTTTTTAAAGTAAAAATGTTTCATCTTGAACTTGTTTTAAAATTTTTTTTTATATAACGTTAGTTTTATCAGCTTTAGTTTGTTTTAACTATATTTTTGTCAAATGTATTTAGTATGGAAATTAACTGTGAAATTTTATGAAATAAATCAAAATCTAAAATAATTAGAATTGCTTCAATCTCAAAATTAACTCCAATCTAATTGAGTTCTGTTGATTCAATTTTGTTGCTATGGAAACAAAAACTTCTCCGATATTGAAATGCATTACTGGAGCATTCCTCATCTGACCTTTATTTTGTCAATCGCTTAAGTATATGAAAAAATACTTTTCAATATGAAAGTATTTTTTATATAAGGAATTATTTTTAAAGTAATAAAATTAAATAACTGCAGCAAAAGCAACATAAAAATGTAATATAAAATACAACTATGTGTCAAACTCTCTCATTGTTCAAATTTAAATTTATTAAATACTATTTACACGTATTCTAAAATTTAATTGACAAGAAATTTTCAGGCGCATTAAAACCATTTGTTTTTGGCGAGGGAAAATGCGCTTGACGCTTTCGTCTTTTCGCGCCAAATACTCAAAAGTATTTTATTTTTTTTACTGAGTTTCTTCTGTATTTCCGCCGCTAAATTTGACTGATCCTTTATTACATACTTGAGTAGTTTAATCAGTATTTTTTTCAAAAAATTCTGAGTATGCCCAGTATGGAGATCTTCCTTGTCAGTATTGGATGATAATCGCTTGCTGTTCAAAAGAACGCCAGCGATTGCACTGACTAGGAGTTAGTTATTCAGATAAAACAATGTTAACGGCAATTAAAAAATACTTTAAAAGTAACTTTTTAAAATATTTCTGACTTAATAAGAATTTATTGATACTTATGTTTTAGGACGTTAAGAAGAAAGAGATTACGTCTCAACTACAATCGACTATTTTTATATTCTATTCTTAGCATTTTTTTTTCCTTACATGTCATGTCATATTTCTCTTGCAAATATTCCCAAAGTGTATCTAAAGGATTTCCGTTTTGAAACAATAAGTCGAAAATCGAAATAGAATAATAGAATAGTTGCGTGCGGCAGATTATAATTGAAAATTTATGTTACCCCGGGTATACCTATAGTCAAAATAGACTCGCTCTGATGGTTTTTCAAATTTTAAAAATGAACAAGTGTCAGGTATTTAGTGGAGGTTTATACGGCATATGCCTTCTGGATTTTTTAAGAGGCTCTGTATACCCAGGGGTGCAAAAATCTAGGCGCCAGAGGGTAGTCTCTCACCACTAAAATTTTAAAGTTTTTCTCGCTCAAAATTTAATAGCATTCTAGCAGGAATTTTACACAAAATATTAGATGAAGAAAAACGAAATAAATTTTGTGGTGAGAAACTGCCTGCTGGCGCCTAGATTTTTGCACCCCTGTGTATACCATCTGTTTTTCAAATAAAGCATTAGCGTATACCCTACTTGAGAATGTTCATGATGTCAGCGTATGCAATGTGCCAACACCATATACTCTCTGCTTTTTTTAAATTTAATTATTATTATTATTATTACAACACCGTCAAATGTGATCAAAGATCTCGCAGATGATTTCATTTAACATTTCTTTCAAAATACTTTATTAATAATTTAATAAATCCTACTACTAATAATAATTTCAGGGTATTATTAAATAGTAATAGCTAATAGTGTGCAATTTCTTTTAACGTAACATTCTTTCTCTTGGTATATTTAATAAAGTATTATCCTTTTCAAATGTTTACTTTTCTGTCACACATGCCGAGAATTTACTTTTGGCATGCAAAACAAATGAATGAAAAAAGCTTGATTATCAAGAAGATTATTTTTTTTTTCAAAAGGAAAATAAAAAATTCCAATATATATATATTTTTTTGTTTAAAAATAATTTTAGAATGAGTATAAAATTTAATATTAGGATTTATCCACTAAATGCGTCATTCAATAAATGTGTCAGAGGATCTACAAATTGCAACATGGGGAGGAAGGCGGTTTAACAGGTGATTAATTTTTCGACACATCTGAAATATAAATAAAATAAGCTCATTAATTTGTTTAAATTTATCACACTTGCTGTTCAAAAGAATGAGAGCGTTACTATTTTATAACTCTTTCGAGAAGTGGTTGAACATGTAACAGTTCAGTTCATTAAGACTCATGTCCCTGGTCGAAGGCTCGCGATCTAATGCTATTCCTTTGGGGAGGTTATTTTCTAATATCTGGTTCGAATTCTGAGATTTTTAAATAATTTTTTTTGCATTGCATAAATGAAGTATATCTCTACATCGATTCTTTTTTATTTGTTCGATTTTGAATGTCGGTATTTTTAATAAAATTAATTTCACTTTCAAAACCGGTTTCGAACGCCCATAGACTTTGCATTACGGAGGAGAATTCCTTAGTTAAGTAATCGGTACCCTTAAGGGTGTATTCGAAAAAACGCTTTTCCACCTTCAACAGCTCGAAATTTTCCGATATAATTTCAGACACATTTTTAAAAGTGGAAATATGAAACTTGCTGGGGGGATTCTTGAAGGGACGTATGAGGTGCCCTGTGATGTCTTTTTTACGCTCAATTCATTAGAATTTAAGTTATAAACAATTACCTTATCAGTATGATCCTTTTTTTCGTTCCCCAATCTCCCGCTAGGGAAAAATCGGTTCGAAATGCCGTTTTTGATTGCTTTTTCTGCAATATTTTCTGCGTTTATCGAAGAATCGACAATCACGGCACCTTGTGTACTTTCCAAGTCAGAGATTTTGAAAGTTTGGTGTATTTGAGAGCAAAAATGAATTAAAAAATAAATCAGAAAGTAGGCAGTTTGAATCGAAATACACCCTTAAGTGCAATTTACCAATTTTAACTGTACAAGGTCATTAAAAGTTGAATTGATTTTAAAGAAAGTAAATTCTGAGTGTGTATTTTAAGAATGCGAATAGAACTTATAAAGAAAAGAGAGTATCAGTTTGCGATTTTTATTCACAAGTACGTTTTATGAATGCTTTTCATTGTTTCACAAAAATATTAACTTTTTAAATATCTATTTCTTTTTTTAACAATTGTAATACAAAACAGAAAAAATTAATGCCTGTTTTTATTTGTAACAACTTTTATACATGTCTAAATTTTATCTAAATCAATTACAGAATTGCTTGATATTTTTTTTTTTTTTTTTTTTTTTTTATAAATCTTAAGTTTAATTAATAGTCAGATGAGTCTGGGTAAAAATAATAAGATGCACATCTTTATTTTGAAATTTTTCATTTGATTTCTGATAACATAATAAATATGGGGAAGGAGGGGAGGGAGCTTTACAGTATCACAGAATGTCTTATATATTTTAAAATAATTTCATGTGAAAGCGCGAAGTTTAAATAAATAAACATGGATGTTATTTTAAATATTTATTTCAACATTAAAAATAATATTTTTTATTTTTTTATTTAGACTATCATTTATATATAAATAAAAATGGAAAAACTAATTCTATTCTTTTAAAAAAATGATATTTGTTTCATTTGTAAAATATTATCTAAAGAATACTTATAATTGTCTATAATTTTATAAACAAATATTATATAAAGTAGTAAAATTACACTGATAAAATAGTACTAAATTAAACATTATTACTGAAAATATTTAAATAATTTTAAAATGCCTTTTAGGAGTTTTAAAAATTACGATAGGACAGCGGTTCTCAAACTTTATTAGTACGCGACCCACCTCTAAGTAAAAAAGAATTTCGCGACCCACTTAATATAATGGTGTATATCACAATGGAAATTGCTATGTGAGATACATCTATAAGCTATCGGCTATCCTATCCTGCGAAAAAGGCGAATTTTCGTACGAAGGATACACTATCAACGAAAACAACAATTCGTAACTCCAATGTGTAAATGGAATAATAATTAACACAATACGCAAACTAGAAAAGTAATTAAAAGTACGTTTAATTACTATCAAAACATAGCTATAAAACCAGAGAGGTTTCAGGCGTTGCTTTTTAATGACGGATTATAGGGTTAAAATTTGTTAATTGCAACCTTAATATTCTTTCAACAAACAATTTTTTCTGTGTTTGTTTTTCAAAAACAACCAAAAAGTAGAAAAAGTAGGTACAAAAGTAGGTTCACACAAGTATTTTGTGAATAACTTCATCAAGGAATTCAAAGCTCGTTTAGATGTTTCTAAATATCTTGCTCTTATATTTCATTAATTTCCCTTGAAATATTATTTTATTTTGAAATTGTTATATGTTTTTAACAGATGAAATACAAAAAAATCCCTGTCGGCTGGGCCTATAGGCGGAGGTAGATTTCGAAGAGTGCTCATTTCAACAATATATATATATATAATATATATATATATATATATATATATATATATATATATATATATATATATATATATATATATATATTATATATATGATTAGAGATAAACCCAGTTTAATAACTTCATTTGGCCGTTTATGAAAATTTTTTAATTTCATTTTTCTGCAAAAACGGTTTTATCAGAATCATCTTAAGAGAAATTCAGCTCAAATGCCCATTATGACAACATATTTTGAAATAGATTCTAAATTTATTAAAAAATCGACCAAAACAGTACATTATACAGTTCCTAAATAACAAAAAACTGTCAGTTGAAAGTATTTGAGAAAAAAAATTGAATTTAAAAATGAGTCATAAAATAACCGATTTGTTGTTTGAATACATCCTTAATTCTTTAATCATGATTGCTATGGAAAATTTTGTGCGAAATACTCACTTTGACAGCATTTTAAAAAATATATTCTATCTTTATCAAAAAACTGGCCAATGCGTCATAGTATATAGTTCCTAAATAAGAGGATCTGTAAATTGGATGCATTTGAGAGCGAAAATGGATTTTAAAACAAGTCATAATAAAACGCAATTTGCTATGTGAAAACTTCCTTAAATTTTCAAATCTCGAAGACTTCGGGAAATTCTGTTCAAAATACCCTTTTTGGTAGCCTTTTTCAAAATATATTCTGTCTTTATCAAAAAGCCGATCAATGCATCACATTATATATTTCCTAAATAAGAGATCTGTAAATTGGATGCATTTGAGAGTAAAAATGGATTTAAAAACGAGTCAGAAAAAAACGCAATTTCTTATTTGAACACTTCCTTAAATTTTCAGTCGCGATGATTTCTGAAAATTCTGTTCAAAATACCCTTTGTGGTAGCCTTTTTTGAAATATATTCCGTCTTTATCAAAAAACTGACCAATGCATCACATTATACAGTTCCTAAATAAGAGGATCTGTAAATAGGATGCGTTCGAGAACAAAAATGGATTTAAAAACGAGACAGAAAAAAACGCAATTTCTTATTTGAATACTTCCTTCAATTTTCAGTCCCGATGACTTTCGGAAATTCTGTTCAAAATACCCTTTTTGGTAGCCTTTTTTGAAATATATTCTGTCTTTATCAGAAAATTGACCAATGCGTCACTTTATACAGTTTCTAAATAAGAGGATCTACCATTTGGATTCGTTTAAAATCAAAAATGAATTTAAAAATGAGTCAGAATATAAGCCGTTTGGATTTGAGGTTTTTTCTCCAACTCCTATTTTTGTTTAATTTCTTTTTGCTATACGAATTGGTCCTATGAAAAACTTGTCAATATAAAAGTTGTAGATATTTTTGAGAAGATGTAAAATAAATTTAATCAGATTTGATATCTTAAAAATTGACGGAATTATGGATTTTTCTCTTTTTTCAGCGCCCTTTTTCTTTTCGTTTTTAATTTTTTTCATCAGTGAAAGTTGGTCCTATCAAAAACTTGTAAATACAAAAGTTTTAGATAATTTTAAGAACATTTATAAAAAATTTAGTTGGACTTGATATCTTGAAAATTGACGAAGTCATGAATTTTTTTCTCTCAAAATCCATGTTTTTTTCGCCCCTTGAGCCCACTTCTAAATTTATCAAAAATCTGTCATGTATATACTTTTGGCCCATTTTTAAGAAGTAATATAAACTTTAAACCGATTCGATATTTACTTTAATTAAGAAATTATGGCGTTTTTTCGGTTTTCACAAAAACGCCCCCTATTCCGACCCCCTTGGTCCGATTTTGCCCATTAACGAACTCAGCCAAGATTTTATCCCCATTGATTTTATGTACCAGTTTGGTGGAGATTGGTGAAGAATTATAGAAGTTATCGTGTCCATAAAAAAGTGAGATATATAGATAGATAGATAGATACAGGCCCGTAGCCAGGATTTCCTTTCGGGAGGGGCTCAGTTTTGGAATTTTCCCTGATCTTACAAAAGTAATTTGTATAATTAATAAAAAAAATTAAAATAATCCAAACTTAACCTAAAGTATGATCCGGCGAAGGATACTTGCTAACCATGTCAAATATTGTTATTTCGTATTTAATTTTTTTCAATTTTTGACTTTTAAGAGCACTTCCAATTTCCAAACCGGTTCGGAAACCGGAGAGTTTTTAGGAAAAAACTTCCATGAAACTTATAAAGCACAAACTAACGATGTCTGAGATGAGTCTTAAGTATCCTATGAGGAAAAAACATTAAAAAGTATTGAAATGCAAGCAAGTAATAAGAATATATTTAAAACACAGAATTAATATTAGCGTGCGAGAGTCTGACATTCCGAGTGCGAAGCGTTGAAACTATTGATCTATAAATAAAATTAATTACACGCATTATCTTTTTCAAAGAAAAATTGATTGCTACAATCATATGTAATCATAAAATTTATATTTGTATTTCACATTCTCTGATTATAATAATTATAAATGATACTCTTGGTGCAATAAATTACTAGTTCAAAAGAAGCAATCATCATAATTTCTTCTTAGCCATGATGCTGATTAACTTATCAAGATCTACTGGAATGCCCCAATGAATAAAAATCATTGCAAAGCTACTCAGTCTCTCATAGGTCATAATGCTTCAAGACAAGAACTTAATTATTTTCTTTGTCGAAAAAGATATTTTAGCACTGACTGAAGCAAATTTCCCTCTGAAGCAAATTCTGGAAGGTGTAATTGAAAATCTCTCAGAATGTCTTCATTAGAAATGAATCGATCATTTAAAATTTGTATAAGATTTTCTACACGGCGAATAAAGACCGTGATATTGTAATACTCTTCAGCTGATGTAATTTGAGAGTTTGTACGTGTTGTCTATCTAAATGTTGGTTTTGGTATCTTTAATTCAGTCAGAAAAATGTCTTGCTAAAGTTTTTATGCACAATAAAATATCCCACAAAAGATTTTTACTGCATTTTGCTCTATATTTATGTAAAACAATTCAAGAATCTTTATCATGAATTACAACCGATATCATGTCAAGAGATTTTTCTTGAAGAACTTACTATGACTTTGTCAGGCAGAAAAACTTCTGACAAACAGACAGGCTTGTGGAAAAATCATTCTTTTCTCTGACTGCGAAGAAAGCTCCAACTGTTGAAGAAATCTTCCATCTGTTATTCAAAATATTTTCTGAGCTAATGCAACAGTATTTAAGTAGCTCAACAAAAGTTAACAAATTCGGAGAAGTCATTTTCTTTTGTTTCTAAGGTATATGATGCAATTGCTTCTTGAAGTGCTAAATTTGCCTTTAGATGATTTTTAAAAACTTTTGTCACTGCTTTAACAAGTCCATGATACTTTCGGATGACGGGAATTAACATGCTATTGGACAACGCAAGATTTAACCGATGGCTTTTACAGCAGACGTATCTAATTTTTGGATACTTTGAAGAATTTTAGAATGGATTTCGCTAACATGACCAAACTTATTGACTGGTTCATACGTCTATATGACGCATTTATATATCTCAAGACATACTTCATCACAATGTTGTAATGTTATTTTTCTTGAATTTTTGGAAGAGGAGACATTAAATGGAATAAAAACTAAAAAAAAATTCGAATTATTGGGATTTGTGAATTTTTTAATAGGTTACATATCTAACACAAAGGGCGAGCTGTTCTGCCCTTGAAATGTCCATAGTTTCATCAGCAATTAAGATAAAATAAATCGCGATATTTATTTTGATAACTAGTACTTCAGTAACTGTGTTCGAGAATATTTGAATGATTTCATTCTAAATGTGTGGGGTGAAGTAAATAGCATTTCTACGGATATTTATAATATCTCGTTTCAATTTATTCTTTCCAGACTTTGCTCAAAACTTAAAAGAGCTCTTAGCTAGCAGTCTTTTTTATAATTTCTTCTTTTCCTGAAGCTCTTTGAATCCAATAATGAAGTAGTAACTTTATATTTTGCTGAAGGAATCTAAAATTTGTTTGCTAAAATAACATACGGTTTGGGATAATCTAATTGTATATGTTTTAAGAAGACATTTAGCATATTTTCAATGTCTGAAACATGTGGAAACTAGTTTTGCTAATTTTTTGTCACTTTTCTTTATTCTTTCGTTAAAAAAAAAAAAAAAAAAAAAACAGGCTTTACAATAAATGCGTTTTGGAATATGTTAAAAAATATATTATTTCTGAAATTTTTTATTCATTTTTTTTTATTTCTGTTTCTTTTCTACATTTATTGGAAAATTTTACGATTGTATGGAAAATAAAATGAAATCGAAAATGTTTCTCTTCGTGGAATCATCTAAGTGTTCTCTATTTACATAACAATGTTGAATTGACTTGCTTGCCATACTGTAGGCTCATATCGAGTATTTGACGAATCCCCACCAGATTCGAATTGTTCCGAACGCTAACATCAAAACAATCCTCAATTTTAGTTTCTAACAGAGTTGGCATGATTTAAATCGGTTGATTTAAATCAAGATTTAAATCTAGATTTAAATCAAGATTTAAATCTAGATTTAAATCAACTGATTTTTTAAAAAAAATCAATTGATTTAAATCAATTTTTTGCAATATCACATGAATGCACATATCAAGGAAAAATTTTGGGTAAAAAGTTAGAAAATGAATTAGATAACGATAGAATTACAAAGTTTAAAGCAAGATATGGACAAGCTATTAATGGCTGCCATTTTGCTGCAGTTTTATTAAGTCCCTTTGTTTTAAATTGAAATGAAATTTCACTTAGTTTAGGGGAAAATAATGAAGGTATTGGCATTCATTAAAGAATATTGTCTAAATCTTCTCACCACTGTAGCACATTTTCAAGCAAAAAATGGCCCATTCCAAAAATTATCATAGCTTGAGAAAAAAGTTTCTGATATTATGACAGATTATGATTGGTGGAAGTCCTTTTATGTAATAGGAGGTAAAGAAAAAATCAGCGAAATTGAAATTGAATTTATTTACCAAATAACAACAGCTGTGGCTTCATCTGCTGGATTAGAAAGACAATTTTCTTCTTTTGGACTAGTTCATTTAAGCCTTCATAATAAATTAGGAGTAGACAAAGCTTCTAAATTAGTGTTTTTGTTCAAACAATTAAATCCCTGATTTTTCCCTATTTGCTTAAAAAATATTGAATCAATTGTGATTTTTATCCCTTAATAAATAGCTTGCATTAAATGAATACAGTAGACACCCTCAAATCCACACAGCTTTAGACCAGAGGTTGTGTGGATTTTAGAATTTTGTGGATTTCTGGTCATGGGTTTGTTTACATTTTTTAAACAGTAATTTGATTGTAAAATGCAATTGAAATTATAATGAATGCTTATAATATGGTAAAATATCAAAACAATTATGTAAGGTAATAAACTAAAATAATAGAAATTTAGATAATTAAAAATGATTAAAATATTGAAAGCAGCAAAGATGAAGTAAATAATCAATAATGAATAACTAAATATTTATTATAAAGATGAGATACATTTTTTCCTAAATTATTCAATGAAACTTGCCCCATAAAGATGCGCTACTAATTCACATCAAAATCATAAAATAAAGAAGTTTTATTTCAGGTTTAAACATACTCAATAATAAAATAAGCTTGATGAATGTATAAATGCATTTTGCAAAAAGATTGTGATCAGCACTGATATTAGCAATACCTTGAATTTTTTTCAGAAATAAATTTATTCTTCCTTCATGAAAAAGCATGAATTTAGTAATATTAATGAAAGTTACAGATTAAAATATATATAGAATTGCTATAAAAATAAAAAAGTCCAATTTTGTCCCTATACTTGACCTGAAAGCTTCATTGTTTACATCTGTAAATTATGCTCAGATTTTAGAGAGTTGCAGATTTGAGGGAGTCTACTATATTTAACTTGTTTTTTAAATTTTATCATTTTCTATTCATTTACAACATATTCAGTGTTAGAAATTAGCAGTCGTTAGTCGTCAAATGAAACTAAAAAATTGAATTTGACGACTAGAAAATTATTCTTGGTCGTCAAATTTGACGCCTAGCTTTTTAAAAAATTTATTAGACATTCAGCTCCGAAAATTAAAAAAAAATGGTCTAGTCTGAAAAATCAGAACTAAAAAAACATCGCGAATTTCGAGAAAGAGTCGCGAAAAAAAACAACAAAAAAAAAAAACAAATTTTATCAATTGCTCGTATAAGAAATCGTCACTTTCAGCAAAAGATGGGAGAAAAATTTTTTTTCTTCCAAAAAATAACAAAAAAGCAAAAGTTTTTTATACGATAGCGTAAAAAAAGGCAAATTTCTACAAAGTATTGCGAATAGAGATGCAAATTTCGTCAAAAAATCGCAAGAAAAACGCGAATTCCATAAAATAATCGCAAAAAAGTTAATTTCGTCAAAAAAATCTTGGGAAAAAGACGAACTTTGTTATAGAATTGCAAAAAAATGCAATTTTCTATGAAGGATCGTGAAAACAAATCTTAATTTCGTCCCAGAATCTTTAGAAAAAAGCTAATTTTGTCAAAGAATTACAGAAAAAATAAGAATCTTGTCATAGGATCGCAATAAAATCTGTTAATTCCATCAAAGGCTCGCAAAAAAGTGCAAATTTCTTCAAGGAATCCCAAATAATCAGTAATTTTCGCCAAAGGGTTGCGAAAAAAAAAAAAAAAAAAAAACACATAATTAACTGGGAGGGGGGGGGGTTCCCAGCCCTGCAGAAAACAACAAATTTTGTCAAAAGATTGCGAAAAAATACTGCCAATTTTGTCAACAAATCACAAAAAAACATGGCAAGGCTTGTCAAAAGATCGAAAAAACGACAAGTTTCGCTAAATGATTGCGAGAAAAACAACGGAGTTTGTCAAAAGATCGTGAAAAAGGCAAAATATTAAAAAAAAAATCACGGAAAAACCAGCAAGTTTCATGAAAAGATTGTGAAAAAACTGGCAAGTTTCGTCAAAAGATCACGAAAAAAACCCGGCCAGTTGCGTCGAAAGATCGCAAAAAGAGCTGCAAATTTCGTCGAAAGATTGCGAGAAAACGGCAAATTTTGCCGAAAGATAGCAAAAAACGCAAAATTCGTAAAAGTGGTGCGACCCCCCCCCCCAAAAAAAAAACTATTGGGAGTGGATTTTTTTCTTGTCTCTGTAGTAACCTTAAAGAAAATTTTATGCGAATTTCAAAATTATTCTTTTACTCCAAATCACTCCAAAGTTATATGCAGTATTACAGTAATATTAATATGAATTTTAGAAACTGCAACTAAAAATCTTAATTTGACGCCTAAGGTTTTTACAGTAGTCGTCATTTGATGCCTGCCTTTTATCTCCCAATTTCTATCACTGAACATATTTAAATATATTTCTTATATAGTGTGCACAGTTCAATTACAAAATAATAGAATGGCTTTAGATTAAAGCCTAGATGTTTAATTTTTAGTATCAATCAGTAACTAGAATATAATATTTTCTTAACTATATAATTATTTTATATATATATATATATTTTAAATTATAAATATTATTTATTCTTTTTTTTTTTTTTTTTTTTTTTTTTTTGTTATTTGTTATAAAAAACAGCCTCATGTATTGTAAAAACAAACACACAGTAATTAAATATAGGATTCTAAAAAAATCAAATAAATCCGATTTAAACCAAAAAAATCTGATTTAAATCAAATAAATCAGATTTTTTTGATTTTTTAAAAAAAATCATGATTTTTTCCAACCCTGGTTTCTAAACTAGACTTGCTGCCAGAAAAGTTTATACTATTGGAACTGATTTTACGCAAGTCAATTTAAGATTTAGTACACCCATGATGCTGTTTTGTGATTTTGCAATAAAAAAAAAAATACGCGCTTGAAAAATTATTTTTGCCATATCATATCATATTTTAGTTACTTAAAAGATTCCAACCACTTCAACGGCTGCCCCGAGATAAATCGGGGGTTAAAGCACTGTTTCCCCATACCCGTCGCCGGTTAAGTGGTTAACAGTCATTAACATTTTTTGCTTCCTTCTTATTTAGCCAATCGATAAAATACTAAATTTTCCGTCATTTAATCCGCAGCTCAAAAAGTTTATTTTACTAGACCCAAAAATTGTATTTGATAAAATTCGCTTTCTTGAACTCAGAATACACTTCATTTCAATTACTAATTTAAATTTCTGGTTGTAAACTGAGCCAGTGTTCTTGTTTAAATATTTACTATGTCCCTAGACACAACTTAAAATGTCCTGATACTGACTATAAAAATAAGCACCCCCTAATCGTCAGCATATCCGCCTACATCTGTATATTAGCTTCACAATGTAATTGAGATACATTTTATCCAAATACGTGTGCTGATGTGCTCGAAAACTCTCTCGGTGGCGCTATGAAAAACTGCCAAAAAATCCCAACGTAGGGGTATCCATCCCTAAAGTAGATAATTCTGCATAATACAAAGAAAATTTCCCAGACAAACCAGTTACTTTATGCACATTTTTTTTCTATTAAAGATCCATATGCAAACAATTCGCAGAAAAGTTGTTTAGTGAAGAGACAGGGGATCCCACCGTGGCGTTTTTAAAAGTTTCTCCGTATCATATCATTTTTCTTCATTCCATTACTTTTCAAAAATACATTCTAATAGTTTATTTTTAATAAAAAGCGTTTTACAGTTATAACATCATTATAAAAAATACTTACTTTAAAATTACATTTTTTTTCACATGATTTTACATTATAGGCAGCTATTAAAGTTTTTAGCTCCTTTCCCTTTAAAACATGTTAACACTGACCGCTCTAAATTTCCTTTGCATATGAGTAAAGATATAGAAAATTAAGAAAGATCACAACATGCAAGTAAATGTTTTATAGTTGTCTCCTAAAATTAAAACGCCATATGCATATTATATTTATTTTTTCTTCGTCAAATTAATCATACGGAATTATTCTTAATCGAACTTTACTACGCGTAAAGAACTACTACGAATAAAATTGCGTTTTAAAATGAATTTATATTTTTAGTGGGAAATACCTATTAAAAAATAATATATCCAAATGACCGATGTAGTGTAGGATTACTGTAATTGTAATCGAATAAATGGATAGTTTTATAGCTAAAAATACAATTGATTTTAATGTAATGGAAGGTAAAAACAAACAAAACTCACTTTATTATCATAGAGATAATTTTGTAAAATCTTTTCAAACTTTCGGGAGGGGCTTCAGCCCCCTTAGCCCCTCCCTGGCTACGTGCCTGGATAGATAGATAGATAGATATAAACTGGTGCGATTGCAATAGGTAGTATTTCTTACGAAATCTACCTAAAATGTTTTTGTGACAAACCTCGATTGTTTCCGCGACCCATAATTTGAGAACCGCTGCGATAAAAGTCACTTTTTATTAATGTTCATCGCTTGCTATTCAGCAGAAAGCCAGCGATCTTACACGATTGCGTCGTCCATGAACTTTGTGCAAATACAAAAATTTCAACGGAAATAATTTAACAGTTTACTTTTTTATTTTTCTGACACGAACAGAAATTTGTTACCATTTATATCTTAATGGAAGATTAAAATTATTTAACCGTCTGCACTTCGTTGTCGCAGCTGCGACGACATCATTTCTCCTTGCAAAATTTTTTCATCTCAGAAGAAATGAAAGAAAATAAAATTTGTGTTTTCTTTAATAAGAGTATTTTTGAGATTGCGTGATTCAAAAAAAGAAAAAAAAAATAAAAAAATCTTTAAAAATGTGGTGCGGCCGAGTGAAATTTGCGTAAAAGACGCCAGAATCCAAAAAGTTTAGTGTCCAGTTTTAGGAAGGCGGCGATATAAAAGCTTTGAATTCAGGGGATGTTCCGAGGTATTTCTCACCGGAAATATCATGTACTCCTCCCCCCCCATAAAAATTTGGGATCCTGTGTTTTAATGTTCTAAAAGTGCAATCCCTTCCATGGAATTCTGTAGTGCCCCCCCCCCTCCCTCCTTTGGAGCTACAGAAATTCCTGCCGGAGAGAAGTTTCCGAATTCAATACTGAGAGATAACATTATGAAGGTTTGCGTGGAGCGTTAGAGGCCGTCCATAAATGATGTCACACTTTTTTTTCATATTTTGCCCCCTCTCGTCGTTTGGTGACTAAGTGTCACACTTTATCACCTCTCCTTCTCCCCTCAACCTCATGGCACATGTTTTTAAAAAATGCAAAATAAAGCTTGTGCTTTTCAAATCGGATCTTTTCTCTTTTAATTAACCCCTTAACTTATTTGTCCGTACGCCGTTCGGGCAAGACGAATTTGCTTAATTCATCATTTAAAGCTTTTTGACACCACAATTTTAAATAATTTCATACTATTTAAAGGCGGAAATGTTTAGGCTAAATGTAATGAATATTTTGTTTAAAAAATTGTGGTGAAAATCTGTTATTTTCAATTTATTGAACGGGAAAAAAGGTGCCTGTTAATGGGTTAAGAATTTTATACCGATTGGTAAAATAGACCGGGAGGCGGCAGCACAGACAATCACCTCATCCAATTCACGAATGAAAATCTAGGATTAGTTAAATCTCGATTAGCATATTAAAATGCAATCGGTCGGCCAAATCATATCATGGCGGGAAACACATGTAAAACCAATTTTAGCGATTGACTCATAGGTTTCAGATTGTGCTTTCCTGCACCCAAAAGTATGAAAATATGGTGGTTTGAAACAAGAAAACGTATAGGTAAACTTATGAGCCAACCAATAAAATATTTTTTTTTTACTAATCCTAAATTTCCATCCATGAACGCGATGAGGTGATTGTCTGTGCTGCCACTTCCCGGTCTAAAAGTAGATAGAGGGATGTCATATAATGAAACTTGTTTTGACACATTTTAATAAAATTATCATTAGAAGTGTTTTCAAGAGACATTACATTTCGATTACCATAAATAAAACAATTGAAAAACTTAGAATTTCAGATTGTCATTTTCCTGGCATGTCACGCCGTGATCTGTGAAAAGTAAAGGGCTTTCTGCTATACTGTATAACGCCCAATCCACAAAAAAATAGACATGAGGATGAAAATTTAAATTTCTTTAAATATGATTGAAATTTTGCATATTAACTGTTAAGAGTGTACTATTTCATATTTTATCAAAAAAGAATTAAATTTTTGTCATTAACATACTTATTTTAATTAATAAAGTGACACTATGACTTTGTCAAATAGACTGCGGCAAAAACCTTTACATTTCATGGTCTACTACAGCTGAACAAACATTCTGAAAATCTCCAAACTTGGATATATATGATCTGGCAGCTATTATTGAGAGTTTTTGTCTACAGAGAAGTGTGCACTAATCTTCATTACAAAAGGTAAGCATATTTAATTACTCTTAATTATTGTGTCACACCCGCAACAAAAAGTTACATTTATATCTCTACAGAAAAATATTTTTGATTTAAAGTTATGAAACTTTATATTCAAAAATAGTTTATTAAGATACTTTGAATTACAGACACAAAAGAAATTAATTAATATTTTAATCATAATTATTGAGCGTTGAGGGCGTGACAAGTCCCTAATGCGGGTGAAATATTTAATTAAAGTCACACC
Source organism: Maratus speculifer (assembly GCA_964019185.1). NCBI lineage: Eukaryota > Metazoa > Arthropoda > Arachnida > Araneae > Salticidae > Maratus > Maratus speculifer. The sequence continues at coordinate 137,512,975 of OZ025302.1, read as the reverse complement.
CGCAACTTCTATTAAAATTGATTACAAATGTATATTTGAACAAATTATATGTAAATTTATAAAAGAATAATATACTAGAAAACATGTACTTGACAGCTTTAACTATACCCTTTGATTTAATAGAGGGAATTCCAGTTAATAAATAAAAATTTGCACCATCTGAGCATGTGACACTGTGTGCAGTTGATTTATTCAGTTTGGATTGATAAAATTGTTGCTAAACTACAAGAAAATAATTTTTATAGTGATATATGATTAAGAAATTAATTTAAAAGGTAAGATTTTTATAGAAATTTAAAAAAAAGAAAATTACGAAACAGCATTTTAGCAATTTTCTTTAAATTTGTTAATTTTTTTTTTTTTTTGTTTTTTATATACATTTTTTAATTTTGTTATTTGATAGTATTTATCTAATATCTATATATTTAGTTTTTTAAAATAAGTAAATCAATATTAGGGAAAGATTTTTTTTCTCTTTTAATTCAAATTAAATAAAAAGTAGAAGTAAGAATAATAGAAACTGTTAAAATGTTTATTAAGTTAGCATAAAATGTATATACTCAGTTTGAAATTAACCATAATTTAACATAATTAACTTTATGTAAGATTAGAAATTTAAACGGATAAATATTAAAAATTTGTTAAGCTTATATTTTTGGACTGGAAGTGCTATATTTATTCAGTTTATACATTAATTTCTTCTCTTTTGCAGAGAATGAAGAGTACAGAAAGATCACGATATCATCGAAAAAAGATTAAGGAAACCCCTAAATATGAAGGATATCTACAACAAGAGAAAGAAAGAGACAAAGCAAGGAGAGAAAAGAAGAGACTATTTTAAAAAAATCATGGTAAAGGATGGCAATCCTTTTGCATTTCATTTCAGGGTAAAGGAGTTGTCGTGGGGGTTGGTGCAGTTGCCAAGAAAATTGTAACATTAGCAACACTCTGAAACTATAAATTCAGCTTCAGATTTTTCCATGTGTGTAGAAAAAGTCCTAAAAATATAAAACAACTTTGCTGAATGTGAAATTTCAGAAGATATTGTGAAAATGCTTCATGAATGCTGGCACCAAGCACAATCGGAGCTCAACATTCAATGGATACATCATGTTGTTTTTATTGACGACATTAAAAAAGTGAAAACTTTGGTGGACAAATAAGACAAATGGATGGTGACGATATAGAATTAGAATGTTTGAAAAAAAATTAAGAAAACGTACATATTTGGCCCAGTCAGTCAGATGTATTCTAGGGAAAAAAAGAGCATTTTTGTAAAAAAAGCTACCACCACCAGAAATTGTAAATTCAAGATTGGAAATGAAATTTGTTTGATATTTTCCTTTCTAGATATTATAATTGTAATATTGAATAATTCTTTAATTAAAAAAATCTGCCTTGAAAATATTTGTGTATGTCATTATTTTATTGGCTATACAAGTCACACCCGCAACGAAAATTTTGAATATTTTCCACAAGAGGAAGAATTGAGTAAGTAATTTAATTTTTTCATAGCATAATTATTTAAGTATTACTGTCTAATATATAAAAATATCAATTCACTCAGTTGTCATAATTCACAGAGTTTTGCGTTTTTGCACTGAAAGATGAAAATACATGTCCTTTTTATGTCACACCCGCAACAGTTGGAAATTATTATTTTTTTTAGAAATAAATGATACATTGGACGATTTTCAGATTTGGATAAATGTATGTGTAAGTGGTCTACATTGAAATTCATACAAATTGAAACCAATGCTCAAAAATATTTTTGCTGGTAACTAAATTAAGTTGTGTAAATGTCACACCCGCAACTTTGGATTGGGCGATAAATAGCTTTTTCTAGTTTTTTAATTTCTAATTAATATTTTCATATTATAAAACAAATATATGAGGAAGATAAAAAATTCTGTATTTTAAAAATGATTTTTCATAATTACAATACGATTGTCACTGAAAATGAATGTCATTTTCCTGGCTTGCATTTTAGTTCTTTATCATGTATAAATGCAGAGTAATCTTTCTTATTTTTGACATAGTTCAAGTCAGAAGTAATGAAATCATAGTTAATGGCAAGATCTTTTAGATATTTCGTTGGAATTAGTGCGATTCAAGTCTTTGTAAAAATTGAGTACACTTTTACTATGTCATTTTCCTGGCTTCCATAAATTAACAAATAAAATTGAACATTACATGGAATTTGAGCTACTATATTGAAAACGTTTTCCTTGAAACAAAATTACCTGAAAAAAAAAAAAAAGAATGCAAAAAATATTTTAGAATGAAATTATCATGACCATTATCATCATTTACCATTGACGTCATTATCCTGGCATTCTAATGCCAAGAATTGACATATAATAACATAAAAATTAATTGGTTATTGAAGTTTTTCAAAATTTATCAGTTTTTAATGGAAAATCCTTTATTCTCTAATAAGAAATAAATTTACCACTTGAAATTTTGAATTGCTTTCAATGAATGTTTTCAACATCTAAGATGATCAAAATCTGACCTTTTGTGATATTCATCATACCAATTTTTTATTTTTTCTTGGATATGTTAAATTAGGTACAAGAGAAGAAGCCAAATCAGACTATCCATTCATTGAATTTTAGATTTTTCTTATTGTTTGATTATGGTATTACAGAGGACTCTCGATTATGGTCGGGAAATGCTTCCATCTGGATAAGTAAATAACCGGATAATCAAATTTTTGATGAACATTTATAGAAAATGGATATCTTTGTTATAATGCGCAGAATTTTTTTCGATTCAAAACTGCTCAATAATTATTCTTTTTTTTATATATTTTTTAATTAAGACAAATGACTAACGTTTCACTTTCATTCAAATTTCACACTGAGTGCACTCACTGCCTCCTCTACAATGCCTTCTCGCTTGTGACGTAGTGGAGGCGGTTTCCCTGACAACGATCGCGTTCTGAGCTTCGTGGCGATTGTAGAACCAGTAGGGTTAGTGATTTCGCCTCCACTTCATGACGTTTCACGCTTGTCGTCTGCTCAGTGAAAAGGCATTGTAGAGGGGGCAGTGGTGCACTATAACAAAAACACGAATGACATCCTTAGGTAAAGATTCGTATTACTACATTGCTTAATGTCAGTAGCTTCTATCAAGATGTCAAGAGATTTCGCTACTAACAGTTTTATAGCTATAGGAACGATTAAAGTTAGTGTTCCACATATGGTATGGAACTGGGTGCCTTGTAGGGTTAACGTTTTCCAACTCTTTCGTTTTCAGTCACAGAAAAGTGGTTTAAGTCATGAAATTTAAAGTTTCGTAACTCGGCCAATTTTAATGATAGATGAATGGAACCTTTTTTGTATTGCTTCTTAGAGTGGTGGAAATTTTTTTTCTAAATATCACTTATAGGACTGGGGGAGACCGTATAAAAATTTAATTTTCATAATTTTTTAATAAAATCTTTTTGACCCAAATTGCTTAAAAAACAATTCTTCGCCTTTTTTAAAGAATTTTTGAAATTGGAACTATATGTCTATGACTAACGGTTTAGGATATAGCCAATGGCCACCGTTAAGAGTGGACACACTGTATAGCCAAAGGTGATTGACCACTTGCGAATTTTTACGTTTTGTTAAATACAGTCGAGCCTCTATATAACGAAATCCATCGTTCCTGTAAAAAATTCGTTATATAGAGAAATTCGATGTATAGAGTATGATGTTAAAAATAGTATTTAATGTGTAAATTTTGAACAAATATTATTTTTGATCTTTTTAATTAAGAATTTGAAATGTTTAAAAGTATATATTAACCTAACATTTTATTTCTTACTTATTTAAGCAGTTTCAAAAAAGAGAAAAGACATTTATTTGAAAGCTTAATGAAAATCAAATAAGGAAGACTTACATAAATTTCAGAGGAAGAAATCTGTAATTTTTTGTTGTTTTGATTTTAAAATTACAATTGTTACGCTCTCAAAAAAATTCTCAAATTTTAGCAAGGAATGAAAAATTGTAGTTGATATTTTTCTCCATTTGAAGGTCTCCCTTATGTGCTCTCATTGATTCCTCTCTTTTATGTGTAACAATTCAATTGACTGTGTTTTGAGAAGGATGTTGAAAGGTGTGTGGGAGGTGGGATGAACTTGTTAGATTTAAAGAATAAGGAGAGAAGTAATATTTATAAAAAAAAAAAAAAAAAAGAAAAAAAAAACCTCTCCACTGAACGATAAATCAAAAATAAGTGATGGAAAATTGATTCCATATGATTTCGAAGCTTTTTAAAAATTGAATAAATTAAGATCAATTTATGAAAAAAATTCGTTATATGGAGGTAGATATTTCGCTATATAGAGTCTCTTTTTAATGTAATCATGCGAAAAGGGGACCGTTCTTACTAAAATTTCGTTATATGGAGAAATTCGATGTATGGAGTTCGTTATATAGAGGTTCGACTGTATCTGAAAAAATACATGAGATATTATCCTGATAATCAAAATATGTAAACAAAGTAGTACAGGTCATATATTTCCTCAAAGATTTTTTTCCTGAAACCTCGTAGGGGACCGTCAAAAAATTGAAAAAGAACGAATATCTTTTGGATAACTCTGCCAAACTAATGTAGCAAGAGCGTTCAAACGGTAGATTATGATTAAATGGCTTATTGTAATAACTTGTGTTCATTTTTATGATAATAGCATGTATACTCATAGAGAAATTGAGGTTTTTATAAAAACAGACTCAAATTTTGCGAAGTTTTTTTACATATAATTTGCAGAGTTCTTAACATAAAAAAAAGTATTCTTTTCAGAAAATATGAAAATCAATATTACATATAATATCCTGTAATTAGAATTAAAAATGAATTAAAACTGTGTAAATAATGAGCAGGTTTATTTAATAATTTTGCACTACGCATACGTGAAATCAATAAATATATAATTTTAATAATGTGTTTGCTAAATGTAAATAGCAACTTTTGTGAAAGTCTCTAAAACTTAGCTTGAAAATTCTAAAAATTATCGTCGATGGAATAAGCTCTAAATCCGTTGATCCCAAAAGGAAGCAAAATGATGAGGGGAAGCATCCAAACAGAATAGAACGGGCGATATTATGTATGTTTATGTATTGACACTAGTCAATGGATATATGGATATAACCCTTATCTTTTTATTTCCTTTTGGGAACAACAGATTTCGACCTAATTGGACGATTCTTTATGCTTTATTGAGGAAGGCTTAGGACTTAATCACTCCCTCATCAGCCTCTACTGAATATAGATAAATATTAAGAAATACTAATTATTACTGATTTATAAGTAATCAGATACGGTTAAACCCACTAAGCCTAATCCCAATTCAGATAATGGTAAAAAAGTAAATGGTCATTTGATTAAAATTCATCACTCCGTCACAGCTTCTCCCTCATAACGCTTATTTTGGCCTATTTGGAGAGAATCACCCATATATCTACCAAAGCCTAAATTCTTTCCGCCCCCACCTCCCCCAATTTTCCAAACCGTAAAATTTTAATTTTATAAAGTTTTACTTTTTTTCTCTGATTGTTCTTTATCGGCAAAACTAATAATCATCTAAATCCCTCCATCACCCCCCACTCCTCATGAATACACATCTATCTTAATATTCTCCTGCCGCCTTCTCTCTATCCAGTGAATAAAGTTTTGACCCCCAGTGGGACAAGCAATAATGTCTTTGAAATGTTGAATTCTCACCAGAAAAATCGAAAAAAATTATTTTAAAATATGAAAAGACACTTTTCCACCGTATTTGCCACCAAAGTTAAAATTATGATATTTCTTTAAAAGTTTCTGGTGAGAATCTCGTTTAAATTCTCGTGAGATAAAATCTATCCCACCGCCCCTCAAGGAGTTAAATGTTTAATACTCTCTGCTGACCATTCCTTTTTTAAGGTGACAGCAGGCAGATTCATTAATATTAGAGACTTTGAACTTAGCACACTTGCTGAATTCAGACACTTTTCTCCCGGAGGGACTTCTGTGACAGGAGAACATTATAGTGTTTCGGACGGGAGACGGGGAATTGCACTTTATAACCATTAAAGAAACCAAAATCTGGTATTTTCGAGGGGGGATATTTCATTGCTCGGGTAGTGAATTTACCCCCCTCCAAGGCCACATCCCGAATTCAACACTGATAGCGCATCTTCAGGATTATAAAATCTAAGTGATTCGCATCGAAATTACCCGAAAAAAAAATCGCACTTGAAATTATCCCTAACACGAATTTTTTTTTTTTTTTTTTTTTTTTTTTTTTAATCGGAAAACCGAAAATTAAAGAAATCTTTGAGAAGTATATTAAAATAAGGGATTATTTTGCTATTTTCATACATTTTAAATGGAGCTTTGAACGATACTGAATTCTTATCTATAACACACACATAAATAAAAAATGTGAAATTTAAAACAAATAAATGAAAATAAGTAAATAGAATGCGTTTTCTTAACCTCTTCAATAGAATGTCAAAAATTCTTAAAAACATTTTTTTTAAAATCAAAACAGAAATAATCAAATACATTTGTGATATATTTCATAATTTTAAAATTGTATTAAAAAAAAGAGGAAATTACTCAGTTAAGAGCTCGAAAACTTCTAGCACATTCACGAAGTCATTATATATGTATATAAATCATAAATTTTTCAGACATGAAAGGTTTTTTTTTTTTTTTTTTTTTTAATGGAACAGATTTTTTAACTGCCTGATATATTGCATATTAAATAAATAATAATAATAAAAAAATCTCCCCTTTGCATGGATGGAAATCGTCTACATTTTATCGGATGGCGGCTTTTCTGAAAGTTTCATAGAAATTTGTTTATGTTGAAATTTCTGTAGCACCCTCTCTGTAGCACAAAACTAAAATTATGTACAATATTAATATTTTTATTTCTGTTATTTTGCAGCATAACAAATAATCCCTAACCCCTCCCACCTCACACGCTGACATATTCACATATCTTAATGTTTTCGTTTCCGTTATTTCCCTATCCGACACACAAAATTTTAAATATTTAAAATTCTTTATCTTTGAAAAATATCTTGAAGGAAAGATAATTAACTAATCATTCTTCCAAATGTTTCTCTCTAAATTTCCCATTTCTATTTTCTGCCCTCCCTCAACAACATATAAACTTACTTTAAAAACTCTTCAATTTTCAGCAAACTTTATGCACAACTTCTAAATTTATAGCATAGTTATTTAGTGAAATATCAAGTCATAGACATCCTTTCACATGATGCGCTTAATTTTTAAACGTTTTTAACCCTTCACTGCACGGTGTGCCAAATCTGGCACATACCTAAAAATGCTATAATTTTCATTATGTACCATGATTTCGGTCAATATGACCACTGTAAGAAATCAAGAAGTGCCCAAAAAATGGATTAACACTTATTTTATCTATGCCAGTAAAATTCATTAAAAAAAAAAAAAAAAAAAAAAAAAAAAAAAAAAAATGTTTTTTGAAAAAAAAAAAATCGATTAAACTATTTGAGCAAAATTTACTTTTATTATTTTTACTGAATTTTTAAAAATATTAATATAAAGAAAATTGCAGAGTGCTAAGTAGATACAATTAATTACTAATTTAAATCCATTCAATTGTAAAATATAGCAATACAATATTTAAAAACCCCATTTATGTATGCAGGGTGCACGTCATAAAATATCAAATTTTAGTTAAGAATATGATTTCTTAATTTTTTTTTCTACTTTTAGACAAATAAATAGGTTTATAATATTTTTTTTTTATAAAAATTGGAAAAATCGTCCAAAGAAGGGTTTAATTTCTAATAATTCTGCCTCGTTTATTAGTTTGAAATGACAATCACTGTCAATTATTCTTTTGCCCCAACTTGTCTATATCGCCTCCTAACATCGCTTCCGAAAGCACTTAAGTCAAAAATCTTAAAACAAAAATTGTCCTTATAATATTTTAAAGTTAAATAAATATGTAAATGATGGTGTCCTGAAAAAGAAAGGTGTATGACTACCTAATTATAAGTCCTTATTTTTAATACGTACGCTTTAGTGTCATACACAGGTTAAAAAACATCATTGTGACTTGTGGTTATATTTTTTTCTTATATGCGGTACCTACCTAAAGTATGCTTTTAATTCTCAATAATTAAAAAGAATGTGAAATATTCCAAAAATTTTCCCTGGATGTTTTCAAGATTCCGCTTTCTTCTCTGTATGAACTAAGCATAATTAATTCTATATACGCATTCAAATTCGTAATCCTTGCAATCTTATTACTTTTTTAATTTTTTTTTCTTTTTTACAAGTACAATTGCTTATTTCTACACGCCATTAACTCATGTTTTTTTTTTTTTTTTTTTAAATTTGATAATAACATGAATAACATTCATTCACCATCCATTTCTTTCTCTTTACCGAAAACGACATACTACTATTTTTCTTCCTCTCAATACCGTTCTCCTAACAATTATCTTGAGATTTAGTAATAAGTGAAAGAAAGGCACGTCTTAACTTCTTACTAAATTATATGGATTTTTTTCCCCATCAAATCATTAAAAACGGGGCTCTCTCCTAAAAAAATAAATAAAAAAATAAATAAATAAATAAAATAATAATAATAATAATAATAATAATAATAGTAATTTGAAGGAACCTTAAATAATATCCAAATACATCGAATCCAAACAACAATTTCTTGACGCTGGTAGACGAGATATGCTGGGTTCAAACCCATTCGCATCCATCGGCTTAATTATTCGGAGTTTTCCTTGTTTTTTCTTGCTTAAATACGCATTAGGTTCCCTTAGAACATAGCTGCCAATTTTTACACATTTTTCCTACCACAAAAATTTTATAGTAAATATTGTCATATTTAATCGTCGAAATCGTATGATTAAACAAATAAAAAATCTCTACATAATTTTAGTGGTAGCAAAAATGCGTAAAAGTTGGCAACTATGCTTAGAAACACCCGAAGGAGAAAATCCTGCCTCGGATCTATTTCCCTCGTGTTTATAATCAACCATCATAAACAACACCAAGACCCAAAGAACAATACTCCCTGCAAGCTCAGCTGGCAAAATAAATATTATTTATAGCCAGAAGTACATTAAACAATTAATTTTATTAAAAAATTTATTGACCACCTTATACCGAAGCAGGGTGGTCAATAGACATGAACTAAAATGCGATTTAGTGAACATCTGTAAAAAACTCAGTAGTTAATACTTTAAACCTATACTTTGGCATATTTACGGTGTAAGTTATACTTTAAAAAGTTCCTTTTACTATATGCAAATTACATGAAAATACGTTTTCATGCAAATAAAGATTTAAAAAGGCTTTGTAAGTAATGGAGAATCTAATCACTTCATAGATTTCAACATTAGAAGCAAGCTTCTTCCTAGAACTACATGCTTTCGACTAATGAAGTCAATGTAAAAAATCACTTTTCATCGAGTTAACCGCGGAATTTTATGACAGTGACATCAGAATAAAGTAACTTTCAAGATACATTATTTACTTATTTAATTTTACATAACTTGAATGCCTTTTTGAAAAAGGGAAGATCTCTCGATGCTTATTTTTCCAAATACTTCACAAAAATTATGAATCAGAAAAAAATACAAATATCAGATGACATTTATAGTCAATTAATCTCTCTAAAATAGAGTACAACCTCGATATCTCGAATATGTCAGGAACATTAAAAAATCCGAGATATAGAGGTTTCGAGTTATCAAGGTTTTGACAAAGTTTAAAAAAATCTAATCTCACCAACTGCATTTTGCTGTTAAAAAAAAATAGATTCATCAAAAAATACATGTAATCTATTAATAATTAAAAATTACACTTCTCAATTTCAATAATTTCAAAATTGAGTTACACACATACTTGTTTTGATGAAATACTATCCAATTCGTCATCAAGAAATGCTTTCAGTTATTTAAAAAAGAAAACGTCTTTAATTGAAGTCTGTCTCTCGCAGGAGCTTTTTGCATTTGCACAGTTTTCTCTAACACAGCATTTTTTAGCGATGGAAGATTAGACAAGGGCTTTACAATTATTTATATGAAGAGGAGAATGCGTATTTTACTTTTAGCAATTGTTTTACCGATTCTTATCAGCCAATCAACAAAAGTTGCATTTGCCATCCAAGACTTTATATTTGACTTGTACAGGTTTAGAAATGACTTTAGCAAAGCACATAGGCTTTTTAGATTGTCCTATCGTAAGACGAGGAAGCTTTTCTTTAACACTTTGATTTGTTGTCAAGAGTACAATTCTACAATCTTTATTCAATTTGTCACATCGGTTTTTAGCTCACAGGCTATCATAGCCTGAGAGCTTATGTGCCCGTCCGTTCTGTATGTATGTTCGTATGTACGTAACGCGATAACTCATGATAAAAATATCCGATCCACTTGAAATTTTGTATGTAGGTATATCCTGACAAGGCGCTTCCCTGATTAGTTTTTGGAGTTTATTCGATATGTATAAGAGGGGGAACGGGGGGCTCATGCCCCCCGTTAGTTGATATAGATGGGATTTTCATGCAGAATTAAGTTTTCAAAATTTAGATTAGGATCATTCTGATGAGGCGATTCCGTGACTGTTATTAGGTGTTCATTGATTAAGTATAAATAGGGGGAACAGGGGTTCTAATGCCCCCCCCCCGTTAGTTGATATAAATGGGATTTTCATGCAGAATTAAGTTTTCAAAATTTAGATTAGGATCATTCTGATGAGGCGATTCCGTGACTGTTATTAGGTGTTCATTGAATAAGTATAAATAGGGGGAACAGGGGTTCTAATGCCCCCCCCCCGTTAGTTGATATAAATGGGATTTTCATGCAGAATTAAGTTTTCGTTCAAAATTTAGATTAGGATCATTCTGATGAGGCGATTCAGTGACTGTTATTAGTTGTTCATTGAATAAGTATAAATAGGGGGAACAGGGGTTCTAATGCCCCCCCCCCCCGTTAGTTGATATAAATGGGATTTTCATGCAGAATTAATTTTCGTTCAAAATTTAGATTAGGATCATTCTGATGAGGCGATTCCGTGACTGTTATTAGGTGTTCATTGAATAAGTATAAATAAGGGGAACAGGGGTTCTAATGCCCCCCCCCTTAATTTATAATATGATATAATTTTGATGATATGATTATAATTTATAAATGGGTTTTTCAAGCAGAATTGTCAGATTTCGTTCAAATCTCTGAATAGTTTTGGAAGTTTAATGGTTAAGTATAAAAGAGGGGGATAACTCCTTTTAAATTATATAAATGCTAAATGGGTTTTTATTAAGAATTATCTCATTTGCTCTGAATTTTGGATATAGATTTTTATATGATAAAGCATGTCTTTGATAGTATAGGAGTTTCAATGATTAAGTATAAAAAAAGAGGAAAGGGGAGAGCAGTTTCCCTTTCTTAATTTTTTTTCGAACGGAATTAACCCTTGAAAATATAAGGCTTTAATGTACAATTAGTATTTGTAGCCTGTGAGCTCAATGCCATCAGTTAAACTGGGCAGTATTCTTTATTTATCTTTAAATGCGGGCATTGGGTAGGGAAATCACCGGTAGAATAATCCAGTTTCATCTGCGTTAAACATATTTGCTTTAAAGCCCTTTAAAAGAGAAAGAAATTCTGAAATCTACTTTTCAAAGGTAGCTGCATCACCCGATGTTCTTTCACCTCAAAATTTCCGAAAAACGCTGTTCTGTCTTTTATTTTCGCTTCAAAAGAATTCCACTCTTACTCTTTAAGTTCTTTGTATCAACAAACGGATAAACGATTGTAAAACCAGCATCGAGATCAGTCTGTTTCTACAACTATCAATAGCCAAAAGTAAAACTAATTTTTGTGAAAAATATTTCAACATACTGAGGGTTTTGGAAAATTTATTTCGAGGTAACTATGGAAAATACATAAAACTTTTGATGGAAATGCAAAGGGAAATTTCTTTTTTCGAGATATCAAGGGTTTCGAGATATCGAGATCCAACTCTCATTAGATACCTTTAGAAATTGCCGGAGAAAATCCCACCTCGGGTCTATTTCCCTCGTGTTTATAATCGACCATCATAATCATAAACAACAATGCTCTCTGCAAGCCCAGGTGGCATGAGTATTATTTGTAGCCTAGCCAGAAGAAAGAAAACACCAAAGAAAGTACATGGTACAAGAACCTCAGCTTCAAAAACACGTAACTATGCCATCTGTTGGAACCTTTGTAATCCTGTGCTACCATGCATAGTAGGAAAGCAAACATTACAGGATGAAGCACGAAGCAGTGCGCGCGCGCGCGCGCCAAGGACGAAAGATATGTCTCCGTTGATATGCGCGCGCAGACGCGCCGCTTTTTTTCTCCGATCAAGAACTTCAACACTTGTTTGTATTGGTGGCGTTGGCGTGGGTCAGCCATCTTGCCGGCTCATAAAAACAATGGATATTTTTAAACATTTTCAGCTTTTTAAAACAGGGTAAGTGACAGATGCTTATTGTTCCCATAAGTTTCCATTTTAATTTAAAGAATATTATCGCACTATTGTGTAGTTAAAATATAAATTATGCCCTATATTATTAATACATTAATTATTATTACGTATTTTTATATTAGTATGCATTGTGAAGAGTCCATTTTTCTGAGATTAGATCTGATCTTGTGAAAAATAGATCGCTGATAATGTACAATAATGTAATAATATAACAACGCAATAGTATTATTATTCTTTAATTATTATAGTAGTGATATATAGAATAGTATTATATCGTATAGTAGTATTATATAGAATAGCATTATTATTATTATTATTATTATTCTTTTTATTATTATTATTATTCTGATTTTTCTGATCTTGTGAAAGACATCGCTGATAATGTGCAATAATTTAATATAATGTAACAACGCAACAGTGTCATTCTTTAATTATTATAATAGTATTATATAGTATAATAATATTGTATAGAATATTATTAATATTCTTTTTTATTACAAATAAAAATAATGATTTTATCACAGTTTTTTAATAAAAATGGAAACTTGTGTTAATATTTAAATTACATATAAATGCATAAAAATCTGTCGCTTACATTTTGACGTCCTCATAATTTGAGTGAAAATGATTAATTGCAAAGAATTCATTGCTATCACAAATGAAAAAAAAAAAAAAAAAACTTGAATGAAACAAAAACATTTTTTTATTCCATTTACAAATGAGTTAAAACGATGTCTCAAAAGAAAACAATAGTTTTCAATTGTTAAATATTTTTCTTTTCTTTAAGAGAATAGCATTAGTTCTTTCATATCTATACATACATTTCCCCTTAATGAAACAAAAAATAATAAACACTCATTAAATAATAATAATAATGCAATATATATATACTTTTATTACTAAGATAAAAAAAAATAATGTTCTTGAATCACTTCCTTATAAGTCTGAAAACAAGCAGGAATCTGAAAATACTATCAGATCGAAATGCGCGGGTCTTTCTCCCCCCCCCCCTTCCTTCTCCCATCACGTGCTCGTCGCTGCGCTTTATCCCTGTAAAGTTTCTTTTCTAGCACTGCTCAAAGTAGCGTAGGTTACGTAGCGGGGAGAGAAGTCAGCGTTTACATTGGGCCAATGAGAGCTTTCTATCTTTTTCCCTCTCTAAGATCTTTGCCAGATGTACATTATACAATTGATTTTATTAAACAATTTATTGACCACCTTATACCGAAGCGGGGTGATCAATGGACACGAATATGTGCTTTAATTTGTGTTGCTCAAATTAACCTAGTTCATAATACTTTAAACATTTAGTTTGACATATTTACGGTGTGAGTTATATTTTAAAAAATTCATTTTACTTTGTGCAAATTACATAAAAATACATTTTCAAACAAATAAAGATTTACTTCTAACAAGGAAGGTCTCCATACTGGGCATACCCAGAATTTTATGAAAGAAATACTAATTAAAGTACCTATGTAAGTAATAAAGGATCAGTCAAAATTAGCGGCGGAATCACATTAGATATTGTGTAAAAAAATAAAATATTTTCGAAAATTTGGTGTGAAAAGACTAAAGAGCCACTCGATTTAGCGAGAAGCCCTTTTCCTCGCCAAAAGCAAACGATTATAATGAAACTCAAAACTGTTGGATATTTAGTTTGCGTGTAAATGGTATTTAATGAATTTAAACATAAACAATGAGAGACTTTAATATATTATATTCATCAATGTACATCTTGTATTACATATATATATATATATATATATATATTACTCGTTGAAGTAGTTATTTAATTAATAGCTAGAAAAAATACTTTCACAGATTAAAAAAAACATATTGAGAAAAATTATCATCAGACATTTAAGCGTATTCATATGTTTCCATAGCAACAAAATTTAATCGACAATTCTCAATTGCACTTTGAGCTTGAAACAAATTTAATTAAACTTAAATTATGAATTTCCTTTTAAATCTCAAATTTTGATGATTGAATTTGAATATAAATACATATAAATTTCGATATAACAAAATTATACTTAAAACAAACTAAAACATACAAAAATGAAGTTATTTAAATTAAACTTATCAAAACAAGTTCAACATGAAACTTTTTTTCCCCTTGAAGTGTATTTGACATAAAGTATTTTTTTGAAATTACATTCCATTGCCAGCTGGCGATAAATCGCCAAATAACGAAATTTTCATTATTTTTTTACGGTTACTGAATGGAGATTCCGCCGAAAAATTTTTAATAAACGTATATATCCACACGAGAAGAACATTCTGTAATTTTTTCAGATTTTTCGGGGTATGCCCGTATGGAGACCTTCCTTGTCAGCCAAGTATTACAGACCGGTCACGTGAGTAATAAGTCTGAGTTAGACGAGTCTATTGCTGATAATAGGACTGAGAGCAATAAAAGGGATTTTTTGTCGGGAATGGAGAGGAATTTTGTCCCCTCTTAATCCTTCTCCACTTCGGAAAGGTCCATTATTTTGGCAATATTCCAAGACAGGCCTTTTAAAACTGGTCAAGCAGTAAAAAGGCTTTGTAAGTAAAGGAGATTGTAATCACTTCATAGATTTTAACACTAGAACCGCCGGGTATTTTACACAAATTTTATAAAAAGTTTCTCTCACCAGAATTTTAATATTAAACTATTTAAGTTATTTAATTTGTCTATTTTTCTCCTGATTACATTTAGCATATCTTATGATGAAAATTCTGGTTCGAATCGACTATTATCAATCTGGCAGGGGTCATTTTGACCCCTAATGGCGGTTCTAGTGTTAACATTTAAAGCAAACTTCTTCCTAGAACTATATGCTTTCGACTAATGAAGTCAATGTAAAAATTCACTTTTCATCGAGTTAACCGCGGCATTTTATGACAAAAACATCAGAATTTTGTATATTTCAAAAAACATTATTTACTAATTTAATTTTACGTAACTAGAATGTCTTTTGCAAAAAGGAAAGATGTCCCGATGCTTATTTTTCCAAATACTTCACTCAATTATGAATCAGAAAAATATATAAATATCAGATGACATTTATAGTCAATTAAAATTTGTAAATAGTAATTATAAAGAAAATTTCATGTATTGAAATATATTTTTCTTCTAAAACTAAACTAAACGCATTTTCACAAGAAAAAAAGTAATCTATCTATATTATAAAGACCAAACGTATATGTGCGTAACGCATACGTCATTTAGAGAATGGCAATACTTTCCTCTGCAATTTCGGCTTTGAAATTTTTGCTACTACAAATTTTACACTTCTAAACATCGCACATTTTTAATTTTTACACCGTCGTATAGAGAAAAAAATATACTTTTAAATGCAATTTGTTTGAAAGCTGTATTTTAATTTATTTTTGAGATAATTTATTTTTATAGTTTTTAGTATTAATTTTGTAATTGTGGCAACAAAATCACTCCATTTTCTCTTAAAATAGAATATATATATATACATATATAAATTAAAATGCAAAACACTTTCCCATGCAATTTCGGTTTAGAAATTTTCGGTACTACAAATTTTACACTTCGAAACATCGTAAATTTTAAATTTTTACACCGTCGTATAGAAAAAAATACTTTTAAATGCAATTTGTTTGAAAGCTGTATTTTAATTTATTTTTTAGATAATATTTTATTTATAGTTTTTAGTATTAATTTTGTGATTGTGGCAACAGAATCACTCCATTTTCTCTTAAAATTGAATATATATGTATATATATATATATATATATATATATATATATATATATATAGAGAGAGAGAGAGAGAGAGAGAGAGACAGAAAAATTAAAATGCAAAACACTTTCCCATGCAATTTCGGTTTAGCAATTTTCGGTACTACAAATTTTACACTTCGAAGCATCGTAAAATTTAAATTTTTACACCGTCGTAGAGAAAAAAAAAATTGCACTTTTAAATGCAACTTGTTTCAAAGCGGTATCTCAATTTATTTTTGAGAAATTATTTTTTTACATAATTTTTTGTACTAATTTTGTAATTGTGGCCTCAGAATCACTGATTATCCCTTAAAATTAAATAATAATAATAATAATGATAATAAAATGCGTATACTATTTCAAAAGTATAGGCTGTTTTAAAATCCGGTGGATTTCGGTTTTATTTCGTTTAATATTTTGAATAATTGAGTTTTATAGTATTTTGTTAATTTTAGCTTAAAATAATATTTGTTTGTAAGTTAGACTGACCAATATAAGATGCATTTTTTACTGCAATTTATTTTGTTATTATAAATCAATGAAACAGTTCTTTCTTAAAAATTTTCTTTCGTCGAATTTCGATGGGTTCCACTTCGTATGTGTAAAAAATCAGGAAATTTTTTCAGTCATCAGCCCTAACCTTTCTACTGAACCTATTTTGATTAATATTATTTATTATTATTATTATTATTTTATTTTTATTTTTTCAATGAAAGTTGTTCGTCTGTAGATCTTCCCGTTCTTGCTATTTTTTAAATTTATTTCCATTTTTATATTTTATTTTAAATATAAAAAAAATTAAAAGGTTTTTATGATACTTTTGTTGAATGGTGGCAATCAGGTTAAGCTTATCTCCCTATAATATAAAATTATTTTGCTTTACCACCTTCCACCAGTCAGAAGAGTGATTCCCTCAGTGAATGTGTCGTCATAATTAAAAGAAAGTTTTAAAATGTTTTTCATAAATTTTAATATATAAAAATGATTGCATTTAATTATACACTACTCACAGACGAGCAGAACGCACATTATTGAGAAATAATGTTAAATAATATGTAATGTTATTTACATCCATTTACATCCACCCCAAGTCACCCACCCTAGCTACGCCACTGGTTTCACCCTCCAGAAAATAAAGTTTAAAATATTTAAAATTCTTCATTATATATCTCCCTACATGTAGTAATGATAAACTCAGTCTTTTTGATGGCCACCTCCAAATTTCCCATTTCTACTTTTTCTCTCCTTCCTCCACAGTATGCAAACTTAAATTCCTTAAATTTCTTTAATTTTAAGTTTTTCTTTTTCTCTTTGAATCTTATTTTACATTGAAACTACTTAATAAATCAATTCAATCAGGGATGTAATGGTGGGTATACGGTAGTATATGGCGTATACATTCTGGATTATTTAAAGGAGCACCGTATACTCTCTGTTTCTCAAAAAAGCTAATTGTATATATTAAATTAATTTTCAAACACGATTATTCAATCGGTAAATTAATTATAACAGATGTAATTTTTCCATTTTTGGGTGAAAAAAAGTCCGGGCCAGGATTCGAACCAGGGATGTGTTGGCTGAAGCCGCCAATGCTCTACCAACTGAGCTATCGCGGACACGAACACTGGAGGACTATTTCACCCAATTAACCTCAACGATCACTTTATCTGGTCTGATACTCTGGATCAGCTCAAAATTAATCTAATATAATTTCGTATGCAGCGATTTTCTGCAGTTCCATATATTGACCTTCGATTTATTCTGTTGAGCTGATCCAGAGTATCAGACCAGATAAAGTGATCTTTGAGGTTAATTGGGTGAAATAGTCCTCCCGTGTTCGTGCCCGGCATAGCTCGGTTGGTAGGGCATTGGCGGCTTCAGCCAATACATCCCTGGTTCGAATCCTGGCCCGGACTTTTTTCACCTAAAAATGAAAAATGGAAAAATTACATCTGTTATAACTGTATATACTCTAGGGTATACTCTCTGCCTTGAGTGTATACCCTCTGCCTGCTTAGAGTATATGTTTTCTGTTTTTTTCCTTTTTACGACTACACCCCTGAATTCAACTCCTTCACCTACAGTGGTGTAGTCGTAAAACAAAAAAAAGTATATGCTCTAAGCAGAGGGTATACGCTCAAAGCAGAGGGTATACCCTGGAGTGCATATATGTGCCTTGAGAATCAGAGGTTTATACGGTGCTTCTTTAAAAAGTCAAGAAGATATTACACGCATACACCCCGTATACCCTCCACTACATCCCTGTTCACCTTTTCATAACACACATCTTAACTTTTAAAAGGCTATTATATTTTCAAATAAATCTGCCCCACCCCATTTAATTACTTTATCCCTTTTCGGCGCAGGCAAATTATGCTCATAAAATAAGAAATTATTGATTGACAGCTAAATTTAAAAACGACTTTTATAGAAACTAGTACATCGAACCCGGGGTTCCCGGGTCACAGAGTAAAGGTAAAAGTTTTTTTTTTTTTTTTTTTTTTTTAAAGGTCTAATAAAATTTTCCTACGTAATATGCTTTTTAAATTGCCAACTAATTCCAAACAACAATTTTATATGAAACATATTAATTATGCAATTATATAAAGCTTTGAAAATTATCGGTACTTCCGTATTAGACGCAAAATAGAAGTTATTAGCCAAACATTTTGCCAAAGAATAAAATTGCATTCGTTCAGTTTTTAAAACCAACTAAGAAAATATGGCACACAGATATTCTTTAAAATAAATTTTTGTTGTTGATTGATGTATCTTTTGTAAAATAAGTTTACAATGAACTAAAAGTCATTAAATTGATAGATAAAAACGAAATAAAACCAACAAAATTCACTGGGTTTTATAACCGACAATATTTTGTCATAACAGGTTTTTAATTGCTATTTTTTTCAGTTGCTATGAAAAAATGGCAACTAAAATATACAGTGATCTGTTATTTTCCATGGAGAAAAGAGATAAATGCAGGTGCAGTATGCGATTAAAATGATTTGAATGGGTGTTATTCTTCTAATTTAAGTCTCTTATTCGGCCCAAACAAAACAATCTCGTGGAACAGAGACCGAATTCTTTAACATCAATTTTTCTCTAACTGAAAAAATCTAATTATATTTTAGCATTTTTTTTTTTATGGCTATTTTTTCTTTATTTCCCACATAAATGCGATACTCAAGATGCCACCATCAGAGAAGTTGAATAAAAACTACAAAAAAAATTAATAACTCAAAAACAAATTGAAATACAGTTTTCTAACAAACTGCATTTAAAAGTGCAATTTTTTCTCTAAACGATGGTATAAAAGTTGAAAACGTGCTATGTCTAGAAGTTTAAAAATTTGCAATAGCGAAAATTGCAAAACCGAAATTTCATCGGAAGGTGTTGCCATTCAAAACATGACGTATGCGTTATGCACAGATACGTTTGGCCTTTATTATATAGATTAAAAATTCCTAAAATCACGCTTTCATTGTAAAAGAGAAATTTCTTTAAAATATTCTTGGTTCATTTGCAAGTTTGGAATTAAAATTAGGTGTGCCTGGGAGTAGGCACACTGCCCCGGAAAGGGTTAAAGTGACGTTAAAAGAAGAATCACCCTCTGGATCGAGCATTTCTATATTGCCTCCCAACATTTCTTCCGAAATATGTAAGATGAAATTCTGTTTAAAGAAATTTTTCAGTGCCTTATATGTTAGTTTTATGTTAAATATATAAATTAAATAACCATACAAATAATAAAATGTAATTAATTCACATCAAAATTAATAAAAAAAATTCATTCCAATATCTTCACAACTTTTTTCTTTCTTTCTTTCTTTCTTTTCTTTTCTTTTCTTTTCTTCTTATTATTTTTGTTTCTGAATCGGAATACCGCAAAAAAATATCAATACAAACTTATAGAATAATTTGAGACAGCTTTGCTGTTTTTTCACATTTTAAATTAAGCTCTGGACGAACTGGAATTTCTATCTCCAACGCACGCAGGTTCGATCAGTTGGAAGGCCTGACAAGAAGGCTCTATTTCAACAAGCCCCGCCCATAATAACATACAGAAAATAAATGTGAAATATGCATAATAAATTGTAGTGTATAAACGGAATAAAGTTGTGAAATATTTTAAAAATTCTACTTAACATTTCCCAAAATTTCGCTTCTTGATCTGCACACATTGAAATTAGTTTAATATCTTCTTATGAACCCGGCTTCTTCTGACCCGCAGCTTTACAATTTTTTTTCTTCACATAAATAAAGTTAAAAATAAAGAAATTTGTGCACAGTGGAACGCGTAGCAAAACTAAACAAAATAGCACCTTCTTTTTGGCGAGATATGTGTTATATTAAAATATTAAAATGACTTGCAGCAAAAGGATACAAAAAGGAAAACGTAAATATTTTTTTCTGTTTGTTAAGATATCCTTTTTAGAGTCCATTTGTAATATAAAATTATTAAATATGTAATTATTTCATTTCTTCAATGTTTTGCATTGCAAAAAAAAAAAAAAAATGAAATTAAATTAAAAATTTCCAAGAAATTAAAAAAAAAAACATGCTTATTGAAAATCCATATCATTATATTTCATGTGCATAACATAATTATTTTTTTTTTCGCTTTTCAAACTTTCTTAGTTATCAATTAGCTAATACAAATTCATAACTGAAGTTAAAAAACATACATAAATAAATCCTGGGATGTGAATTGAATATACGCATGCTAGTTTATATTCCTTGCAATCTTATTACTTTTAAAAACAATTACAAAAAATACAGACAATTTAATTTTTAATTTAATTCTTTGCTAATTACCTTTTAAATTTCTTTTAATTTCTACAAGTGCAGTCATTTATTTCTACACAGGGCCGTAGCTAAGGAAGTGCTATGAGCGACTCAGCCCCCCCTCCTAAAACATTTTGAACCCCCCCCCCAGGGCCGTAGCTAAGGGGGCACTATGAGCGGCTCAGCCCCCCCCCCCTAAAATATTTTGAGCCCAACCTAGAAAAGTTTCCAAGGTCACCAAAAGAACTTATGTTCCGAAAATCCAAATGAAATTCTGTTCAAAAATCTAATTTAGTTTTGAGATCCTGTTACAGTTTTGCAGAATTCAAAATTGTATCTAAAATAAGTAATTCAACACTCCCTCATCCTATGAAGCAATAAAACTAACATGATGTTTAATTTTGCACCAGTTATACACTCAAAATTTTCATCATCATATACTTTTCTTAGTATAAAATAACGTTATTACAACAGTTTAACAAGAAACACGAAAACCTACAGTGTAATTATGCACTAATTTATCTTTCTATGTCAGAGAAAGAAAAAATAATTATGAGCCCCCCTACAATCTCTTGAGCTCCCCCCCCTACAGATCACTTCTAGCTACGGTCCTGAAACCCCCCCCCCCCCCTCACCCTGGAAAAGATTTCAAGATCACTAAATGAATTAATATTCCGAAAATCCAAATGAAATTTTGTTCAAAAAACTAATTTAGTTTTGCGATGCTTTCACACTTTAGCAGAAATACTAAATTGTAACTAAAATAAGTGTTTCAATGCTTGCTCATCCAATTTGCACATATGAAGCTAACATGATGTTTAATATTGCACTAGTTATAAACTCGAATTTTTCATCATCCTATTTTTTTCTTAACATAAAATGAAGTTATTACAACAGTTTAATTAGAAGCATAGTAACTACAGTGTAAATATGCTTTAACTTATCTTTCTGTGTCAAAAGGAGAGAAAGAGAAAAAAATGAGCCCCCCCCCCCCCGTTATTATTCACTTCTAGCTACGGTCCTGTTTCTACATACTAATTATTATTGTAATGAAATCTAATAATCACACGAACAGCATTCATTCGTCATCCGCTTTTTAACCACCTTTTTCTTTTACAAAAACAATAAACTACTGTTTTTTTTTTTTTTACAAAACCATTCTTCTAACAGCTAACTTGATACTTAAACGGAACACAGCTAGAAGAAGGCACTTCTTAACTTCTTGCTAAATTATGGGCATTTTATTTTCCCCCATGAAATAGCTGAAGTCAAGACACCTTGATGAAAAAAAAATGTTTCAGAGGAACATCTTACAAAACCCTAAAATACCACAACCAAACCACAATGTCCAACTCAAATCCTGCTGCTAGAATTATACAGTCAAACCTCATTAACATGAACACGCATAACGTGAATTACTTTTAACATGAACTGTTTTCACAATCCGCTATAAAAACGAATGCAAAGATTTGATACTGATAACATGAATTACTGTTAACATGAAGAAATTTTTCATTCAGCTTGAGGTTCATGTTAACGTGGTTCGACTGTGCTTGTAGACGGCAAATTAGAGGCCGTCCATAAATGATGTCACGTTTGAAGGAGGGTCGAGGGGAAGTTCGTAAAATTGTGACAAGGCGGTGGGAGGAGGTAAGGAGAAATGTGACATCACACATTTTCATTACAATAAAAGCATTACAATTCAGTAGATTAAATTAGAAAGTATGAAGTATTTTAAAATTAAAATATTTTTTGCCCATAAAGATAAAATTTAAAGCCAAATATGTTAAATTCTATTTCAAATTCTAAAATACTACTGTTTCAGTTGCTCTTTAATATTAATATTTTATTACTATTCTGCATTAATTATTATTTTGTTGTAAACTTTATTTCATGTAAAATACTAATCATTTTTATTGTGTCACAAATATCATTAAAACACATACAGCTTAAAAATAAAATTTGAAATGTGAACTAAAACGTAGTCATTTGTCTCTGAACGGCTTGTAAATGTTTACGTAATATAGCGTGACATATAACAAAAGGGGGGGGGGAGGGGAGTCAAAAATACGGAAAAATGCAAGACATCATTTATGGGCGGCCCCTTAACCTTAGGTAAATATAATAACTTTTAATACGCATAATCTACATTGATCATTAGAGTGATCACTCTGTCTGTGATCAATTGACTAGAAAATAGTTACAGTGAAACTCGTTTAAGATACGCCTGCTTAAAATACGATCCCGCTTAATATACGAATTATCTTTGGTCCCTTGAAAACTGCCTATTAAACCTGTGTAAAATTACCCGCTTACTATACGTACGCATAAGATACGATCCCGCTTAATATACGAAGAATTTTGGTCCCTTGATGCTAAAAAAATCCGCTTAATATACGAAATGATGTTTATGTAATCCGTTTATCACGTGTCTTTAGGACAGACTATGTAAAATCTTATTTATTTTTCATAAGATGCTTTTTTTTTTACCTTTTTTTCTCTGTAAAAGTAGTTTTTTCCATTGCTTTTGCATGCTGAATTGTGATTGGCTCCCTCTTTCTCAACAAAATATAAAAACAACTGTCGCTTTTATTTCTTTTTCCATCCCAATCCTCCTTATAGAGCAGTGGATGAATTTAAAATTTCATTCGAGACAAAGCCGCCTATGGCGAAGCATAAGTCTCAAGCCGCCTGCCAACCAAATGCCAAAATTTCATTGGTTGCTCTCTCTCCTGATTGCATGAGGAAGTTGTTGGTGAAACCAGTCTCTATTTTTATGCTTTTTATTTTTGTACCGTTTATCTAGCTGCTTTTTAATATTATATTATTTTTATTACTATAAATCGCCCACAGGAGTACCTTTTTTATGAATTTCTTTTTGTCACTTGCTTTTTCACGACGCTTTACAGAATGTGAACATCACAGAATAAGAGCAGTATCAAAAAGAACTCAAAGATTAGGACTTACTTGTCAAAATTAATGATCAGGTTGTGACAACTGAAGTTCGTTCTATAACGGTATAATCGCGGACATCAAAAGTTCCGATGAACTTATGTCTTCAGAAGAAGTAGAAGACGATGCGGATGAAGAAACAGATGTACCAACCATATCATCATTCTCATTTGTAATGAGCTCGTTCAGCTTACTTTGATTGAATGCCTTTTCGATGGATGCTGGTCCCTCCGTTGAAGATTTTTTCTACCACATCAACAAGGCAGAAAACTGTCTAATAAAATCTCGCCCTAAGTTGAACCAAAACAAGGTAAACGACTTTTTCTCAAGAAATTAAAACTTCATCACGATTTTTATAATGTATCGAATAATTATTGTAACATGCATTCATTTAGTTCGTCTTTCAAAAAAAATTTATGAAAATTTATTATTCTTTTCCTTTAAGTATATAATGTATTTTAGTTACTGTTTTCTAAAAATTAACAAAATTTTCGTTTTATGTTTTTTGGAAGAGAGTACTATATAAAGGCATTTTAATTTTTTTTACTGTATAAATAAATATTTAATAAAATTTTGGAAGAAAATAAAATTACTCTTTATTTCAATATCTTAAACTCAAATTTTCTAGAATACCTAAAAATAGTTAGAAATGGGTAAAATAATAATTGTAAATTGTTAAAATACGTTGATAACAATGTGTAATATTTTTATATACATTATTATTTGAGAATCTATGAAATCCGGATAAGATACGATCCCGCTTAAGATACGAAATGCCCTCGGTCCCTTGATTCGTATCTTAAACGAGTTTCACTATATGTTATGAATTACTACAAACCTTACTTTCAGTTGATAAATATTACAAACTATAACACTAAAATATTTACGGTGTCAATTATATATTAAAAATGTTCTTTTACTTTATATAAATAGTATTTTTGAAAGACGTGTTTTGAAATAAATAAATATTTATGGTGGGAATTAATAATTAAAGGAATTTTTTTTTTCATAGATTTCAACATTAAAAAGAAAATTTTTCATACGCTTTCTACTATTTAATAATGTTACTGAAAACAATCACGTTCATCCAGAAAACTGCAACAATTTATTACAGTAACATAGAATCTCATAACTTTCAAAATGTATGTAAATGTAATTGCCGAAACGTCAGTGAAGGCTTACTGTGGAGACACGAAATTTTTTGGTTTCTGTCTGTCTGTCTGTCTGTCAGTTTGTCAGTCTGTCTGTTCCACGATAACTACCGCAAAAAACATCCGAAAGACTTGAAATTAAGTGTGTATATTGGTAAGGCACTCGGATTTAGCTGTATAGTTTTTTGTTATATTTTATTAATTCGTTCGTAAAATATAGAATATTTTATTTTGCGCAATAATGTTTTTCTATGGCAAATCCAACGATTTTCAAATTTTTATTTGTTGAGAGAAAATGACTCATTTGATTAATGGAATTCAACGATAATAGGATACTGAAATTTGCCAGTACGGGGCTTAAATTATTCATATTGTTTTGAAATTTTATCTATGCATATGTCAGATTTTTTAAATTATTGCTGTAAATCTTGGCCATTTTTAGCTCACAGGCTATCATAGCCTGAGAGCTTATGTGCCCGTCCGTTCTGTATGTATGTGCGTATGTGCGTAACGCGATAACTCATGATAAAAATATCGGATCCACTTGAAATTTTGTATATAGGTATATCCTGATAAGGCGCTTCCCTGATTAGTTTTTGGAGTTCATTCGATATGTATAAGAGGGGGAACGGGGGGTTCATGCCCCCCGTTAGTTGATATAAATGGGATTTTCATGCAGAATTAAGTTTTCAAAATTTAGATTAGGATCATTCTGATGAGGCGATTCCGTGACTGTTATTAGGTGTTCATTGAATAAGTATAAATAGGGGGAACAGGGGTTCTAATCCCCCCCCCCCCGTTAGTTGATATAAATGGGATTTTCATGCAGAATTAAGTTTTCGTTCAAAATTTAGATTAGGATCATTCTGATGAGGCGATTCCGTGGCTGTTATTAGGTGTTCATTGAATAAGTATAAATAGGGGGAACAGGGGTTATAATGCCCCCCCCCCCGTTAGTTGATATAAATGGGATTTTCATGCAGAATTAAGTTTTCGTTCAAAATTTAGATTAGGATCATTCTGATGAGGCGATTCCGTGACTGCTATTAGGTGTTCATTGAATAAGTATAAATAGGGGCAACAAGGGTTCTAATGCCTCCCCCCCTCTTAATTTATATAAATAGGTTTTTCAAGCAGAATTTTCAGATTTCGTTCAAATCTCTGAATCGTTTTGGAAGTTTAATGGTTAAGTATAAAAGAAGGGGATAACTCCTTTTAAATTATATAAATGCTAAATGGGTTTTTATTAAGAATTATCTAATTTGCTCTGAATTTTGGATATAGATTTTTTATATGATAAAGCATGTCTTTGATAGTATAGGAGGTTCAATGATTAAGTATAAAAAAAGAGGAAAGGGGAGAGCTGTTTCCCCTTCTTAATTTTTTTTTCGAACGGAATCAACCTTTGAAAATATAAGACTTTAATGTACAATTAGTATTTGTAGCCTGTGAGCTCAATGCCATCAGTTTAACTGGGCAGTATTCTTTTTATTTATAAATGTGTTCCAATAATATAAGCTAATTTGTTTTAGAGATTTACTTATTTCAAATGTATTTATTTCGTTTTCTTCATTTCTTTTAATAGTCGCTAAGCAACCATTTATCCTAATTCTTATTCTTATAATATTATAAATTTTAAAATGTGTACGGAAGTTTGAATAACATAACTTCAATGCTTCAATAGCATAACTTCAACTTTGTATCTTTGCGTATAGATAATTATAGCCAGAAAAGAACAAAGGCTATGTATTATTTATTTTATTCGAATATTTTCGTTAATAATTCTGAATTTCATTATTTTTCATGCATAACCAATCGGCATTTTTTAGATAAAATTTAATCAATTTTCTTTCCGTTCCCAAGAAAATCAAAATTTCGAATATTAATTTTTCAGCGACGATAAATTTTCAATTGAGCAATTTCCATGCGAAAACTGAAACTAAGGAAAATTTAAAAGAAAAAAATAAATATGACGTCGTATTTGCAATAAAAATAAATATACTATTTTTTGTTAAATATTAAACACTGATATTTGTTTCGTTAACATGAATTTTTTTGTCAATATTGCGACATAATTAAAAATAAAAGGAATAAAAATATTTTAAATAAAATATTTATTTGGTAAACTATGACGTCATAATTGAAATAAAAGAGGTATTTTGTAGTAGTCGTTAAAAATAAACGGGACATGGATAGCAGTAATTCATGGAGTTAGAAAAATAATGACGTCATATTTAAAATGGATAAGAAATATTTTTTACGAATACTAAATTATAAGTTACATACAGATAAAAAACTTCATTAAAAACTAAAAATTAGCAGTGGAAGGCTTTTTTTTGTCGGAAAAAAGGGGAAAATAAAACTGATTAATGTATTTTTGAAGCTATTTTTTTCTTTAAAGTTAAAAAGAATTAAGTTTCAATTTGTGCAGATGGTATAAAAATTAAAATAAATTTTCTAAAACTAAAAATATATTTTCAAACATTGACGTTTCATTAATGAACTTTTTCAACAGAAGCGAAAATCATCTGTCAGCAAATTAAAATTTACAACCAAGAATCTACACTATTAAAATCCGACCGTATGTATGTATGTATGTAACGCTATCTCCTCCGATCCCGGATACTTAGAAAAGTCGCTTTTGTTTTGAATTGAAGGGAAAAGAATCCCGGGTTCCCGAGTTGCGCATTCGTCTCTCTGTCCGTTCGTCCCTCTGTTCGCATGTAGCAACTCAAAAACTACCCAACCGAATAGTTTGAAACATAAAATATATATAATTATTAGATG
This sequence comes from Maratus speculifer, assembly GCA_964019185.1. Lineage (NCBI taxonomy): Eukaryota > Metazoa > Arthropoda > Arachnida > Araneae > Salticidae > Maratus > Maratus speculifer. The sequence goes on along the minus strand of OZ025302.1, from coordinate 137,485,049 downwards.
TCGAGTCATTTCAAATTTTATGAAAATCGTATGCACCTATGAATGGTAATTTATAACAATGTGATTTCAGTTGTTTTAAGAATGTTTTATTTTAAAATTAATTTTAGCTTCTTACTAACGTGTAATAAAGGTACAAGGTAAACTACAGGGCTGAAAAAAAGTTTTCAAGTATGTTTTCCATTTATTAGTGCAAATTGCTCAAAAAGAATTTTAAGCTTTTTTCTAGCTAAACTAAATTTTCCCATTATATAATATGTATATCAACTGACAGATCAAATACAGGGTTGTTCAAAAACATTGGAATACATATTTGGCTATATACCCCTTATTTCCCTAATTAAAGAAGTATTGTTAAAGATTTCATGAAGTGTTGGAAAGTGCTTCATAATCTATGATTAACGCATGATTTTTCTTACTTGTTTAATATAAAGGGGAAATTTCTTTCGAAATAGAAAGTACGTAATTTTTATATTTTTGATAGCTCAATTATTTTTTTAAACAATTTGTATTGCACTAGCAGATGCATTTAATGTATTATGATTACAATTCTCTGCTAAAAAATTTAAACAAGTAAGTCACAAAGTCTCTAAACGAGCACACATTTTGTCAAAGCGGGCAAAAAACATAATACATAAGTGGGCAGAATTCACAACAAGTAAGAAAAATCATGCGTTAAGCATAGATTACGAAGCACTTTAAACACTTCATGAAATCTTTTACAAAAGTTTGTTATTTTGGGAAATAATAGTGTATAGCCAAATATACCCAAATATGTATTCTAGTACACATTACTTATTGCCGAAACGTCAGTGAAGGCTTACTTTGGAGACACGAAATTTTTTTGTGTCTGTCTGTCTGTCAGTCAGTCTGTCTGTTCCGCGATAACTTCCGTAAAAAGCATTCGATTGACTTCAAATTAAGTGGGTATGTTAGTGAGGCACTGGGATTAAGCTGTATAGTTTTTTGTAAGATTTGGTTCATTCGTTCGAAAAATATAGAATATTTTATTTTGCGCAATAATGCTTTTCTATGGCAAATCCAATGATTTCCATTTTTTTTTTTTTTTTCCTTGAGAGAAAATGTCACATTATGATAAATGGATGCTGAAATTTACCGGTTAAATTATTCGTATTGTTTTGAAATTTTGTCTATTCATTTGTCAGATTTTTAAAATTATTACTGTAAATTTTGGAGATTTTTTATAAATGTATTCCAATAATATAAACGAATTTGTTTTAGAGACTTCCTTATTTCAAATGTTTTTATTTCATTTTCTTTATTTTCTTTTAATGGTTGCTAAGAAACCATTCATTTTTATAATGTTATAAATTTGAATGCGTGTAATTATTGAAGGCGAAAATTTAAATGAAGTCAACGTTAAAACTGATGAATTAATGTCTTTGTATCTTTGTGTATAACTATAACATAGCCCAGAAAAGAACATAGGCAATGTTTTATTGATTTTATTCACATATTCTCCTTAATAATTCAAAATTTCCTTCTTTTTCATGCAGAATCAATAGCGATCTTTTAGATAAAATTTAACCAATTTTCTTTATCGTTGCCGAAAAAAAAAAAAAAAATCAAAAGCTGGAATAATTTGTCAACGGCAATAAGTTTCAATTGAGCAAGTTCCATTCGAAAAATTAAACTAAGAAAAAATAAATATGACGTCAGAATAAAAATAAAAATAAATATAGTACTTTGTTAAATATTAAACACGGAAATATGTTTCGTTAATAAGAATTTTTCTGACAAAAATGGAGGCATAATTAGAAGTAAAAGGAAAAAAAAAATTATATTTTTAACAAATATTTCACCTCATAAAATTTGACGTCATAATTGAAATAAAACAGGTATTTTATAGTAGTCGTTAAAAATATAAGAAACATGGATAGCAATAACTCATGAATAATGACATCATTGCCGAAACTTCAGTGAAGGCTTATTTTGGCGACACAAAATTTATTGTTTTCCGCCTGTCAGTCTGTTCTGTCTGTCTGTCTGTCTGGCCGCGATATCTGCCACAAAATGCAATCAAAATTTCTTTTTTTTTTTCGGAAACAAAATTGTAAAACCCTAAATTACTGAGTTTACACTTTCAAAAGTTCCTGATGCATCAGATTTAGGTGTGGACAGGTATGTAGAAGTATGAGGATAATGAAAAATGCTTATTAAAACTGTTACTTATCCTTATAAATCAAAATGTATAAAGAAATACAAGATATACGATAACCATTAGCAAATTGATAGAAAGTTACAAATTTAAGTTTAATGAGACTACGGGGGGTTCAGGGGGGCGGAGCCCCCCTGAAGAAATCTACTATGTTATAATAAAAAAACAAAAATAATAGATCATGAAAAATTCAGAATATTCTAACATAACTAAATCTTTAATTTAACGCTTCTGTTGGCTGAAAACTTCTTATTCTTATTTTATTCTTATAAATAATTACGTAACTTGAAAATTTTAAATTACAGTTTCCAGGAAGTTGAATATTACCCAAAGTGTGTTTTAAAAAAGAAATGATGTGCAAAGCTGATGTTGAGGCTCTTGATCTGCAGATTTACTAGTTTAATTTCACTTACCTTTAGCTCCTTCGTGACGGGAGCCGTTTACGAAATTTGCAATGTTTTGTCACCGGTTTTATAAAAACAGAAATTTGTGTAATATAAAACTGTGTTATATGCTATATCCATATTATAAAAGCCAAACGTATCTGTGCGTAACGCATACGTCATTTTGCGAATGGCAACATTTTCCCCTGCAATTTCAGTTTTGCAATTTTCGCTACTGCAAATTTTACATTTCTAAACATCGCACATTTAAAATTTTTACACCGTTGTATAGAGAAAAAAATGTACTTTTAAATGCAATTTGTTTATAACCTGTATCTCAATTTATTTTTGATCTATTAATTTTTTTTATAGTTTTTGTAGCAATTTTGTCATTGTGGCAACAGAACCAGTCCATTTTCTCTTAAAATTGAAAAGGTAAAAAAAATAGAAATTAAAATGCGCAACAATTTCCTATGCAGTTTCGATTTCTCACTATTCGGTACTGCAAATTTTGCGCTTCTAAACATCGTACATTTTTAATTTGTACACGGTCGTATAGAGAAAAAAATATACATGGAATTTGTTTCAAAGCTGTATCTCAATTTATTTTGGGGATATTAATTTTTTTATAATTTTTAGTATAAATTTTGTAATTGTGGCAACAGAATCACCCCATTTTCTCTTTAAATTAAAAAAAAAAAAAAAAAAAAAAAAAAAAATGCGCATACTATTTCAAAAGTATCGTCTGTTATAAAATCCGGTGACTTTCGGTTTTATTTTGCTTAATAATTTGGATAATTGGGTATTTTGTTAATTTTACCTTAAAAAAATATTGGTTTGAGAGTTAGACTGAACAATGTAAGATGCATTTTTTTGATGTAACTAATTATGCAGATTTATTATAAATCAATGAAACAGTTCTTTCTTAAATATTTTCCTTCGTCGAATTTCGACGGGTTCCACCTCGTAATTATAAAAACAGAAATTGAAACCTAATTTTGCCAAAATTTTACGATTAAATAGGGCAAACTATACAGCAAAACTTTACTAGTGGGGATAAATAAGGATTCTTAAACGCTTGGGGACGACGACACGTATACATGCCGCAAAAAGGCTTAAGAATCGATGCTTATCCCCACCAGTAATATTTTACTACAAAATTTGCCTTTTTCAATCGGAGCATTTTCTCGATTAATAAGGCACAAATTTCTCTTTTTAAAAACCGGTGGCAAATAATTAAAAATCTCGCAAAAGGCTTACGTCGCGAAGGGTATAAGCCTTTTTGAGTCGGGTTTATCTGTTGCTCGTCCCCAAGAAGTTAGTGTAATCTCGTTCCCTCTAAAAAGAATGATTTCACAAAGCGTATTTTTCCAAATACTTTTCCTCAAAAATTAAATACTAGAATTAGATATAAAGAACGCGTGAGGTTTATAGTCAGTTAAATTTTCGAATCTGTAATTATAAATTTACTGTATTTAAATATATATTTTTTGTGAAACTAAATTCTGGATATTCATATAAAAAAACAAATAAATAATTGTCTTAAACAAACGAGAGATGCAACCATAAGCAAATTGTAGTATTTTCATTGAAATTTCTATCTGAACTAATTAGAAGTTTTAATTAATTTTCAATTCCAATTTTTTCAATGCATTTTACGGAAATTGAAATCGGTGCATGAGTGATTCTCCGTAAAGTGGCAATATTGCTTTAAATTATACCTGACATGAAAAAATATTATCAAAAACTGTTGCTCTTTTGTATCTGCGTATTGCCACAATAGTGTTCTTTTTAAAATAAATTCATCAAGATGATTTATTAATTATATATTTTTTTAAAAATAATTTAATAAAAGATAGTCATTCCCCTCACGTTTTATGTAATCTTAAACTTGTTTTTCTTAAATTTAATTAAAAAAATAATTATTATGAAAGTATTTTAACAAAGTTAAATAATTATATTAATCATGAACACTGGTTGCTTAATTTTTCCTTAATTAAAAAGTTGTTTTAATAATCATTTACCATTTTCCGCAGTTTAAATTCATTCCCTCTCACTTTGAAAAAAGATCTATATTTCAACCATATGAAAGCAGCATTGTTCTTGTAGCGGCTCAGCTCGAGCTTGGCTGTAATTCTCTCCGCGTGGGAGAACTTTTTACTTTCAACGAATGGCAACTCAATTAATGGAATTACTTTTTAACGAAGCGCTCTCTCATTCTCGCAGTGACGTTTTCTCGAATATTCATTTGTTGTGTTTGCGAAGTTATTAAAGTCTATTTTTTATAAAAATCCTTCTGATTAATGAGTCAATATTATTTAGCCACAATATGACTTTCACAAAATTCTCAATATTTTGTCATTTTGTTTGTTGCATTGACACCTTTCTGTTTCGGCATCTTTAGTTTGAGGTAGACATTTTATGATGCAGAACAAAATAAAGAATTGAAAATTTGTACATGGATGTCTTTTTTTTTCTTTTATTATTATTATTATTTTTAATTATCATTTCTTTAAGCAGGATACCCATTTCGAGATAGGTCAAAAAAAATTTATTTGCAGTATTTTATCAGGCAATTTATTGGGCAATACTACTGATACTTTAAGCGATTATTCATAAATCATTTGCAACCACTTTGTGTAGCTTGAAAAAGGCAGCTATATTGATTTTCGTCATTTTTTTGCGTTTGCTGAAATGAGGGGGGGGGGATGATTATACAGATGAGAAAATAATAGAACTTGTCAGTATCATTTAAAAAGTTTAACTTAAGTGTTTCAAAGCATTAGCTAGCTGAATTTCTAGTACAAACTTTCATTCTTGGTTTCAATCTTTTTAGGTAATCTTTGGAAATGATTTGTTTTTCTGAAGTTTGACTACATTTATTCTTTATGGGTGCAAAAACCCAAAGTAGAAAATAGAAATGCTGTTGCTTTGAGGTACATATAAACATGAATTTCTTAATATGAAAACTGTATGAAATCAATAGCCTTCAAGAATACTCATCAGTTGATTGAAAGATCCTCTTTCTTCGACCCTCATAACATTGTAAAAATTTCAAAACATTCGCTCCTGAAGAATTTTCTATGTTGATTTAACCTTAGAACAAACGTCTCAAAACAGAGAATCACTTCTAATTTTAGATTAACTTTATTTCTTATTCTCATGATCTAAGAAACTCTAAGGGATTCACTTATACAGGGCTCCCAAAAGGTCTGAGAACGGAACAATATTTTTTAACAGAACATTTGATGGTAGGCAGTGTTCTCACTGTCGCTCGCCAATGCGCCAAATTGCGACTAAATTTTTCATTTGGCGAATAAACAAACGATTAGATTCGCCAAATTGCTAGTGCTCAATTTTTGCTTTTTCTTTCTTTTCCTTTTCATTTTTCATATATGCATATGCATGTATGCATAAATTTTAATATACATGTAGCGGATAGTTGAAATTAGATTAATAAGAATTGTTGTCACAGTTATAAAAACTTAGTTTTTTTTTAGAAATAATGAAAAAAAAGAGGGTACATTAAAAAATTAAATATATTTTTTTTTTTTTTTTTTTTTTTTTTTTTTTTGTGCTACACGGCGAATCTATTTGGCTAATATTTTTTCATTAGGCGAATGTTTTTCATTTTTAATTAGCCAAATTACTAACGTTGGTCAAATGTCAGCGAGAACACTGATGGTAGGTTTCTACAGAATTTGCGCTAGAATTAATTTCTGAAGATGGTTTCTCGGCAATTTGCATGAAAAATCTTTCTAAGACAACTTTGATGTTCAGTTGGCGGACCATTTGGGAGACCTGCTTATATTTTTGAAATCGCAACTGGCTTCTAACTCTTTATCTACCGCATTATGAATTCATGAAAATTTTGCATTCTAAAACATTTTACGTAAATTGTTTAAACTAAATTAAAAGATTTACATAATCATATTATAAAAAATTTTAAGGATTTTAGAAGGATTGAAGTATTTACAAGGATTAATTAAATTTGAATTTACAGGGATTTTGTGCATTATTTATAACCCCCACTCAAATCTTTTATTTTAAATTGTTTTCTTAGTATTTTGTAGAATTATAAAATGTACAAATATGATCTTCTTATAATATAAAAATAGGAATATTTCCGAATTGAAAAATCCCCACCCCCCTTCCTCAACGCTAAGAAAGATGAAAAGATAAAAAAGGCAAAAGAAGTCGTCCTTTTAAAAATATTTTTGTTTTATGTAAACAATAATGCTTTTGGAACAAAATAAAGTAATATATCTGTAACTCATTCTAAACAGTACTACAACAAATTGACGTATTAAAAGAATTTTATAATAAGTAATTTTAATGGTACTTATACCGGGTGTCGCAAAAATGACTGTTGGATTTTAAAATTCAATAACTTGCAAACGGTGATAGCTATTTAAAAAAGTTTTGCATTAGAGTTATATATAACGTCAGGAGTTTTTTAAGCGTAATTTTTTATTTTAGTTCGAATTTCAAACAATAGGCGGCCTTCAATCGCCGTCAGCGCCACCTATTGTTTGATATGCGAACTAAAATAAAAAATTACGGTAAAAAAACTCCTGATATTATACATAACCCTCCTGCAAAAATTTTTTAAATAGCTGTCACCGTTTGTAGGTTATTGAATTTTAAAATCCATCAGTCATTTTTGGGACACCCGGTAAGTACCTTCGCTAGATAAAGGGTTTTAAACTTCGAATGAGTTAAACAAGTTGAAGATTCTATCCTCCGAGACAGCCATATTGAACCTTTTATACTTGCGGGCCACAAACATACGTTTGGGATATTACGCGAGCCGCAACACTCTTAAAAAAATAATAATAAAAATGACTAATAAAATAGTAGGTATCATAAGTAGTATTACAAAAACATATAATAAAGTTAATATTATCAGTAAAGGGTTTAACGTTTGTCGCAGAAGTTATTTTTGCAGAAAATTTTAACACAACTATTTCCGAACAATAATCTTCGTAATAGATTTCTATTGCAAATGTTGTAGAAATAGACCACAAAGTTTGTTTTTGAAAAAAGTGATGGGATTTTTCTTTTGTCAATTTTTTAGGTGCGCTCGTAATTATGTAAATACGTAGCACCTATAGTGGTCGTTCAGTCCGTCCGTCTGTCTGTCCGCATATAACGGAAAAACTACCCAACCGAATCGTTTGAAATTTAGAATACATAATTATTACATTATTTTGTCGAGTCATTTCAAATTTTATGAAAATCGGATGCATAGATCAATTACAGGGGCAACCAAAAGTATTCAATTACATTATGGTCAATAGGGAAAAAGTTTCAAATGTATTTTATACGTTTGAAATTTAAAATGCATAATTATTGCATAATTTTGTCGAGTTATTTCACATTTTATGAAAATCGGATGCATAGATCAATTACAGGGACAATCAAAAGTATTCCGTTACATAACGGTCAATGGGGGAAAATGTTTCAAATGCATTTTAATGGTGTTACACTCATTCGAACTTAATAAAATTTATTTGCAACTATAAAGTACATATTATAATATACATTTTACATAATTTGTAATGCAAAGAACATTTGTTATTAATTTACAAGGCCACACAAAGGTATTCCATTACATAATGGTATAGGGAGAACATTGTTTGATGAGCGTATTAATTGTAATTCACTATTTACAATTTTATGAGATTGATATATGAGAGTAATATTTTTAAAACTTCGTTATCGTACGAACGCTCCTCATTTGCTACGCTTCACGTGCAATTTCCAACTTGTTTTATTCAGCAAACGTTAAACCAGAAAAAAAAATTAACTGATGATATTTAAAAAAAATAGTCTTATTCAAAATTTTATAATTTGCTGTATGACAAGAAGTATTCAGCCGTAAGTACGCAAAATCGGAACTCTCTGACTTATATAGTTTTTATGTACGGATTCTGTGACAAATAGACAGATAGAGGACAGAGACAAATAGAGTTTCGTCAGGTGAACGAAACCCTAAAAACTGAACCAAGTGTTGAAGATATCGGGAAATAATTGTATTTGCTTGTAGGCAAAGATATATAAGTGATTTCTTAATTATATTCCGCGTTCTAGAAGTCAACACATTTAATCCTTTGCGACGCAGAGCAAATTCATTGCTTAAGTGCTGAAATTAATGATTGACACCGGAATTTAAAAACAACTTTATATGTAAATAATAAACGGCTACATTTCATACAATTAAAGGACCATACAAATGTTTAAAATATGAAGGATAAAAATTATCTTATTGTTATGGGAAAGAAATGACAATAGTGCTGCCATCTATTAGATAAAAATAATTAAAATAATACTAGGCTATCATGTAGTATTCACCCGGAGATGCCGGCCATTTCTTTGCCGATTTAAAATTTTTGCATTTGGATTTATTCTTTTTTTTTTTTTTAATCTATAATCTCTAAAACAATTTTGACAGCGAGTTCGGAGTATATATAATTTTTAAATGCAGTGGCGTAGCTAAAGGGGGGCAAGGGGGGCGTCCGCCCCGGGCGCAGAGGCCTAGGGGTGGCAAATTGAGAGAAATTGTTATATATCTATACTGGGGTGGCGGCGCAAAATTTCTTGCTGGCCCCGGGCGCCAAAAAACATAGCTACGCTACTGTTTAAATGATATTTTCTTTGTTTTACTGTTTTAAAATTTATGTATTTACCGTTTGCTAATTATGAATTCCTACCCCCCCCCCCCCTTCTCCTATTCTTTTTTCTTTTTTAAAAATAATGTTTGGAATGCTGATTTTTCAGTTTAAAAGTTTGTTGTTGTTTATATTTAATTTCTGAATTGTTCAAAAATAAAGTATAAAGTAGGCATAAGTGACAGTCAAAGAAACAAGATGGCGGATTCCAGGCGAATACTACATCTGCTCCTAATACTAAAGCGGGATGCTTGTCTACAGTTATTTCACAAAAACATAAGGCTTTTTATTTTATTTATTTTTATTTTTTTATTTATTTTTTTTTTTCAATAAAAAATTTCTTTTCTTCTTTTCTGTTCTTTCCCTTGCTTTTGGTACTCGATGATACTTTTTTTATACTAAAGAATTAACAACTCTATACAACTCTATAACAACTCTACTATACTTACAACTAATACTAAAGCGGGATGCTTGTCTGCAGTTATTTCACAAAAACATAAGGCTTTTTATTTATTTATTTTTTTTCAATAAAAATTTTCTTTTCTTCTTTTCTGTTCTTTCCCTTGGTACTCGATGATACTTTTTTTATACTAAAGAATTAACAACTCTATACTTACAACTAATACTACTATACTTACGACTAATACTAAAGCGGGATGCTTGTCTACAGTTATTTCACAAAAACATAAGGCTTTTTATTTTATTTTATTTATTTATTTATTTTTTCAATAAAAAATTTATTTTCTGTTCTTTCCCTTGGTACTCGATGATACTTTTTTTATACTAAAGAATTAACAACTCTATACAACTCTATAACAACTCTATACTTAACATCTCTAAAACATGCCGCCTTCTTTCGATTGATTGTTGAAAAAGCGATTAAAATTTAATTTATTTGAAATTTCTTGCTTCCAGTCACCGTAATAACATATTGCATCTAAATTCATAATTGCACCTGGCTGTTTTTTAATATAGCGTTCTAACATTGGCATTTCGTATCTTGATACAGAATAAAAATTGTCAGGTTATTAGAAGTATACTGGTGTCCAAAAGTTAAGCATAATGGGTAATTAAGTAAGTAATGAAAGAAATATAAATCGAAATGTGGTGAAACTCCAGGTGTGTAAACAAAATAGTACGCGTCATATATTTTCGCGAAGAGTTTTCCCCGAAATCGAACAGGGGACCGTCAACAAATTGAATGGATAATCCTGTCAAAACTAATGTAGCAAAAGCGTTCAAACTGCATATTATGATTAAGTGGCTTATTGCAATGTACTGTGTTTATTTTTATAAGGATAGCATGTATACTCGTAAAGAAATTAAGGTTTTTATAAAAACAGTCCTAAATTTTTTACTTATAATTTCCAGAGTTTTCACTATAAAATAATGTTCTTTTCTGAAAATATGACAAACATCATTGTACACAATGCCCTGTCATCAGAATTTTAAAATAATAAAAATTGTATGAAAAATGAGTAGGTTTAGTAAATAAGTTTTCATTGCGCATGCGTCAACGATATCAAAATTTCATTTGCATATTGTGTTAGCTAAATGTACAGAGCAACTTCTGTAAAAGTTTTTAAAATATAGCTTGAAAATTCTGAAAATGATCGTCTATAGAATCAACTCAAAATCCTTATTCCTAAAAGGAAGCAAAAAAATAAGGGATTTTATCCAAATATAAATGTACGTGCAATATTGTGTAGGCACTAAACAATGGAATATGGATACAGCCCCTCATATTTTTGCTTCATTTAGGGAATAAAGGATTTTGATCTCATTCTATCAACGATAAGTTTCAGAACTATTAAGCTATGTTTTTGAGACTTTCACAAAAGTTGCTCTATACATTTAACTAACATAACATGCAAATGAAATTTTAATAGCGTTCACGCATGCGCAGTAAAAAATTATTTAGTAAACTTGCTCATTTGTCAAAGAATTTTTAAGCTATTGCATAGCTTTTATCGCGGGCTTTGAGCTCAGCGACCGAATCCAAAAATTCCGTAACGAGGAAAATCCTAACACATCCGTAACGAAAAAACCTAACACTCGGCTAACGTCGTTTCATTTCGGCTGACTTCGGCATGGTATTATTCGGTAGACTTCGGCAAACATTGACGCGGTATTTTTCAGACATTTAGGGGATATCAAGTCTCAAACTTATATTTCTTATTTCAGTTACTATAAATCTATAGTTTCAATAATAAAAATTCCTGATAGAATGTGTATAGAAAAGAATCGTCTTAAGATAAAACAAGGTAGGATAATGTAGCTTTTGGTGATTGGAGACCCGCCCAATAATGAGGATCGAAAAATTTAAAATGCTTATAACTCGCAGTCTAATATTCGTAGCGCGGCCAAATTTTGTTTGATAATTTAGTATGAGACAGTGTTAAATTTTGGTGACAGGAGACTCCTCACGGTGAGGGTCGAAAAATTAAAATGCTTGTAACTCGCGATCTAATTTTCGTACCGCGGCCAAATTTTGTTTGATAATTTATTATGAGACAGTGATAATTTTTGGTGACAGGAAATCCCCCATGGTGAGGGTCGAAAAATTTAAAGTGCTTATAATTCGCGATCTAGTTTTCGTAGTGCGGCCAAATTTTGTTTAGTAATTTATTATGAAACAGTGTTAATTTTTGGCGACAGGAGACCCCCCCCCCACGGTGAGGGTCGAAAAAGTTAAAATGCTTATAACTCGCGATCTAATTTTCGTAGCGCGGCTAAAATTTGTTTGATGATTTATTATGAGACAGTGTTAATTTTTGGTGACAGGAGACCCCCCACGGTGAGGGTCGAAAAATTTAAAATTCTTATAACTGGCGATCTAATTTTCGTATCGCGGCCAAATTTTGTTTGGAATTTATTATGAGAGAGTGTTAATTTGTGGTGACAGGAGACCCCCCACGATAAGGGTAGAAAAATTTAAAATGCTTATAACTCGCGATCAAATTTCGTAGCGCGGCCAAATTTTGTTTGGTAATTTATTATGAGACTGTGTTAATTTTTAGTGACAGGAGATCCCCCATGGGGAGGGTCGAAAAATTTAAAATGTTTATAACTCGCGATCTAATTTTCGTAGCGCGGCCAAATTTTGTTTGGTAATTTATTATGAGACAGTGTTACTTTTGGTGACAGGTGACCCCCCACGTTAAGGGTCGAAAATTGTAAAATGCTTATAACTCACCATCTAATTTTGGTAGCGCGGCCAATTTTGTTTGGTGATTTATTATGAAACAGTGTTAATTTTTGGTGACAGGAGACCCCCCCCCCCCCACGGTGAGGGTCGAAAAATTTTAAATGCTTATAACTCGCGATCTAACTTTCGTATCGTGGCCATATATTTTTTTAATTTATTATGAGACAGTTTTAATTTTCGGTGATAGGAGACCGCCCTTCTTCACGGTGAGGGTCGAAAAATTTAAAATGCTTATAACTCGCAATCGAATTTTCGTATCGCGGCCAAATTTTGTTTGGTAATTTATTATGAGAGAGTGTTAATTTTTGGTGACAGGAGACCTCCCCCCACGGTGAGGGTCGAAAAATTTAAAATGTTTATAACTCGCGATCAATTTTCGTTGCGCAGCCAAATTTTGTTTGGTAATTTATTATGAGACAGTGTTAATTTTTGGTGACAGGATATCCCCCATGGTGAGGGTCAAAAAATTTAAAATGCTTATAACTTGCGATCTAATTTTCGTAGTGCGGCCAAATTTTGTTTGGTAGTTTATTATGAGACAGTGTTAATTTTTGGTGACAGGAGACCCCCCCCCCCCCACGGTGAGGGTCGAAAAATTTAAAATGCTTATAACTCGCAATCGAATTTTCGTATCGCGGCCAAATTCTGTTTGGTAATTTATTATGAGAAAGTGTTAATTTTTGGTGACAGGAGAAACCCCCCCCCCCACCCCCACGGTGAGGGTCGAAAAATTCAAAATGTTTATAACTCGCGATCAATTTTCGTAGCACGGCCAAATTTTGTTTGGTAATTTATTATAAGACAGTGTTAATTTTTGGTGACAGGAGATACCCCATGGTGAGGTTCGGAAAATTTAAAATGCTCATAACAATCGATCTAATTTTCGTAGAGCGGCCAAATTTTGTTTGGTAATTTATTAAGGTATTGCATAGCTTTTATCGCGGGCTTTGAGCGCGGCGAAAGAATCTAGAAATTCCGTAACGAGAAAAAAAAAAACCTAACACTCCGGCTAACGTCGCTTCAGTTTGGTAGACTTCGGCACGGTATCCTTCGGTAGACTTTGGCAGACATTGACGCGGTAATTTTCATATATTTTGAGAATATCAAGTCTCAAATTTATGTTTTTTATTTCAGCTACCATAACCGTATAGTTTCAATGATAAAAATCCCTGATTAACCTACATGTATTGTAAGATAATGAAAATATTTTAAACGAGATTAATTTCTCATTTATTCAATAAAAGAAAAAAAATTGTTATCTGTCATCACGCTCAAAAAGTGTAACTTGAATTAATATCAAAGACAAAAAAAAAAAAAAAAAAAAAAAAAAAAAAAAAAAAAAACTGCATAAATAAAAAATAAATAAATAATTATTGCATAAGTTGATAAAGAATGCTATGCAATAGCTTTACCACGGCAGTCCCCGAGTGCCACACGTATTTTTTTATTATTTTTGAAGTTTGATGACAGGGTATTGTGTACAATGATGTTTGTCATATTTTCAGAAAAGAACATTATTTTATATTAAGAACTCTGCAAATTATAAGCTAAAAAATTAGGACTGTTTTTATAAAAACCTTAATTTCTCTACGAGTATACATGCTATCCTTATAAAAATATACACAGTACATTACAATAAGCCACTTAATCATAATGTGCAGTTTGAGCGCTTTTGCTACATTAGTTTTGACAGGGTTATCCAAAAGATCTTCGTTCTTTTTCAATTTGTTGATGGTCCCCTGTTCGATTTCGGGGAAAACTCTTCGCGAAAATATATCACGAGTACTATTTTGTTTACACACCTAGATTTTCATCACATTTCGATTTATATTTCTTTCATTACTTAATTACCAATCATGCTTAACTTTTGGACACCAGTGTACTTCTCTTTCTTTCTATAAATATCAGGCGAATCCGCCTCTGCGGGTCATACATGTTAAATATGCAGCGCGGTATAAGTTTTTAATTGAAATTTCTAATAAATTTTTTATATTAACACACACACACACATATATATATATATATATGTAATATATATATATATATATATATATATATATATATATATGTAATATATATATATATAATACCATTAAAAGTAGACAAGATTCACCAATGGATTTTATTAATAAAACAACGAAAAATTAGAATTGAATTGAATTATAATAAAATAAAAAAATAGTGTAACGAGTATAATAGTGTACGAATATATATATATATATATATATATATATATATATATGTGTGTGTGCAGGGGTGCAAAAATCTAGGCGCCAGAGGGTAGTCTCTCACCACTAAAATTTTAAAGTTTTTCTCGCTCAAAATTTAATAGCATTCTAGCAGGAATTTTACACAAAATATTAGATGAAGAAAAACGAAATAAATTTTGTGGTGAGAAACTGCCTGCTGGCGCCTAGATTTTTGCACCCCTGTGTGTGTGTGTGTGTGTGTGTGTGTGTGTGGGATTAAAGAATAAAGTATTCAGCAATAAAAGATAATAAACTCAATGATTTAATGAACGTGATATCCAAAATGAGACTCGTGTGATGATGCGTGGAAAGAACGAGGTGTTCTATAGATTTCAGAGATGGCGAGTTGGATGGATTTTTAATCCAAAGCTCAGAGAAGCTTATTTATACTGAATATTATTCAGTTCTACTGTTATTTTTGAATGCTACGTATATATTTTATGTCTATTAAACCTTTTTTATCTTATCAAGAATATTAGTTTTTTCTTAAATCATAAGTTAATCACTCAATATCCCACAAGTTTTGGGGGTTCGTTGCCGGGATTGAAGGATTCGAATGATTTCGCTGATTTATATTTGAATTTCACGATGAAAGCTATTTTGTACTAAGAAGATCTAAGTCTAAGAACAATGTTTTGCTTTTAAAATAAAACGTATTATATTTAAAAAAAAAAAAAAGGAACTGTTTGTTATATGTGTAATGATTAGAAATTATCCGTAATCAAGCCTGCAAGATAGTGCAATATATTGTTTTGTTGAAGTGTAAACAAAAATTATAATGTCTGTTCTGAATAAAGCTAGAAAGGCGGACTTGTTAACATTGTGTGATGATCTAGGTATAGTTGTGCCTCAGAGTCCAAGAATCATTGATTTGATAAAGTTGGTGACGGAATCGAAGGATTATGAAGAAAATTTTGTAAAAGTTCGACTTGAAGTCATTGCCGCGGAGAGAATAGAAAAAGAAAGACTAGAAGCAGAAAAAGAAGAAAGAAGACTAGAAGCAGAAAAAGAAGAAAAAAGACTAGAAGCAGAAAAAGAAGAAAGACGGTTAGAAGCAGAAAGAAGATTAGAAGAAAAGAAGATGGAGATGGAGTACGAATTACGAAAAATTGAACTTCAAGGAAATATGACAAATACAAGTGACGGTTTGGCTGTAACTGGTTCAGGTAAGCAACCAGATTTGTCTAAATTAATGTCACACTTTGATGGGAAGGGTGATATTAGTATCTATTTAGCTCTATTCGAGAGACAGATTTCTAGGATGAATATAACAAAAGAGAATTGGGTCATGCACTTATTAAGTTTAATGCCGCTAGAAATTGCTAATGTTATAACTAGAGAACCAGAAACATTAACAAATAACTACGATTATGTAAAAAACTTGTTGCTCAAAAGATTCAAATTGACGCCAGAAGAGTTTAGGCAAAAATTAATGTCGCATAAGAAAGAAAACTCAGCCACTTGGCGCGATCTAGCATTTGAGTTCAGGAATTATTTAGAAGAATGGATTACCGGTCTTGATGTACCCAATTTTGAAGATTTAAAAGAATTAATATTAGTAGATCAAATCAAGAGAAGGTTACCGATAGAAATGAAAGAACATTTTATCGATGATCTTTCCAAAATTAAAAATGTTGATGTATTAGTTTGTAAACTAGATGATTATGAAACAGCAAGGCGTAATATTAAAACCATGAATAGAAATTCAAGACACTTTGAAGAAAGGGAGCCAAAAATGCTCGAAAACAACAACACAAAACCATGGTTACCATACCAACGTTATAATACTTTAAGAAGACAACAATTTAAAGATAATACAGATAATGTAAATGAATCTTCTTATTTAAATGAAAAGAACAGGGCACAAATTAGTGTTTCAAAAGTAATCGTCTTGGCCACGTAATATCGCAATGTAATAATGGGAATAATAAACAAATATAAAATGACAGCCAAAATCGGAGCCAAAACCCGCGATTATCCAACCACAAAGAGATGAATTCCGCTGTAATCAAGAAAACCAACAGCGCCAAACCAGATTACATGAAAAATATTGATATTAACGGTGAAAAGACACAGATCTTCTTCGACACTGGAAGTGATATCAGTTTGGTGAGTTACGAATATTATACGAAAATAGGCTCGCCAAGATTATTTTCAAATAATATCTCTTTGTCCGGCATAAATAAAATGTTTGTTTATCGAAAAGGATACTTCCCATATGAATTTAATATTGATGGATTTCTAATCAGAACAAATTTGTACGTGCTAGAATCTCTTGAATATGATATATTATTGGGATATGATGTGATTAGCAAATTAAATTTGGCGATAGACGAGAGCGGAATTAGGATCGTTGGCAAACGCAACAACATTGAAGTAGGTTACACTGAAATTCAGAAGAATTCTGATATAAAATTGAATCATGTTGCCAGAAATAGTAATGAGAAGAAAACTTCTACGCTAGATAATTCACGTGATGCAAATATTATAGTTGCAAATGAGAAAATTGCAGGAGGTAATCACTTGATTAATTTCGCGAGAGTCATAGAAGAAAATGAAATTGATTTGAATCACGTGAGAAATTTGAAAATTAGAAAAGAAATAAATGAGAAAGAAGAAAATTTAATTAGTAAGAAAAGATTGAATGAAAGAAACGAGACATCACAAACAGGACGAATGAATGACCTAAAAGAAAAACGCAATTTATGTGCACGCGCCAATGAAAATAAAAATGAAACGAGGCAAGTTGAAAAATATTATAAACGGAAAAACACGAGGGAAGAAAATTATATTGAAGGAATTAATGCAAATAAACAGAAATTTATCAGAAATTACAAGAAGCGTGATTACAACGATAGAGATGAAGAAAAGAAATATTATTCGAGAAATAATTTTAATAGAAAATGTCACACATGTGAAAATCGGAGAAAATATTTAGGGGAAAGAAAGCTTGAAATTTTTGAAAAAGAAAGGATTGAACCGTGTGAAAGGAATAATAAAACAAGCATCAAAACAAATTTTAATGGTCCGCGTAGAAATCTATATTTTTGGAGTAATGGTAATTATAGAAAACAATTTAACATGATGAGAAGAGTACCTTACAGCTATGAATTAAATGATCCCGTGGTAATCCAAGAAACGCAGTACGGCACAGGTCTGAAATTAAAGGAAAAATTCCATGGACCTTATAAAGTTACTAAAGTAAAGTCAAATGATCGTTATGATGTAGAAAAAATTGGAGACCATGATGGTCCCAACAAGACCTCAACTGCTGCAGAATATATGAAGCCCTGGAGTAACGCATCTGCATAACGTGACATGTTTTTGTTTTATGTTTACCTGTTTTTAATGTATGTGTAAATTTGTGTCTAAATTTTTATAAGCAGCTGCCGAGGACGTCAGAAACGTCAGGATGACCGAGAATGTGGGATTAAAGAATAAAGTATTCAGCAATAAAAGATAATAAACTCAATGATTTAATGAACGTGATATCCAAAATGAGACTCGTGTGATGATGCGTGGAAAGAACGAGGTGTTCTATAGATTTCAGCGATAGCGAGTTGGATGGATTTTTAATCCAAAGCTCAGAGAAACTTATTTATACTGAATATTATTCAGTTCTACTGTTATTTTTGAATGCTACGTATATATTTTATGTCTATTAAACCTTTTTTATCTTATCAAGAATATTAGTTTTTCTTAAATCATAAGTTAATCACTCAATATCCCACATATATATATACAGTCGAGTCTCTCTATAACGAAACTCCATACATCGAATTTCTCTATATAACGAAATAAGTAGGAACGGTCCTCTTTTCGCATGATTACATTAAAAACAGTCTCTGTATAGCGAAATAACTATCTCCATATAACGAATATTTTCATAAATTGGTCTTAATTTACTCAGTTTTAAAAGGCTTCGAAATCATATGGAATCAATTTTCCATCACTTATTTTTGATTTATCGTCAGTGCTGAGTTTTTTTTATATTACTTCTCTCCTTGTTCTTTAAAATCCAACGAATTCATCCCATCTCCCGCACACCTTTCCACATCCTTCTCAAAATAGAGTTAATTGGATTGATGCACATGTAAGAGAGGAATCAATGAGAGGCACATAAGAGAGGCTTTCAAACGGAGGAAAATGTTAACGACAATTTTTCATTCCTTGCTAAAATTTGAGCACTTTTTTTTTTTTTTTTTAGAGCGTAACAATTTTAAAATCAAAACAACAAAAAATCACAGATTTCTTCTTCTGAAATTAGGGCAAGTCTTCCTTATTTGATTTTCATTAAGCTTTCAAATAAATGTCTGTTCTCTTTTTTGAAACAGCTTAAATAATTAAGAAATAAAATGTTAGGTTAATATTTACTTTTAAACATTTCAAATTCTTAATTCAAAAGATCAAAAATAATATTTATTCAAATTTCACACAATTAAATATGATTTTTTTACATCATTCTCTATACATCGTTTCTCTATATAACGAATTTTTTACTGGAACGGTGGATTTCGTTATATAGAGACTCGACTGTATACATATATATATATATATATATATTAATTATTCATCAATTACACGAAAAATAATTTTTGAAGACATGTTATTTTCTATCATATTTTCCGTTATACAGTCATGTTCGTGGATAATTATGAAAGATTTATTTGTTTATGGAAACATCTTTTATTCTAATTGTTTTAGTGTCTAAGCACGAAGTTTTATTTTATATTTTTTAAATTCATATTTTACTTATTTATTTATGCATCTATACGACACGTTTTAATTTCGGATGTTAATTTAGTCATCGAATTTTGCAAAAATAAACAAATACTGAATTATTTATATTGTTTTAAAAAAAATAATTGTTCGGTTTGGGAATTTAGCTTGATCCATCTTATAATTGATGAATTAAAAAAGAGTGGAGTTTGGTTTTTATATCAAGATTTATTACATGTTTTCATCATTTAAATGATCAGAAGATGGCAGCACCACCGAATAAAATATTTGTATTTTCTATATAATTTTCTATGATACTTTCCAATGCATTTTGAGTGAAAATAATTCGCATTAAAAAAAGAAAGTTTCTTTTTTTTCACGATCTGTTGAACTAAAAATTCTTAATAAAAAAGAAATTTATATTTATTTTATTAATTACCAAATTATCTCTAACATTGAAAAAAACCAGTTTGAATTTAGACACTTTACTGCTCGTCACTACACACAACTGCTCGTCACTCGCGTACTCGAGTTGTCAGTCAGGGAAAATACCAGGTGTAAATAGGGAAAATGTATCTTCAGAGATTATTTTCACACACATTGCGAGATAGTTTTTTAATAAAACAGCTATATTTTTTTCACAATTTTCATCTTTATAATTTCCTCAGAATCCATGAACGTTTTTATTCCATGGATAGTTCCTGAAATAGAGCGCTCACAAAATATTTGTCACATACAGACTGACTCACAGACGGACATTTTGTAAAAACATGTTTTTCGTATCCTCTGACCTCTAAAACGTGTAAATCCATCGAAAACTGGATTTCTGAAATTTTCACGAATCCAATACTTTCTTCCTTTAAAGATAGAAGAAAGTAAAAATAATCAGCTATTAATAAATAAGAGTAAAAAACGGTTTACTATTTATGAAGTAAAGAATAGAGATCGACATATGTGTGGACCCAGGTAAAGAAGGGATTAAGTTCTCAAATTATAACGATCAAAGAAGATCTGATTGCTAGGCATATTCAAAATATTTTGAAAACAAAATTTCTAATTAAGCTGCTTATGTATGTAATAAAGGTCAAATTTACCGGTAGAATTACAGCAAAAAACCTGAAAAAAAAAAAAAAAAAAAACTTTAAAATATTTGGCTTGAAAAAGATGAAAGCGATACGCGATATGGCGGGCAGCACTTTTCCTTGCCAAAAGCAAACTATTCTAAAGTAACGGAAAATTGTCGGAAAATGGAAAATGGATTTCTAGAATACGTGTAAATGGTATTTAATGAATTTAAACTTAAAAAATAATCGTAATCAAAAACTAGCTGGATTCATTAACCCCAAAACTTTCCTCTGTCTCATACATCTATATTATAAAGGCCAAACGTATCTGTGCGTAACGCATACGTCATTTTGCGAATGGCAACACTTTCTGATGAAATTTTACTTTGGCAATTTCCATTACGGCAAATTTTATATTTCTAAACATCACACATTTTCAATTTTTATACCATCATATAGAGAGAAAAATGTACTTTTAAATGCAATTTGTTTGAAAGCTGTATCTTAATTTATTCTTGACATATTAATTTTTGTACACTTTTTAGCACAAATTTTTAAATTGTGGCAACAGGAATACGCCATTTTTACTTACCCATCATACGTAGTATAGGGAAGTCTTGCAATCGTTTTGAAAATCGAAAAAAATTTTTTTGACGGATTTACACGTTTTGGACACTGGAGATTCCGAAAAACATATTTTTAGAAAAAAAAATTTTGCCGTCCGTCCGTCTGTGTGTCTGTGTGTCTGTCTGTCTGTAACCGCTCTATCTCCCGAAAAAATTGAGATAGAGATTTGAAATTTGGTATGTGCTTAGTATGTAAAAATGGCACGAAGCCTATTCAATATCAGTAACCTCGATTATCCGGAACTATTTTTTTCGGACTCTCGAAAAATTCGTTCTGATGAAAGGTATATAAAAATTTTCGAATTCCTTTATTTTAAGGAGTGGACGTAAAAGGCAATAAAATAACACAAATTTTGCATTAAAAACGAAGTCAATCGGATAATTAGTTGTGGAGATACTTCTAATCCTATTTTCCACATTCTTTGATTTTTCATGACCCTGTATTTCATTCAAATTTCAATTCAAAGATATCTTTTAATTGGAAATGAGATACTTAATTCGATGCAAGAAACCGTTAGTGAATATGATTATTATTTTTGGAGTTATAAGGATGTTTCTATTACGCAATTCAGTGCTACTTGAATAGTTTGCCGTTTCATACAATTTATCGAAATTGGGTCATCAGAAATTCATTAATAGAGCATGATTATGTGTTAAAAACACTTAAATATACGTTTGTATTTTGTTTTGGAATTGTAATGCATTTTATAAATTGTTTACATACACTGGTGTCCAAAAGTTAAGCATAATTGGTAATTAAGTAATTATTTTTAAGTAATGAAAGAAATATGAATCGGAATGTGCTGAAACTCCAGGTGTGTAAACAAAATAGTACGCGTCACATATTTTCGCGAAGAGTTTTCCCCGAAATCGAACAGGGGACCGTCAACAAATTGAAAAAGAACGAAGATCTTTTGGATAACCCTGTCAAAACTAATGTAGCAAAAGCGTTCAAACTGCACATTATGATTAATTGGCTTATTGTAATGTACTGTGTTAATTTTTACAAGGATAGCATGTATACTCGTAGAGAAATTAAGGTTTTTATAAAAACAGTCCTAATTTTTTCCAAGTTTTTTGCTTATAATTTGCAGAGTTCTTATTATAAAATGTTATTTTCTGAAAATATGACAAACATCATTGTACGCAATACCCTGTCATCAGAATTTAAAAATAATAAAAATTGTATGAAAAATGAGTATGTTTAGTAAATAATTTTTCATTGCGCATGCGTCAACGATATCAAAATGTCATTTGCATATTGTGTTAGCTAAATGTATAGAACAACTTCTGTAAAAGTTTCAAAAACATTGCTTGAAAATTCTGAAAATGGGAGCCTATAGAATCAACTCAAAATCCGTTATTCCTAAAGGAAGCAAAAAAATCAGGGGTTTTACCTAAATATAGTTGTACGTGCAATATTGTGTAGGCACTAAACAATGGAATATGGATACAGCCCCTCATCTTTTTGCTTCATTTAGGGAATAAAGGATTTTGAGTTGATTCTATAGGCTCCCATTTTCAGAATTTTCAAGCTATGTTTTCGAAACTTTTACAGAAGTTGCTCTATACATTTAGCTAACACAATATGCAAATGACATTTTGATATCGTTGACGCATGCGCAATGAAAAATTATTTACTAAACATACTCATTTTTCATACAATTTTTATTATTTTTAAATTCTGATGACAGGGTATTGTGTACAATGATGTTTGTCATATTTTCAGAAAAGAACATTATTTTATAATAAAAACTCTGCAAATTATAAGCAAAAAACTTGGAAAAATGTAGGACTGTTTTTATAAAAACCTTAATTTCTCTACGAGTATACATGCTATCCTTGTAAAAATTAACACAGTACATTACAATAAGCCAATTAATCATAATGTGCAGTTTGAACGCTTTTGCTACATTAGTTTTGACAGGGTTATCCAAAAGATCTTCGTTCTTTTTCAATTTGTTGACGGTCCCCTGTTCGATTTCGGGGAAAAATCTTCACGAAAATATGTGACGCGTACTATTTGGTTTACACACCTGGAGTTTCAGCACATTCCGATTCATATTTCTTTCATTACTTAAAAATAATTACTTAATTACCAATTATGCTTAACTTTTGGACACCAGTGTATGTTATGTTTTCATATATTGTGCTATGCATATCCATGATGGGTAAGTATTACGGTGGCCTCCAACGACTAGTTCTCTTAAAATTGATAAAAATTGAAATGTGAGCGTGTAAATTTTGAGAAGATGAAAATTATTACGGGTACATTATATATTACATATTACGGGTATTTATTACATATTACGGGTATATTATATAATTTCACGTGAAATTCTAAAATCGTGTCAATTTGAATTTTTTTTTTTTTTTTCATTTGCATTCATACCAAATATAAGAGCCTCAATTGATAACTTCATCATAATAACTGATCTTTATTATATTTTGCTGATTACATATGCGATTAAAGTTTAATTTTAATAATTTGGACAACTAGAAATAGTACTATTTTTTCTTAATTTTAGCTTTAAATAATGTTTGTTTGACTGACCATCGTAAAAAGAATTTTTTATTGTAGCTAATTTTGTAGATGTAGGCTTATTATAAATCAATGAAACAGTTCCTTCTTAAATATTTACTTTCGTCGAAATTCGACGGGTTCCGCCTTGTAATTTTAATATTTCAAAAATTCGCTACACATAATTATGAATTGGACAAATTGCAAAATAAATTATACTAAAAATATGTACTAAAATAAATACAGATTACTAAATGGTACACTTGTAAAAAGAATATATTTAAAATACACTTAAAAATTTATCAACGTTTCATTCGCTTCTGTGAACGTCGTCAGCATACAATAGAAAGATGTTAAATGCAATTTAAAGTTACAAAATATAAGACACATACGTCCACGGGCATAGTTGAGTTGAGTGTGCGTAAACCTGCTTTTTAGGTGCGTTCGTAATTATGTAAATACGTAGCACCTATTGTTGTCGCTCAGTCCGTCCGTCTGTCCGTCTGCATATAACAACGCAAAAACTACCCAACCGAATCGTTTGAAATTTAACACACATAATTATTACATAATTTTGTAGAGTCATTTCAAATTTTATGAAAATCGGAGGAATAGATATATTACAGGGAAAAGTAAAAGGATTCCGTTACATTACAGTCAATGGGGAAAAAAGTTGCAAATGCATTTTAATGATGTTACACTCATTCGAACATAATAGAATTGCATGAATCTATGAAATACATACTAAAATATCCATTCTGTACAATCTGTGATGCAAAGAATATTTATTATTAAATCACAGGGCCACACAAAAGTATTCCACTACATAATGCTATACGGGAAAACATTGTTTGGGGCGTGTTTTAATTATATTCAACTATTTCACATTTTATCAATAAGATACCACGTTGCTGAGGTGTAATACAAATTACTTCCTGCATATTTACAGAAACACAAAGATTTCGACTACGATACTGGTTCCGAAGTACGCTCTACTATATCAACAAGATCTGAATATTTTTAAAACTTCGTTATCGTTCGAACGCACCTCATTTGCTACGTTCACGTGCAATTTCCAACTTGTTTAAGTAATTATAGCAGCCCTGTCCAACGTGGTGCCTTCGGGCGCCATGGCTCCCTTTTGAAGATTTCCTGCTTCTAGCATCGCTTTAAAAAAAATTATTTTTAAAGGGTGCTTTATTTGAAATCCTTGATATTTTTTTGAGAGATGTTTTAAAAAACCCCCGCAAGTAAATTTTACGCATCAAAAATTAAAAAGTACTTAAAAAAATAATTGTGTATTATTGCGCTTCTTGATTAATTTATAGTTATTCTTTAGAAATTATTTTGTAGAAATTATGGCGATAGAAATTGGTAAAAGTTGGCAATAATTTTTTTTTTCTAAGTTAAGAAGTAAAATGTGGAAAAATAAGCTCCCACATCCCTTCCTTTATATGAAAGTTCAATTTTTCTTTTGTTATTGTTATTGAAGTTATTTCATTGATCTATAAGCTTCTTCTTAAGACTGGAAAAGGACGGTCATTTTATCCTCCAGATTTTAGGAATTTTAAACAATTTTAATCATTTTATTTTTTAAAAAATCTATAAAACCATGCGTAGTGATTTCCATCAATGAAACTTTTCCATGATCCCTTTTTGGAGCCATCCATGGATTAATCACAGTACCATGCTTGTCTTTGTTTCTGTACTATTTATAACTCAAATTTCACCTCCGAAATAAATCAAAGAATATTTTTGCGTCCCCATCCCCCAATAATGAAAAAACAGCCCGTAACGGTAGCTCTAATTCCATTTTATTTTAATAATAGGCGAGTTATAATTTTTTTTTTCTTTTGGCTCCGTGCAATTTAAGTATTTTTTAGATCGAAAATACAGTCGAGTCTCTATATAACGAAATCCACCGTTCCAGTAAAAAAATTCGTTATATAGAGAAATTCGATGCATAGAGAATGATGTTAAAAATAGTATTTAATGTGTGAAATTTGAGCAAATATTATTTTTGATCTTTTAAATAAAAATTTTGAAATGTTTAAAAAGTAAATTAACCTAACATTTTATTTCTTAATTATTTAAGCCGTTTCAAAAAAGAGAACAGACATTTATTTGAAAGCTTAATGAAAATCAAATAAGGAAGACTTGCATTAATTTCAGACGTAGAAATCTGTAATATTTTGTTGTTTTGATAAAAAAAGCTCAAATTTTAGCAAGGAATAAAAAATTGTAGTTAACATTACTCTCCATTTGAAGGCCTCTCTTATGTGCCTCTCATCAATTTCTCTCTTACATGCGTATCAATCCAATTGACACTTGTTTGAGAAGGATGTGGAAAGGTGTGTGGGAGGTGGGATGAATTCGTTGGATTTAAAGAACAAGGAGAGAAGAAATAATAAAATAAATAATAAAATAAAATAAAAACTCAACACTGGCGATAAATTAAAAATAAGTAATCGAAAATTGATTCCATATGATTTCGAAGCTTTTTAAAACTGATTAAGACCAATTTATGAAAAAATTCGTTATATGGAGATAGATATTTCGCTACATAGAGACTGTTTTTAATGTAATCATGCGAAAACGGGACCGTTCCCGCTAAAAATTCGTTATATAGAGAAATTCGATGTATGGAGTTTCGTTATAGAGAGACTCGACTGTATATGATTCGAAATTTCCTTCGATTTACCGGTTTTTTAGTGGAACTTCAAATACACAAAGGGCTTATGTCTTCTGTTACGAGATGTATTTATATAGGTATATCACTACTAATATTGTGAGATAATTTTCTTAGCATGTTTTGAGTCCTGTTAACCGTTTAAACGCCAATGTTCCCAAATGGGGTAATCGCATTATTTGTAATACAAAACATATATTTTCCAACATAATGACGATGTCCTTATTTTTCCTATAAAATATAAGATTGATTTCAACTATTGAATTGAAAATATTTATGTTTAAACATTTATCACAGGTATTAAGGAATATGTATATACATTAATTTGCATAAAAAGTATATTATTTGCTTTTATCGTTTCTCTTTATTACTTACATTTGACCGCTAGGAATCTAAATGTTTTTGAAATTCGAGAAAATACCCAAGAACAATATATAATAGCATATAGCGGAAAATAATTTGTTATATATTTGCATAGCTTGTCAATCAATAATCACGTTCCAAAATGCGAACACTGAAATGAAAACAGCCAAAAAAACTGCAGAAATATATTGTTTTGTTATTTTCAAAATTTTTATGCATAAATTAAAACATTTAAAGCTGTAATATAGGAAAAAAAAATTATAATTACATTGCAATATTATTTCGGCGTCTAAACGGTTAATAATGGCGTCCTTCATTCTTTCCCAACAACTGAGATGCGCCCCTATTTAGTGAAAGATTGGACGGCCCTGAATTATAGCATATTATGCCAGATTTTATGAACTATGCTCGTAGACTCTTGGACGTATGTCTTTATATTTTGAAACTTTAAATTACATTTAACATCTTTCTACTGTATCCTGACGGCGTTCTCATAAGCGAATGAAATGTTGGTAAATTTTTAAAGTGTATTTTAAATATATTCCTTTTATAAGTGTACCATTTAGTAACCTGTATTTATTTTAGTACATATTTTTAGCTATACATGTTAATACTTTAATGTTATAAGTTCAATACTCTAACCAAATTTGAATTTCATCTTAAACAGTTAGCGTGGATCATGATATTTATTAAATTCAACAATTTTTCATAATTCTATTACCATTAGTGTTTCCAAATATCCGGTTTAACAGCACGCGAGTTTTCGTCTCTACAAAAGCCTATGGACAACAAAACGCCAAAGAATCGAGAAAATGATACAAAAAGCTCTATCAAAATGCTCTTTTCTCACGGAATATTTCCAAATTCATGAAAGATTTGCTGGCCATAGTTTAAAACATATACAAACAATTTGGTTCAATTCTTTACATAACTTTATACATTTATTTATCGATGGTACAATAAAGAAAACAGCACGGAAATCGCTTTTACAGATCCCCCTTCCGGCAGATTGTTTTTTGATTCAGGGAGAACCTGCTTGCCTTAAAAACTTAGTTTAGTTCTATGCATAACTTCATACACTTTTTGATGGTCGATAATGAAAATGACAAAAGACATCGTGATTGATTATAGCGTACCCTTCCGGCGGATTTTTTTCAAATTCAGGGAGGACCAACTAGCCATAGCAAAGCACTTACACAAAAAAATGGTTCAGTTCTATGCATAACTTCGTGCACTTTTCGATGGTATAAAAGTGAAAATGGCATGCAAATCGTTATTGCATCGTCCCCCTTCCGGGGGATTTTTTTTTTTTATTCAGGGAGGACCAACTAGGGATAATCCAACATTTACATAAAAAATTTGGTTCGGTTCTTTGCATAACTTCATACATTTTTCGATGGTGTAATATTGAAAATGGCACTAAAATTGCTATTATAGCGCCCCCTTTCGGCGGAATATTTCAAGATTGAAAGAGCACCTGCTTGTCACAACCAAAAACGCACACAAAAATTTGGTTCAATTATGCATAACTTCATACACTTTTCGATGGTATAATGGCGACATACATACACAGACACATGCACGCATGGACAGACAGACATTTTGTAGAAACATGTTTTTTGAAATCTCCATATGAAAGATATATTTGAGCCTTCTTTCCAACCGACCAACCAATCATGCTTCTGCAAAGGAGCACATCGACTCACCTGAGTCGACCAGTGTCGATTCCTCAAAATGAGTCGAAATGCCCATCTCAATGACCTGAGATATAGAAGATATAAGTACCTAAGATAAGACATACGTATATTAGAAAGTCAATGGCC
Organism: Maratus speculifer; assembly: GCA_964019185.1. Classification (NCBI taxonomy): domain Eukaryota; kingdom Metazoa; phylum Arthropoda; class Arachnida; order Araneae; family Salticidae; genus Maratus; species Maratus speculifer. Next base: position 137,456,557 of record OZ025302.1, on the reverse strand, counting down.
CATCCTAGGGCTCCTATAATTCTCTTTTAATTCTAATATAGCATTTTATAAAAGCATACTTACATGTTATTATTTTATCCTTTAATATACAACAAACTTAAATGCCTTATTCTTATATTTTTCCGTGAGAGGGATTGATAAACTAAAATTACTCGCCCCGCCATCTACGCGATAAGACGCCAAATCAGGCAACCGGTTTGGAAACTTAATGGAGTCGTGATTCAGCCCGTTATATAGGAGCCTTATACCCTGTTCACACCACAAACTTAAGATATCTTAAGATCGCCGTGTTTAAAGTGGACCCTTTCGGAATTGGATGCTTGTTCACATTGAAAAATTTACCTAAGATATCTCAGCGAATGTCACTGTATCTCTGAACTGAACAAATATAGCGTATGCGCATGCGCTTGATATAAAGACGGCCACAACAGCCAATCAGTAAAAGCAAAGCTTTGTAGCCAATGAGAGTAGGTGGTTGTTCCTGTATCTAGCTCGAGAGAGTTGAAACTCTCTGAGAGAGTTCCAAGCCTGAGATATCTTAAATATCCGTACTGTGAACAGGGTATTAGCCCATCCCTACTACAAGCGTCTAGAGACAGCAGGATTCCTAATGGTAGGGCTTAGAATAAAATTTGCAAATCTTGAACCTTCGCGTTTATCCCTAAAGAGGGATATTTTCTTCTTTTAAACAGCTGTATTATGCTGCCATCTATTAACAGAAGATTAAAGCCATTGCTCTAATAGTTATTTAAGACTATTAGTTTATTGAATATAGACAGATAAAATTGAAACAAATTATCAAAGACATTCAAATTATTTATAAACTTAATGTTGTAATTGGTTCAAGTAATTCTTATATTTATACAATACGTAATTATCTTTTTATATTTCCAAACCATAACCACACTTTTGTGCAAGATAAGCTCAATATGCTAACTTATTATTACATATTTATCATATAAATCATATTTTAAATTGGAATAATTAGCATAAAAAATTTAACCCCCCCCCCCAAAAAAAAAAATAAAAATAAAAAAAAAATAAAAATAAAATAAATACAACACATTCCAAGTTTGTAAACAGTTAAATATTCTCAGAAACGGGTCTCAGCTATTGATGAAAACTCTTATCAAAATATAGGTAATTAAATTATTTATAGAGCTAATAATGTTCTCTATTTAAGCAATTCTATAATTTATGAGATAATTATATTGCGGTATTTTCAAATCATAGCCACACTTTTTCATAAGGTAAGTCAGCAAGTTAATTTTTTTTTCATTTCATATTTATCGTAATGAAATATAATTTAGATATTTAATAGTATAGATAATTATATTTTTTAGATAATTAGTATAAGTGACTTGGCAGAAGAAAAATTCTTTCATTACAACACATTCTAAGATTGTAAACAGCCAAGTATTCCCAGAAACTGATTTCTTAATCATCGATGAAATCTCGTACTTTAAGACATTTAAATTATTTATAGATCCAATAATGTTCTCTATTTAAGTGATCTTGAAAGTATGTGATAGTTACAAAGTGGCGTTTTGAAATCATAGCTACACTTTCAAGACTAGATAAACTAAACTTGCTAATATGTTACAGTAAAATCTCCATAACGGGCCCCACCAGTGGCCGAGAGGTACGGACCTCTCAACTGGTAGACAGCAGGTGCTGGGTTCGAACCCAATCGCGGCTGTCGGCCTAACCGTTCGGAGTTTTCGTGGTTTTCTTCGAACCTTGCGTAAATACGGGTTAGGTTCCCTTAGAAAGACCCCCACGAAGGGCACCCCCCCTGGTCCTATATCCCTAGTGTAGATAATCGGACGACAAAAATTACACCAAATTACACACCTCCATAACGGACACTCCCAAATAGCGGACACCTCTATTTAACGGACAGTTTTCCAATCCCCACTCACAAAACTTGTATTATTGTATGTTTAACCTCTGAATAACGGACATTCTGAATAGCGGACAGTAATTTTGGCAAAAAAGAATGAAAATTATTTTTTTAACATGAAAAATAAAAATTCTCTAAATTTATCAGGGCAATGGGTTACAAATTTTGTGATCACAGATAAATGTGGGAATGAGCTGGGGGAAATCTTCTCTCCCCCTATATTTATATGTAATCACAACCAACTCCCCTTCACCCGGATGATTTAAGATAGTATGTTTTTAAGAAGCAGAAAAATATAATATACAGTTATACATTTTTTTTTTTTTTTTTTTTTTTTTTTTTTTTTTTTGTAGAAAAAGATTATTTAAAAGAATTAAGACTACTGACAGAGTTAAAACTTCACATTAAAAAACAAATTGCATGTAATCGCAAGTAAAAGCAAACTTTTGTAAAATATATATATATATATATATATATATATATTTCGTAAGAATGTAACAAACAATGGATATAGGTAGGCACAATTTTATTTCAGTTTTATTGCTTTAAAAATTATTATCATTTCTGATTAATCATATAATAGAGGTTTTACGACATATCAAAATCAATTAATGAACCATTAAGCATTCATTAGCAATTTTTCAATCTGTGAGGTTTTCCCAATAGGGGACACCTCCGAATTGCGGACAGTTTTTGTGCTCCCGAGGTGTCTGTTATTTAGAGGTTTTACTGTATGGTGTACTTATTAAATGTCAAATTGGAATAATTAAAATAAGAAGTTTGACTTAAAATAATAATAATAATAATAAAACTTTTATTACAGCACATTTTAAGAGTGTAAACATGCAAATATTCCCAGAAACTATTTTCGTAACTTTTCATCAAACTTCCAATGTGTGCAAACAAATATCAAGTAGCTGATTTCATTTCAGATGCAAACTGAAACACAGTGTACCAACGAAAAGCCAGCTATCGCATTTTCAATAAGTCGCTATTATCATGTATCAGTAATGAGGATTTATCTGGGAGGACATCTGAGGAAAGAGGGAGAAATATCCCTCTTTAATAATAAACCCCAAGTTTCAAGCTTTGTAGATTTAGTCTAAGTCCTAAAATTAGAAATCCTGCTGTCGCTAGACGCTAATATCCCTAAGCAATAATTGTACCCCAAAATATACATACTAAACAATTATTTCAATCAAATTCAAATTATTTATTGATCACCATATCCCGAAGCGAAACAACAACGGGGTGACATGACCTAATAACGTTTCTATTTATTTTTCATCTAACACACACAAAACTAGCTGATAATTCTTTAAACTGATACATTGACAAATTTACGGTGTGAGTTATACTTTAAAAATTCCTTTTGCTTTGTGCAAATTACGTAAAGACACGTTTTCAAATAAATAAAGATTTAAGAAGGCTTTATAAGTAAAGGAGATTCAAATCATTTCATAGATTTCAACATTAGAAGCAAACTTCTTGCTAGAATTACATGCTTTTGACTAATGAAGTCAATGTAAACAATCGTTTTCATCGAGATAACCGCGGCATTTTATCACGGTGACATCAGAATAAAGTAAATTTCAAAATACGTTATTTACTAAACTGCTTTTAATTTTACAGAACTTGAATGTGATCTCGCAAGTCTTCTCTAAAATAGTAAAGATCTCACAATGCTTATTTTTCCAAATACTTCACAAAAATTATGAATCAGAAAATTATCAGAATGTATACAAATATCAGATGACATTTATAAGTCAATTAAAATTTGTCAGGTAGTAATTATAAAGAAAATTTTATGTACAGGATGGGGCATAAAGATCTTCCTTTTTTAAGAGGTCAGTAAACATATATAGTACATTGAAAACAAATATTTTATGCTTACATTCGGAAAGAATAATGTTTGCCCATTTATTAATTTTTACAATCTGTAACAATTTTGGGATTAATTTCGTGGTTTTGTAGCACGAAAAATGATATCGTCATATGCAGCAGCATGTGGCTTTTTCCTGAGGGGTTAACTGAAGGCTAAAATTTACGCACATAAACCTAAGTTCTAAACACTTGACAAACTGAAGGATGCTATTCGATTTGAAATTGCATCAATTCTTCCAGCAATGGTAGAAAATGTTATGCCGAATTTCCGGGAGTGACTTCACAAATGTATAGAGATCGAAGGAAAATATTTAGTCGATACCATTTTTCGTACAACAAAGCCTCGAAATTAATAGCAGATATTGCTACAGATTGTAAAAATTAATAAATGGCATATATATATATTTTTTTTTCGAATATAAACATAAAATATTTGTTTTCAATGTCCTATATATTTTTATTGGCCTCTTAAAATGGAGTGATATTTATGCCCCACCCTGTATAAAATACCCGTAAACAAAATCGAAGAAAAAGAAAATGGGCTTTTTACAAACGGATTTCAGCTATCCAATGAAAGAAAAAAAAATCATTTAAAAATATTAAAATGCAAACGAGATACTTTTATAAATTTCTACCACAGAATTATCATTAGCGAGCAGGTTGTTTCGTTTGAAGCAAGTAGTCTCTTTAAAATAACTGTAAAAATTAATAAATAAACAATTAAAAAATAATAATTTAACAAAATGGAAATGCAGACGAGATATTTTTATAAATTTCAACCATAAGATTATTATTAACGACTGGGTTAGATCGCATGACTGAAGTAGTCTCTTTAAAATACCTGTAAACAAAATCGAAAAAGTAGAAAACGGTCTTTGTGCTGATTGATCTCGCTATTCAATGAAAAAAGGGAAAATGAAGTGAAAAAAATCACCTAAAATATTAAAATGCAGATGAAATATCTTTATACATTTCTACCTTAGGACTAACATTAGCAAGTGAGTTATTTCGCTTGACTGAAGTAATCTCTTTTAAATATCTGAAAAAAATCGAAAAAGCAGTAAACGGCCTTATACAAATCGCTCTCAGCTACCTAATATAAAAAGAAAAAAAATCACTTAAAAGTATTAAATTGCTAATGAGATATCTTTATAAATGTCTACCACAAGAATACTATTAGAAAGTGGGTTGTTTCGCTTGATTGAAGTAATATCTTTAAAATACCCGTAATCAAAATCGAAAATAGTAGAAAACGGTCTTTGAACAGATGAATTTTAGCTATCCGATAAACTGAAAAAAAAAACTTAAGATTTTTTAAATGCAGACGCGATATCTTTATAAATTTCTGCTACAGGATTATTATTAGAGAGTGGATTGGATCGCTTGACTGAAGTAGTGTCTTTAAACTATCCGTAAACAAAATAGAAAAAAAATGAAAATGGCCTTGTACAGATGGATTTCAAGTATCTAATGCAAAAATAAAATAAAATATTTAAATGAAGATGAGCTAGGATTATAAATTTCTACCATAAGAATAGCAATAAGCGAGTGATATGTTTTGCTTGACAAAAGTAGTCTCTTTAAAATACCCGTAAAAAAAAGTAGAAAACGGTTTTTGTAAAGATCAATCTCAGCTATAAAAAAAAAAAAACCTTTTAAATATATTTAAATGCTGACAAGATATATTTATAATTTTCTACCATAAGAATACCATTAGCGAATGGATTGTTTCGCTTTATTGAAGTCGTCTATTTAAAATGTCTGTAAACAAAATCGAAAAAGTAGAAAACTGTTTATGTACAGATTAACTTCAGCTATCCAATAATAAAAAAAATCATTTCAAAATATTAAAATGCAGATTAGATATTTTTATAAATTTCTACTATAGGACACCCACAAGTGAGTGGGTTCTTTCTCTTGACTGAAGTAGTATCTTTAAAATACGTGTAAAAAGAATCGAATAAGTAGAAAACAGCCTTTGAACACATCGATCTCGATTATCCAATGGAAAAAAAATCACTTAAAAATAATAAAACACCGATTAGATATTATTATAAATTACTAGAATAAGAATACAACTATAGAGTGGGTTGTTTAGTTTGGCTGAAGTAGTCTCTTTAAAATATCCGTAAACAAGATCGAAAAAGTAGAAAACGGTCTTTGTACAAATGGATTTCAGCTATCCAATGGAAAAAAAAATATCTTAAATTATTAAAACACAGACTATATATATTTATAAATTTCTAGCATAAGAATACGATTAGCGAATGGGTTGTTTCGCTTGACTAATGTATCTCTTTAAAATATCTGTAAATAAATTTGAAAAAGTAGAAAACGGTCTTTGTACAAATTATTTTTAGCTATCCAATGAAAAAAAAATCCCTTAAAAATATTACAATCCAGAAAGATACCTTTATAAATTTCTACCATAAGATTATCATTAGCGAGTGGGTTGTTTCGCTTGAAAGAAATAGTCTCTTTAAAATACCCGTAAACAAAATCGAAAAAGTAGAAAACGGTCTTTTTACAAATAATTTCCAGCTATACAATCCAAGAAAAAAATCATTTAAAAGTATTAAATTTCGGACGAAATATGTTTTTTTAATTCCTACCATAGGATTATGATTAGTGAGTAGGTTGTTTCGCTTCAAGGAAGAAGTCTCTTTAAAATAACTGTAAAGAAAATCAGAGAGTAGAAAATGGTCTTTGTACAGATCGATCTCAGCTATTCAATTCAAAAATAATCATTTAACAAAATGAAAATGCAGACAAGATATTTTTTATAAATTTTTATCATAAGATTATTATCAGCAAATGGGTTGGGTCGCATGACTGAAGTAGTCTCTCTAAAATACCTGTAAACAAAATCGAAAAAGTAGAAAACGGTCTTTGTGCTGATCGATCTCAACTATCCAATGAAAAAAGAAAAAAAAATGAAATTAAAAAATCACATAAAAATATTAAAATGCGACGAGATATCGTTATAAATTTTTATCTAATTAACAGTAGCAAGTGAGATATTTCGCTTGATTGAAGTAATCTCTTTTAAATATCGGTTAAAAGAATCGAAAAAGCAGAAAACGGTTTTGTACAGAATGCTCTCAGGTATCTATTATAAAAAGGAAAAAATCACTTAAAAATATTGAATTGCAGACGAAATATCTTTATAAATTTCTACCATAGAGAGTTTTTACCTTTTCTACCTTTAGAGAGTGGATTGTTTCGCTTAACTGAAGTAATCTCTTTAAAATACCCGTAATCAAAATTTTAAAAAGTAGAAAACGGTCTTTGTACAGATCGATTTCAGCTATCCGATTGAAAAAAAATTAAAATGCAGACGAAATATATTAATAATTTTTTACCATAGGATTTTTATTAGCGAGTAAGTTGGATCGCTTGACTGAAGTTGTCTCTTTAAGATACCAGTAAACTATATCGAAAAAGTAGAAAATGGTCTTTGTAAAGATAAATTTTAGCTATCCTTAATAAAATAAAATAAAGTAAAATGAAATAAAATGTAGATGAAATATTTTTATAAGATTCTACCATAAGACTACCATTAGCGAGTAGGTTGTTTCGGTTCACTGAAGTAGTTTCTTTAAACCTAAAAAAAAAATTCGAAAACATAGAAAGCGGTCTTTGTACAGATCGATCTCAGCTATCTAATACAAGAAAAAAAACATTTAAAAATATTTAAATGCAGACAAAATATCTTTATAAATTTCTACCATAAGTCAAATTTGACAAATAATATGCTACGGCAACATGTCTCTAGATATTTCCAAATATTAATAATAACATGTCGCAAAAGTTTGTTCTTTTTCGCCGGAGAAAAGTATTACGAAATTTTGTTGAAAAATTTAGTTCCCACATCCTGGCCTCACAAGGAAGGTCTCCATTGGGGGCATACTCAGAATTTTTTGAAAAATATACGAATTAAACTACTCATATGGGTAATAAAGGATCAGTGAAAATTAGCGGCGGAATTACATTATTAGATATGTAAAAAAATAAAATAGTTTGGAATAATTGGCGTGAAAAGCTGAAAGCGACGCGGGATTTGGCGAGCAGTGCATTTCCTCGCCAAAAGCAGACGATTTTAACGAATCTGAAAATTGATTTTAATTGACTTCACTGTTAAAAATCTGCAGCATTTACTGCAACGTCACTCCACTACTTTTATAGAATATCTCTCTTCTGACCAATGAGAATGCTCCATAGCACGGTGAACTGACCGTGTCATACACTGTTAAAAAACGCATTCCACCGCTTGTATATAATATCTCTATTCCAACCAATGAGAAAGCTCCATTTCACGGCCAAGTAACCGTTTTCTATACAAGCAAGGGAGTGCCTTGCAACAAAATGCAGCAGATTTTTATCAGTGTATTTTTCAATTTGGAACAATTTTAATCAATTTAAATTGTGTTTTAAATGATAAAATATATTAATTTCATTTTGTTATAAGTACATATAAACGTATATGACAAAATTACACTTAAAGTAAAGTAAAAATGCAAAACTAAAATTACTTAAACTAAACTTATTTAAATAAATTGAACATAGAAAGTTTTTTCTTTAAAAAGTATTCGAAGCTTAAAAGCGTATTTTTCAAAATTTCGTTTTTTCGCCAACCGGAGATAAATCGCCAAATAAACGAAGTTTTTATTATTTTTTTACGGACATTATAAGGAGATTCCGCCGAAATTTTTTTTATAAACATATATAACTATATGAGAAGAACATTCTGTATTTTTTTCAGATTTTTCTGAGTATGCCCGTATGGAGACCTTCCTTGTCAGTATAAACAAATGAAGTAAAACCTTCTACCGAACTTTTACAAGGCGCCCCTTGACTATCATAACTGAGTAGGTGCAAAAATTTTTATCTTCAATCATCATTTTCTGTTCTGCTAATCACTTTTTTTTTCCAGATAGGGTATCTACCCCCCCCCCCCCCTCCTCCCCAATTATTTGCTTGGAGAGAAATTGTATCTACTGTTGTGCTGTAAGATATGACTTTTTTTTTTAATTTTTTTTTTTTTTTTTTTTTTTTTTTTTATACAAGTTTAGGAAACATTATTGGTCTTTTAAAATGTCAATCTTTGTGATGGGATACGCCTGTAGAGTGGCAACAGTATGGTTTTGTGAGGCGAATTCTGGTTTCGATTTGGCTGAAAAAGACCTTTAAATATGTTACACGTGCTTGTTAGTCATCAAGACAATTTAATTCGAAGTTTTATTTGCATTTTTATAACTATTTCATTAATTTATTTCTTCTTTCGTTATTTAAAATTACTGAAAATTCTGATTTTTCCCCCTTCAAGCTTATATATATATATATATATATATATATATATATATATATATTATCGTATTTGGCACAAAAATTGCAATTATTTGTTAATTGTTTAATGGCAACGCCCGAATGAAACGCGTCTCATTGATTATTCTGTAAAATTCTTTGGCAGGATAGGTCGAGTAAATTGGGTCTATTTACTTTTCGCTCTTTCTCTGCAATTATGGAACGTCAAAAATTTTTTTTTCGTTCCTTTTGCTTGTAAAAATAAATAAAAGTCGTGAATTTTAAACATTTCAGTCTAAAATTAAAGTTATGTATTATAAATGAAATGAGTGAAAGGATTATATTTTAAATAATGAAATTAATGAAATACGAAAAAATGTTACGGACACCATGTTTGACAATTTATTATCTGCGCCCAGCTAGCATAAATATGCCGAATTCTTGATTTGTCTTGCAGAATTGTCTGATTTGCAGAGAATTGAGCAAGTAAACTAAATTATGGGGAAGAGTTCCGTATCCTGTTCCAGTTGGCGCAATGGTCGAAGGGAAACAAGATTCCACCTTTCTACCGTTTCCCACCGAGAACAACTGGCTCCGTGGGCTGTCCCATTAGAGGGGTCCGGTAGCTCGTGCGGACAGGTCCTATTGCATCTAATAAAGAGACGAGCTGTCAAAAAATAATAAATAATAATAATTAAAAACAATTAAAAGATAAAAATAAACATAATTCCTCCATTTTCCCTTCACCGCCAGGCTCAGTCGACTGCAAAAAAGGGGAGGGGTGTAGCATTAATAAAATGGTTATGCAATCTATATCACTATTTGGAGATATTACTACTATTTCTAACTGTTATGCTAATTACTAAAGGATATATTAGAGTGCTATTTAATGTTACTAGATGTATTGCAGGCATTTTAATTACCATCAGGTCCTAATTTACTATAATTATAACTAGTTGCTTAGTAGCGTTATTCGTATGAACGTGGCTATGATGTTGTTACTGAACTTAACTTATTACTAGGCAGATTATGGTTAAATGGTTAACGTTGCAAATTAGTTGATTAGTAATTAATTGCATGATAACATGAATAGCTACGCCATTCATTCTTACTGGAATTTAAGTAACTATTTACGACAATACCTATGGATATTCTTTGGGAAAGTTGGAGGTTTATTTCTAGTGGCTAGGGGCTATGAAAAAGACATCATTATATTATGGACGGGAGGGGAGTAAGATTTTAATGAATAACCCGATGATTGATAACCTAAGTGTAATAACTGCTTTATAAAAACTATTCACTTCCAGTAGTTTACGTAGTTAGGTACCATTATATAGTCCATATATCAACCGACAGATCAAATACAGGGCTGTTCAAAAGTATTGGAATACATATTTGGCTATTGACAGTAATCCGTTATTTCCCAGGATAGTAAGTTTTTAAAAGATTTCAGGAAGTGATCGAAAGTGTTTCATAATCTATGCTTAACGCATGGTATTTCTTACTTGTTTAAATTGTGATTTCGCGATTGTCACCATTTTTTTGAGATAGTAAAATTTACCTTCTTTAATGACATTTTAATTAAATCGAAAACAAAGGGAATTTTACAATACAGAAAAATGGTGCCAATTAAAAAATCTAAATTTAACCTTTTCGGGTCTGATGTACTACTAATAGTACATGTTTTTTAATTTGAGTGTTATTTTGTTTTAACAAATATTTTTGTTTCTGTTTACACTTAGTAATGTCCAAGAATCAACAACACAAAAACCTATGTTATCAAGCACAAGAATAAAACCTTTATTTTATGAAAGGACAGAAATAGGGGAATCTGATAATCTATGTCTGCCGGAAGTGAACTAAGTCGGAAGCCGGAAGTCGAAAATTTATACTACGAGTGGTTGACTCGTAGGTTTATCTTTGTATTTTTCTGCATCCAGTCCTCCGTTTTCATACCTTTGTAAGAAAGAACAAACATAATGATAAATCTACGAGTTAAGCCTGGCCAAAAATGAATACCTGGTGGTTTTCATTTTTGGTTTATGTATCACATGAAGCATGAATTATTAAATTCTTGTCTTTTCAATAAAATAAAGATTTTTTTTCCCTTGTGCTTGATAATTTATGTTTTTGCGCCATTGGCTCTTGGACTATTAATTATGAGTAGTTTTATAATAGCGTTCATTAAAAAAAAACATATAAATATATACCCCTCATAAAATAAAATATGAACTTTTTCTCAATATGGCACCACGACTAAACAATTTTCTCTGCTGAATTTTCTCAAAGCAAGCAGCCGAATGGTTTTTTCGTCCGAGCTATTTATACGATCCAGCCAGCAGTGGTAAGCAGTTAAGTTTTCTCGACTTGGAATTCTGCCGGAATCCGACATTGGATGTCTTGTGCCACCTACGGTAATGGAATATTTGATGGAAAAAAGAGCAAGGACACTAGGGCACGTGATATAAAGCACACCGAAGAGTTGCCTGTTCTTTACAATTACCTCTTAAACAGTAAAGATGCGAATAAGGATTTTAGAAGTTTACAGACATCCTGTGGCCTAAATGAATCGCAGACTTAATGTGCCGTTTTTAGAAATAACCCAAATAAAATAAAATATATTTTATTTTTTCAATAAATGAGGAAATAAATGAATTTAAACTAGAAAAAAAAACAGCGTCAAAAAAAGATTATGAAACATTTATTAACTTATTAGAAAGTAAAATAGTCGGAATAAGTAAAGGAGTCAGAAATTGTACGTAAAACGTGCAAATGAAATACGTTCATACCTCATACCAGGGACCTGGTTTTTACGACCCCCCCACCCCACCCCAAAAAACAGGTTTTTTGGTTTAAATCAGGTTTTTTTTGGTTTAAACTGTTTTTTTTATCCTTTCTTATTATATATACGAGCATATTTAATGATAAAAATAGACATTGTTGGATTATAAGTAGTGTAGTTTCATTTTAAAATACTTTAAATCAAATGACAGTGAATCTATATAGAAAATTGAAAAAAAAAACATATTTTAATTTAAACAAACACTCTTATGTTCAAAGAATAAACTGCTCTTCATAGTGAAACATTGATACTCTGAAAATCTTTATAAACGATCTTTTGATTATTAAGAATAAACATTTGGAAGTATTTTGATAAATATAATATTATTTTCCACAATTAATCAAATAATAAATTTTAAATACTTCTTGAAATTTTGTTTTTTGAGAGACAATTTGAAGTCAACATTTTTGGTCATTAGATTCTGCAGGTAACAGGGGAAAAAATGATTGTTATTATTAAAATGCTATAACTAGCACTCAATCTTTGAATACTCTATTATTTGACTTTATATTTTGACTTTAGTTCTACAAGATAATCCCCCCAAACAAGAAAAATTTCTGTTACAGTTTGAGATAAATATTAAAGATCATTGTGTTATGTTACTAATTGCGTTAAATAATCTGTATTTTTTAAAATTAAAATGTTTTACACTAAGTAATTTGTAAAATATTAGTTACATTTGAAAACACATATAATAACAGGGATCTCATTTCCACCATTTATTTGTAGGCTTCAATAGTTCAATTCCTCTTTATTCTTTATTGTTCTTTCAGTTATTATTATTTAGTTTATAAATATTTTTTGGATATAAAGAAAGGCATTATAGAAAGATTAATTATGAGCTTGAAAAATAATAAGAAGAAAAACTTCGATGCACAAACTTTCAAATTATCTTCTTTACAAAATTTTCCCTTTTTCTTCGAAAGATTACAATAAAACTCAATAAAATTAATGTACCGTATTTTCCAGAGTATAATCCGCGGATCAAACAATTCTTTTTGGACCCAGAAATCATATTTAGTGAATGAAAACAAATACTTACGGCGATTTAATAAGTTACATTTTATTTTAAAAAGTTTCTGGGTTTAAAAATGATTGTTTGATCCGCGTATTATACGCCGGAAAATACGGTATCCCTTTCTGGAAAACCTTATGTAAAATTAAACGAGAAAGAAAAAAAAATCATGGGTCAAGCATAGATTATAAAGTACTTTCCAACACATCCAGAATAAGGTAACAAAATAGCACTTCTTAAAAAATTAAAATATTACGTCTCATTTCACTGTATGGAAATGTATAATGCATTTCAAAACCGAATTTCAGCTGTTCCCATCTGCAGTCGGAAAATTATCCGAAGTTTTTAGCAGCGAAGTTTTATGGTATAGAGATCTGTATCTATTAACAATATGCACTTCAAAATTTAGTTCATTTAAGAGATACATACATTTCAGAAAATTCCCCTTCGGCAATTTCTTAATAATAAGGAGAATGGTATGCAAATACTTGTGCGCAGCCGTGTATATGAGGAATAGAATTCATAAATAAAGAGCAGTATGCAAAAAATTTATTAAATTTGAAAGATATACTGAATTTTAAAGCATACGCTTCCGCAATTATTACGCAAAGACAGTACTGTAACCGATATCTTTTGCGTGTCCCGGTAAATTAATAAAAAAGGCTATGAATGATCTATTATAATGCAATTGTACTGAAAATTACTGATTTATATCAGTTTTCAATACATTTGAAATAACGTCACGTCCTTAAAATACTCTCTAAATGATTTTCCCCATATACCATAATGTAATCGAATTATTTTGAATGTTCCTGTAAATGAACCTTTTATCGTACATGCTTTATATGCAATATCAAACATGCTTTGGTGATTCTAAATAAGCTTTATCAACTCTATGAAAATCCGAGTATATTTACGGGATTCAGAGATGGACAGACGAACAGGCAAACCGAATGCATAAGCACTTTTCAACTTTGTTGGAAAGTGCTAAAAATATACTCTGTAAAAAAACGACCCATTTGAACCAAACCAATTACCGTATTTTCCGGCGTATAATCCGCGGATCAAACAATTCTTTTGGACCCAGAAATCATATTTAGTGAATGAAGACAAATATTTACGGCGATTTAATAAGTTACATTTTGTTTTTAAAAGTTTCTGGGTCTAAAAATGATTGTTTGATCCGCGGATTATACGTCGGAAATTACGGTACCAAGAGTAATATGAGTAACCTTTCACCAAAGAGGATGTAACAATTCAATTTTATATAAGTATGACAAGAAGATAACTTAAAAGTGGAATAAAAGAATATACAAAGTGATTAAAAAAAAGTTGACAAAATGATATGACAGATCAGGCATACGACAAGGATAAAAAATCACATAGAACCATAGGGCCTCAAATCACTTATTAAGTCACAAATAAAGGGTGTTTCATCCTAATTCAATTTGGGTTGATTGTAATAAGTTTCAGAAAACTGAACTATATTATAATAAAACATTTAACAGACATTATCATCTTTGTTTTAAATGTGGTAACACCAAACAAAAGTGGTAGAAGTTTTCATTATGCGCGCCAGCAATATGCACTTGACATTTCACATTTTTGGACTGTGATAATTAATTTATATGGTATCATCGATTGCTTCAGCAATATGTCTTTCCAGGTCTTTTCGAAACGTTATTACATTTAACAGATAATAAGGTACATATCGGTGCATTTTCATTAAAATATTTTTATTTCCTCGAAATTATTACAGTGAAACCGGGGGTAGCTAGAATGAAACACTCTGTGACTGAGTGAGTAGTTTGTGATCCTAAGTTCCTATGTGTTTTTTTTTTTTTTTTTTTTTTTTTATCCTTGTTGTATGCTTGATTTGTCATATCATTTTGTCAACGTTTTTTTGAATCCCTCTGTATAGCAGGTATCAAATATAACAAGAAAATTACAACCTTAACCAGATTGTGTAGCAAAGAACCTTAACAGATTGGTTTTAAGATAGTAGAATAATTTATCCATCAAGATCTTATTTACCATCCATTATCCGGGAATCAATATAGATATCTTTACGCAGCGAGAATATTTGCAATGATATAGTCTCTCTTCAGTTTCCTAAAAATTGGAAAGAGATGCTACGCAAGATTAAAAATAATAGTTGAAGTTAATTCATGCTCTCAAATTTCTATTTTTATTTTACTTTATGTTTTCACTGGTTTTTACAATATACATGCGGTCCCGTGATATTATTAACTAATTTCTTGTTTTGAAAAATATTTTGTAAAAATATTTGTATCCACAAGGATCTTCAAAATGTCGCCATTTATGCAACGAAATATATGTCGATATAAATAAAAGTATTTATAAGCCTTTTATTTAATCACTTTTAGCAATTTTTAGTTTAGTTTAAAACAATTATATTTAAATTTTTTATCATTCCGGTGATACTGAATTTGAGATGCTAGGCAAAATGCTTCAATGAGATATAATGGCGTCATATTTAAAACAAAACAAATATTTTCTTTAATAAAACTAAACATTTTACCTCAAATGCTTCTAAAAAGGCATACCGTAATTTCCGGCGTATAATCCGCGGATCAAACAATCATTTTTAGACCCAGAAACTTTTTAAAACAAAATGTAACTTATTAAATCGCCATAAATATTTGTCTTCATTCACTAAATAAGATTTCTGGGACCAAAAAGAATTGTTTGATCCGCGGATTATACGCCGGAAAATACGGTAATTTTTTGGATTTTTACCCGCTGTTATAGAGATTAGAACCTCAAGACAAGAGTGTGAATGTTCATATGCAAAAATGTAGCTTATAAATGGTTCATCATGTTTGGAAAAATATACATATAACCTATTGCGTGTAAAAACATTTTAAAAAGAGTGTATATAGACTTGAGTTACGTACATAAAATTTGAGCTGGTGAAAATGACTTAAAATTTATAATTCATGCAAAAAAAAAAAAAAAAAAAAAAAAAAAAATCTAAGTTTATGTCAAAGTTATATCATTTCTATACTAGTATTTTAACACAATCAAACTGATTGGTAAATTTATCATACGAATTAAATATTTCCAACTGTGCAAAAAATTACCCAGGCCGGAAATCAAACCCAGATCCTTAGTTTACAAAGCCAATGCTTTACCCTTTAAACTAACTGGGCGACAACAGGCGGGTATTTCTCGCTCAAATAACCTTATTGGTCGTAACATCTGGTCTGTCACTTAGACAGCTCGACAGAATAAACCAGAGCTAAAAGAACTCCATACAACGATGGATACATAGATATACTGTTATTTTAGCACAATCAAACTGATTAATAAATTTATCATACGAATTAAATATTTCCAACTGAGTGCAAAATTGCCCAGGACGAGAATCGAACTCAGATCCTTAGCTTACAAGGCCAAAATAAGCATTGGCATATAAAACACTGACCTTGTAAGCCAAGGATCAGGTTTCGAGTATACGAAAAACTGTTGTACTATAGATTCTTAATCTAAGAATGAAACGCAACAACTTTTTCCTTTACTTTCACACATTCTCATGGTTTGATAAAATATTAAAATGTACATATATTTAGTAATATTAATTAATTAAATCATGACAAAAGTGAATTTGGAAAAATATGAATACTGAAAAATGCGTTTTGGGCACACAGTTTTACAAATTCTATTGCAGATATATATTTAAAGTTTCATATTTTGATACTTATAATGCTATATTTTACACTGTACCTAAGTTTGAAAGTATATCCAAATTCTATAGCATAATTTATGGCCTTTTTTTTTTATCTTATTCACAAAATTTCACCGAAAAATGCATAATTTTTCCACTCTACAATTTTCTGTGACAAAAATCACATTAAAATGAGGTTCAGCATTAACTAAACTAAGAATATACATAATTTTCAGGTTCTATGGTAATTAGTTTTTAAATGAAGAATACACGCAACAACAGAAAAATCAATTTTTAGAAAAACAATTCCAAAGTTGGTTTATAATGTTACAGCAAATGATTTATGCGAGATATTTTTAGCTATAATTTTTGTTCTAATTTAAATTTTTGCAAAATTCTTTTTGGAGTGGATTTTTTACTTTTGAAGTTATCCATTCTGAAATTTGTGTAAAATCATTTTTTTAATCGTCAACATGATCTACCACCTTAATAGAAAATAAAATGTACTCTAAAATACAAATTTAAGACCCAAGTACATAAAGTTGTTTTGACCTCTAATACTAGTAGTAAGATTCGACTAACAGGCTAAAGATATTAGAGAGCCCTTATGACATTTTGAAGTTTGTTCTCATTTTAATCAGATTCTCAAATAACCTGATCAAAAAAAAAAAGTGAAACTTTCTCATACATTTTGTGAATCATTTTTAAAGGAAAGGCATAAAACTGGCATAGAAGCGACTGGGAATTGAATAAAATTTTCAATTTTTTTAAATAAATTACTTTTTGAATCATACTTTACTGTTTCCACATGATTCCAGGATTTTTTTCCCTTTTGCATTCGGAAATTAGTTTTATACCACCTTCTTTGACAGCATTTTCTGAAAGATCTTCTGTTTTTATAAAAAACGAGGTGAAACCCGTCGAAATTCAACGAAAGAAATTATTTAAGAAGGAATTGTTTGATTGATATATAATAATTCTACAAAATTAGTTACAATAAAAAATGATACTGTGTTGGTCAGTCTAACTCTCAATGAAATATTATTTTAAGCTGAAATTAACAAAATACAATTTCTATAAAACTCAATTGCCCAAATTATTAAAATTAAACTTTAATTGCATACGTAATTAGTAAATTATAATAAAGATCAGTTACTATGATCAATTGAGGCTCTTATATTTGACATAAATGCGAATGGGGAAAAAATCCATATTGACACAATCACGGACGATATATTTCACATAGTATACACATTTTAATTTATATATACATTTTTTCAATTTTAAGAGAAAATGAAGTGATTCTGTTGCTACAATAACAAAATTGTTACTAAAAACTACAAAAAAATGTATATCTCAAAAATAAATTGAGATACAGCTTTCAAACAAATTGCATTTTAACCCTTAAACGGTAACGTGTTTTTCGGCACCTTTAAACGGTAATCATGGGTCACTCGTGCTTGGCGCTGTAAAAAGTGGTTTAAAGTGCTTTAAAAATTCTAAAAAAATTCATGATATTACATCAACTACCCTTGAACAAGAATCAATCACAATATTGCTGATTTATTAATTTGTTTAAACAATATGTTTAAATAAACAAATAAAAATGTGAAAAATGTTTATTTTCTTTAAAAAATCATAACTTTGGATAGAATTGACATTTTTTTGATGTTTCAAACGGGAAATTGAAGATCAAGAATGGAACTTTCACAAAAAAATAAGAATAGCCGGTATAAATTTAAAAAATGCTTAAGTTTTGAGCATTAAAATGACGTTTTTTTAACTTATAAATAGGTACAATTTACAATGAAATAGAAATTTTATTAGTTTTTAATCAATTTTACTTATGAAAATGATGTTAATTATCAAACTTTATTTAATTAAACAAAAAATATAATAATGAAAAATTACAGCAAACTGATATCATCATTTATAAACAATCGAAACCGATTTGATGTCTGTGTTCCTCGCACACAGGTCTGTGACACTTGCTGCAGCAAATAAAGGTTTTTTTTGTTCTTCATAAACACGTGTTTGGATAAAAAGTAAGGTTCGGAAACCCAAGTGAGTGTAATGTATCGATTTTTTATGAAAAAAACATCAATTCCTAACCAAACAAATTTTTTCTTGCCTTACACTTTTCGTCAACGTAAATGGTAACCCTGGGTCACTCGTGCCTTTTCGAAATTTTGACTGGCTCTTACGTCGGCTGTGAACGCACTAAAACATCGGCGTTTCGGGAGCTAATAGCCTACTAGTGTACTATTTTTTTCAGGGTAGTTTAGTCCCGCTCCCCACTCTCTCCTATAAGCTAGCAAGGAAAGAAAATTTGACCGAGGCATTAGTGACCCATGGTTACCGCTTAAGGGTTAAAGTACATTTTTTTCTCTATACGACGGTGTAAAAATTTAAAATGTGCGATGTTTAGAAGTGTAAAATTTGCAGTTGTAGCGAAAATTGCAAAACCAAAATTGCATGGGAAGGTGTTGCCATTTGCAAAATGACGTATGCGTTACCCACAGGTACGTTTGGCCTTTATAATATAGATATATGAAACGATATTCGCTTACACAATTTCTGAATAAAAACACTTGCCAGTTCCATGTATTTTCGAATAAAAACGAACTCAGAAATATGTCAGAAGGTAGTTCCTTTGAATTTCAAAATAGCACTAAAGCGTCTGGTCACCCGTTTGCCGAATTTTCCTCGGTAATGTTAAGTCTATGGGCGTTTGATGCATTCTTCTATTCAAAATATTTCCTCGTAAGAATTAATATTTTTAACTTCTTTTTTCAGTATTCTTTCTATTCAGTATTCTTATAAAAAGTGAGATTCTTTAAGAATCTCACTTTTTTTTTTCTTAGCTATGAAAATATTTCTAAAATTTTTTCTCAATTTAACATTTTACGTTTTTAAAACTGACGAGCTGGTAGTAAAATTTTAACACTTCATATAAAATTATACAGGGTGTCCCAGAAATATTGGGACAAAATTTAAGGGGAGATAGGAAACATCACAAGTGTTCAGAATTGCATAGCAACCAACGGCCGGAAACACTTTGCTGGCGCAGTAGTGACAACACAAAACACAAAAAAGAAAGGACTCGAACAGGGAGCGAAAACATGTTTATTATTCTTAGTGCTGCAAAAATGCCGGGACAACGCTGGAAAGTACTGAGGTACTAGTTGCACGCATCATGGCAGCTGCTGGGGAAGTTGAGGATTTTCGCGGTTTTTTCTAGAGAACATTGTATTTTCCATACACCGGAGATGCGCCTCATGCATCACGGCTCGGGTTCATAATTTTAAACGCCTACTCTTATGACAATCGTAGCATCTTTTTTCTTGGTTTTCTGCTGTATTAAGGTTAATAAAAATGTTTTCTCTAATTACTCGTGCTTGTTTTTTTTTTTTCGTCATTACCGCGCTAGGAAAACGTTTCCGACCATGGTTGCTATACAAATCTGAATCCTTGTGATGTCCTCTACCTACCCTTAAAGTTTGTCCCAATAATCCTGGGACACTCTGTATATAAATTTTAGAAATATTTTGAAAACTAAGAAAAAAATGCATCCTTTAAAAAAGAGAACATTGAAAAAAGAAGTTAAAATATTAATTTCCCGGGGAAATATTTTGAATATAAAAATGTATCAAACACCCATAGACTTAACATTATGAGAGGGGAGGGGGATTCATCCACGGTGGAGCTCTCCTTATCATTGGGGACAGCTGCTCCATATTTCACACTAAAGAATCAGTTTTTGCCTGAATTTTGAGCCCTGGGGTCGGGGTAACTAGGTCTAGCTTTGAAAAGGTTTAAGTTCTAAAGTCTTGTAGTTTTAATATAAGTATGTTAAAATCTTAATTTTAATTGTTTTCAAAATATATCTTTCGTTTTAAAACTTAACTGCTGCGGCAAAAATTTTCGCATAACTACTATCAGCGGTCTGTCAGTCCGCTTAATCTAAAGATGAATAAAATGTTAAATTAACTCTCAAAATACTATTTTTGTAAAAAACTTTATACACAGGACTATTATAAATAAAATTCAGCTATTCAAAAGTCACTAGTGATAGTAATAGGACTCAAAACGAAAGAAAATTTGACCAGTATCTATAGTTAAACTAAAAATTGCGAGTTAAATTCAGAAACTTGAAAAACTCTGAGGTCTGTGAGACCGCTAACAGCAGATATGGGATAAGCATCGCAACAGAAGATGCACCAAATGCTGTAGCTGACATTTTCATAACATTTATGCTTAATGGTGACTGTAGTCTCTTGTTCTCGTTCAAAACAAGGTAATTCTTATGCATGTTTCTTCACCTACGGCACTTCCTCTTTTTCTGTCTTCTTATTTATCTTTTCTTTTCTTTTCCTGAAAGAATTCTCAGCAGACGGTGTTGCAGTAATTAGAAGCTGGGCACCCACCATGTCACAAGTTATTTTGGAATCTTCCTCCGCGCAAAGTGTCGCCGCTTGAATTATACCATTTCACCAGGCAAAAATTGTCTTGGAATAGAAACGAAAGTCTAGCTCAATAAATTTCGTAAATTTTCTTCGATATTATATTTATTTTTGACGCTCAAAAATTTTGATTTATCTGTACTTGCTGTTTATGAGACAATTAAAAGATCTACTTGTTATAAGCGAGGTAGCATGTTGGAACTTCCAAAACATCATGTTTTCGCTATCTTTGCTTCTTTTTCATGTAATGATCTATGTACTTAAAATTTTCGATTGACACATATCGGATAACACTTTGCTACGAAAAAACGTTCACTTACACAGTATTTAAATTTGAATTTAATACGGTATTTGAATTTGAGTTCAATGCGGTATTTGAATTTGAATTTAATACGATATTTGCATTTGAATTTAATACGGTATATGAATTTCAATTTAATACGGTACTTGAAATTCAGTTTAATATGGTTGACCAATGGTTGCACGAAAAACGTCCATTTATATGGTATTTGAATTTCAATTTAATGCGGTTAACAAATGGTTGCGGGAGAAAGTCCATTTTTATAGAATTAACCCTTTAAGACTTGACCTACAAAGTTGTGCAGGTGATCCTATGGAAAAAGAAAAACAAATTTCTCTTATTTTTTAAAGCGGAGCTTGAATCACACAATTGTGTATCATCTCTTTCGCAATTTGACATCGGATTTTTTTTTTTCTTTCTTTTCAATCAAATATGATCATATTAATTAGATTTAAAAACCAAAATTTTTCATTTATACCAAAACTCTTCAGGTCTTAAAGAATTAAAATTTAAATTTAAATACGATTGACAGATAGTGCAGAAAAACATCCCTTTACACGGTGTTAAGATTTCAATTTAACATAGTTAAGAAATGGTTGCCAAAAAACTTCCACTTATATGTATTTCAATTTCAATTTAACATGGTTGACAAATAGTTGCAAAAAACGTGGTATTTGAATTTCAATTTATTACGGTTGACAAATGGTTCCGAGAAATCTTTCATTTGCATAGTAAAAAAATTAAATTTATTATGGTATAAATGACGAGTGCAAAAACTGCACAACATTGTTTTTTCAACATAAAAAAAACCCGAATAAATACTAAAATGCGTCATTTTACAAAATACAGCTTTTTTTTTATAGCTATGACTAAATAATAATTAAACAAGTAAGAAAAATCATGCGTTAAGTATAGATTATGAAGCACTTTCCAACACTTAATGAAATCTTTAACAAAACTTTGTTATTTAGGAAAATAATAGTGTATAGTCAAATATACCCAAATATGTATTCCAGTACTTTTGAACATCCCTGTATTTCATATGTCAGTTGATATAATGGCAAAATTTAGTTTAGCAAGAAAATACCCAGTAGCTTGAAATTTCTTTTTTCTGCAATTCGTACTATTAGATGGAAACATACTTAAATATTTTTGTTCAGCCCTGTAGTTTACATTGTACCTTTATTACATGTCAGCATTAGGCTAAAATTTATTGTAAATTAAAACACTTTTAAAACAACTGAAATCACATTCTCATAAATCATCATTCATAGGCGTCCATGTACCGAATTCTTTGTGTGGCCCTGTATATCCTTTTATTTATATTCTGCAAACATTTCTCAGTAAATTGAATGAAGCTCAGCGTAAAAATGCATAGCTTATTTAAGAACCACGTTTAAATAATTTACGCTCATATTCAGTAACGTTGGTGAGCTCTTTTGGGTAGCCCTGTATATCAGCTATAACATTTATGCACACCATATAATGTGCATATATTTAGCAAAATGTAAACGCGTATATCACAATTAAAATGCATTTCATCCCTGCATCAGCCATCATCGGACACATATACGGTACTTCGGAAAGAATATACTATTTGAAATCTTTTGTATGGCCCTGTAAATGCTATGTACTTCATATTATGCAAGACAGTAGCGTATAATTTATATTAAGCTTCAGTGACATATATAAATTTTATTATACATGAAACAGCTTAATATATTTAAAATATGTCACCCACAATTCCCCCTTTTACCATTATCTAATGGAATTCTTTTGTGTGGCCCTATAAATGAATAATAGCTACATTTTCACCTTATATTTTATAAAATGCATATTTTAATATGTTTGACAAGGTATAACATCTTTAAAATTCCTTTGAAACGATTTTTCCCCATAGGCCGTAATGTAATGGGAAACTTTTGATTCACCCTGTAGATATACTAATCATGGTAGAAACTTCATTTTCGATAGGACTTGTGCTAGGGTAAACGTCAATAACGTCCTAAAATTTCATGGCAATCCGAGTATATTAACGATTTTTCCCCATGGGCCGTAATGTAATGGGAAATTTTTGATTCGCCCTGTAGATATACTAATCATGGTAGAAACTTCATTTTCGATAGGAGTTGTGCTAGGGTAAACGTCAATAACGTCCTAAAATTTCATGGCAATCCGAGTATATTAACGATTTTTTCCCATCGGCCGTAATGTAATGGAAAACTTTTGATTCACCCTGTAGATAAACTAATCATGGTAGAAACTTCATTTTCAATAGGGTTCGTTCTAGGGTAAACGTCAATAACGTCCTAAAATTTCATAATAATCCGAGTATATTAACGATTTTTCCCCATAGGCTGTAATGTAATGGGGAACTTTTGATTCGCTCTGTAGATAAACTAATCATGGTAGATACTTCATTTTCAATAGGGTTCGTGCTAGGGTAAACATCAATAACATATAAAAATTTCATAGCATTCCGAGTATATTTACGGGAGTTACAGCGCGGACAGATGGACATCCGGCCAGACGGACAGACGGCCAGACAAACCGAATGCATAAGCACTTTTCAACTTTATTGGAAAGTGCTAAAAAAGGTTTAAAAGAATAGAACTGAACGAAGCATGAATTGTTTAGAGACTAATGATACTAACAATATGTACGATGACTGAAAAACTACTGATATTTGATAATCATCTTTGAAAAAATTTCACATCTAATTTCTCTTTAAATCACTAAAAATTTCTCTCTTTAAATAATGCGGAATAGGCTAAAAGTCAAAAATGCTAGATTAAAATTTAAATATGTTAACATTATAACTAAGGTACAATATTAAATTTTTAATAGAGATTATTAAATTATATTTCAAGTAAGTTTATATTTGAAAAAAAAAAGAGAAAGAGAAGTGCAGTGATGCCAAACTCGAGCCTTCTGGAAACGAACAAACGCTATATCAACTGAGTTAAAACCAAGGTTATCATTTTCTTACAAAGTAAGCATTAGTTGCCGAAACGTCAGTGAAGACTTACTTTGGAGACACGAAATTTTTTGGTTTCTGTCTGTCAGACAATCTGTCAGTCAGTCTGTCAGTTCGGCGATAACTAACGCAAAAAACATCCGATTGGCTTGAAATTAAGTGGGCATGTTAGTGAGGCAGTAGGATTAAGCTGTATAGTTTTTTGTTAGATTTGATTCATTCGTTCGGAAAATATAGAATATTTTATGCTTTTCTATGGAAAATCCAATGATTTTCAATTTTTTTTTTCCTTGAGAGAAAATGACACATTTTATTAATGGAATTCAATGATAAATGGCTACTGAAATTTACCAGTTAAATTATTCGTATTGTTTTAAAATTTTGTCTATGCATTTGTCAGATTTTTAAAGTAATTACTGTAAATTTTGGAGATTTTTTTATAAATGTATTCCAATAATATAAACTAATTTGGTTTAGAGATTTACTTATTTAAAATGTATTTATTTCATTTTCTTTATTTTCTCTTAATGGTTGCTAAGTAACCATTCATCCTAATCCTTATTATATTTTAATGCTGTAAATTTGAAAGCGTGGACGAAAATTTAAATGAAGTCAACGTCAAAACTTATGAATTAATGTCTTTTTATCTTTGCGGATAAATATAACATAGCCTAGAAAAGAATATCGGCTATGTTTTATTAATTTTATTCAAATATTTTCCTTAATAATTCAACATTTCCTTCTTTTTCATACAGAATTAAGAGCGATTTTTTAGATAAAATTTAACCAATTTCCTTTATCGTTGCCAAAAAAAAAAAAAAAAAAAATCTGGAATAATTTTTCAACGGCAATAAGTTTCAATTGAGCAATTTCCATTCGAAAAACCAAACTAAGAAAAAATAAATATGACGTCAGAATTAAAATAAAAATAAAAATAGTACTTTGTTAAATATTAAACAAGGAAATAAAAAATAATTATATTTTTAACAAATATTTTAATAGGTAAAATTTGACGTCATAATTGAACAAAAACAGGTATTTTATAGTAGTCGTTAAAAATACAAGAAACATGGATATCAAATAACTCATGAAAAATAACGCCATTGCCAAAACTTCAGTGAAGACTTACTTTGAAGACACGAAATTTATTGTTTTTCATCTGTTAGTCTGTTCTTCTGTATGTTTGTCTGTCCCGCTATAACTGCTACAAAATGCAATCAAAACATTTTTTTTTCGGAAACATAATTGTAAAACTCTAGATTACTGAGTTTACACTTACAAAAGTTCCTGATACATCAGATTTAGGTGTTTGGGGTTGGCAGGTATGTAGAAGTATGAGGATAATGAAAAATATTTGTCCAAACTGTTACTTATCCTTATAAATCAAAATGTATAAGGAAATGCAAGATATACAATAACCATTAGCACAATTATTAGAAAGTGGCAAATTTAAATTAAGTGAGGCTACGGGGGGGTTCAGGGGTGCGGAGGCCCCCTGAAGAAATCTACTATCTTATAATAAAAAAACAAAAATAATAGATCATGAAAATTTCAGAATATCCTAACATAACTAAATTTTTAATTTACCGCTTTTGAAAGCTGAAAACTTCTAATTCTTATTTTATTCTTATAAACAATTAAGTACTATGAAAATTTTAAATTAAAGTTTCCAAGAAGTTGAATATTACCCAAAGTGTGTTTAATATATATATATATATATATATATATATATATATATATATATATATATATATATATATATATATGCAAAGCTGACGTTGAGGCTCCTGATCTGCAGATTTACTAGTGTTTCCCCCCCCCCCCCCTGCTTCTCAAGAACTAACAAGGAAGGTCTCCATACGGGTATACTCCGAAAAATCTGAAAAAATTACAGAATGTTCTTCTCTTGAGGATATATACGTTTATAAAAAAATTTACACTTACAAAAAAACGGCGGAACCTGCGTATCCTGTCCATAGAAAATAATGAGAAATTCCGTTTTTTGGCAATTTATCATCGGTTGGCGATAAAAAGCAACTTCAAAAAATGTTTTTTTTTTATGTCAAATTCATTTTAAAGGAAAAAAGTTTGATGTTCAACGTATTTATAGTATAAATTAAATATCTTTAATTTAGTCAGCTTTAGTTTGTTTTAAGTATAATTTCGTTATATTGATATTTATATGTATTTATATTCAAATTTTACCATCAAAATTTGAGATTTAAAACGAAATTCAAATTTAAATTAATTAAAATTGTTTCAAGTTCAAAATCCAGTTGAGCATTGCCAATTCGATTTTGTTGCTATGGAAACATCTGACTTTTATTTTTGAATACGCTTAAATGTATGAAAATAATTTTACTGTATAAAAATTTTTTATATATGAAAATATTTTTTCCAGAGGTAAATTAAATAGCTACAGCAACAAATAATATGTGTATGCAATTTAATGTATTCATATGCATATAATATATTAAACTCTCTCTTTGTTTATGTTTAAATTCATTAAATGTCATTTAAATGGATTCTAAAAATTAAAAAGTTTTCAGTTGCATTAAAATCGTTTGCTTTCGGCGGGGAAAAGTGCTACTCGCCAAATCGTGTGACTCTTTCATTTCTTCAGCCGCTAATTTTCACTCATCCTTTATTACATACACGAGCAGTTTAATTAGTATTCTTTTCAAAAAAATCTGAGTATGCCCAGAATGGAGACCTTCTTTGTAAGAAACGTTCTATAAAATCTGTTGAACCTGAGACTATGGGGTCTCTATCTTACAACATACAGGGTGTATCTAAACTACTGGGCAAAACTTTAAGGGGTGATAGTACACATCAAGACAAATAATATTAAATGGGAAACTAAGGGTCCCAAACGTCTTCCGAAGGAGATAGGCGCCATCAAAGTTTAGGGTCCAAAATTTGAAATGATTATAAAAAACTGAAAAATTGGTCGATTCGTTTGCGGTTTTCACGAAAACAATTCTTTATGTCAGTATTGTCTTGAAAATAAATTATAAAGATAAATTTCAAAAAATGCCTATAGAGGGCGCTTTAGACTTAGGAGTAACGAACAACTATTTTTTACCGTTATTTTTGCATCTCATGAAATTTTTTTAGAAGTTTAGACATAAACTTAAATTTTGAGCTCAAAATCTGTGGTTAAGTAGAGCAAACTGAACTGTGTTCAATGGGAGTGGGTAGGTTCAAATTTCATATGATTATAAAAAACAGAAAAATTGGTCAGTTGCTTTGAAATTTTCACTAAAATTAGTCTTTATGTCAGTATTGTCTTAAAAATAAATTATACAGATAAATTTCAAAAAATGTCGATAGAGGGCGCTTTAGACTGCGGAGTAACGTACAACTATTATTTACCGTTATTTTTTGCATCTCATTAAATTTTTTTGAAGCTTAGAAATAAACTTAAATTTTGTGCTGAAAATCTGAATCGTTGAGAGTTGTTAAGTAGCGCTAACTGAACTGTGTTCAATGGGGGTGGGAAGGTTCAAATTTCAATTGATTATAAAAAATGGAAAAATTGGTCGATTCGTTTGCGGTTTTCTCTAAAACCATTCTTTATGTCAGTATTTCCTTGAAAATAAATTTTAAAAATAAATTTAAAAAAATTCCGTTAGAGGGCGCCTTAAACTTTAGAGTAATCAACAACAATTTTTAACTGTTATTTTTTGTATTTAATTAAATGCTTGCAAAAGCTTAGATTTAAATTTTGAGCTCAAATTCTGAATCGTTGGGAGGGGTTAAGAAGCGCAAACTGAACTGTGTTTAGGAGTTGAAATATTACCGTGCCCACCCTACGAGCACAGTTCAGTTTTTCGCTACATAATTACTCACAACGATTCATATCTTGAGCTCAAAATTTAGTCTAAGCTTTTAAAACATTTATCTAGATTTAAAAAAATAACGATTAAAAATAGTTGCTGATTACTTTAAAGTTTAAGGCGCCCTCTAACGGATTTTTTTAAATTTATCTTTAAAATTTATTTTCAAGAAAATACTGATATAAAGAATGGTTTTAGAGAAAACCGCAAACGAATCGACCAATTTTTCCACTTTTTATAATCATTTGAAATTTGAACCTCCCCACCCCCATTGAACACAGCGCTACTTAACCACTCTCAACGATTCAGATATTCAGCTCAAAATTTAAGTTTATGTCTAAGCTTCTAAAAAATTTTAATGAGATGCAAAAATAACGGTAAAAAATAGTTGTACGTTACTCCAAAGTCTAAAGCGCCCTCTATCGGCATTTTTTGGAATTTATCTGTATTATTTGTTTTCAAGACAATACTGACATAAAGAATAATTTTAGTGAAAACCGCAAATCATTTGACCAATTTTTCTGTTTTTTATAATCATTTGAAATTTGAACCTACCCACTCCCATTGAACACAGTTCAGTTTGCGCTACTTAACCGCAGGTTTTGAGCTCAAAATTTAAGTTTATGTCTAAACTTCTAAAAAAATTTAATGAGATGCAAAAAATAACGGTAAAAAATAGTTGTTCGTTACTCCAAAGTCTAAAACGCCCTCTATTGGCAATTTTTGAAATTAATCTTTATAATTTATTTTCAAGACAATACTGACATCAAGAATAGTTTTCGTGAAAACCGCAAACGAATCGACCAATTTTTCCGTTTTTTATAATCATTTCAAATTTTGGACCCTAAACTTTGATGGCGCCTATCTCCTTCGGAAGACGTTTGGGACCCTTAGTTTCCCATTTAATATTATTTGTCTTGATGTGTACTGTCACCCCTTAAAGTTTTGCCCAGTAGTTTAGATACACTCTGTATATTAAAATAATTAAAATCTGTGATTACCAAGGTTGGCCCTCTCCTTGTAAGTTAGATTACACTTACCCTTCCAATAAGGAATTTTGAATTCTCTGCTAGGAGAATTTTGGCATTTCAATTTTGGCTGTCGCTCAAGTCGTAGATAAGGAAGAGGTTGCTAATGGAAAGGTGACACAACGCCTCCTAAAGAACATAAATATTTTTTACACAAATATTTGAGGTTGTTTGCCACGCTTAGTATATCTATAAATCTGCATATGCTTCCCCTTAAAAATACCCGTAAGACTGGATCCCATTGGACTAATAAATCACATGACCAAATTTTGCATATAAGGTAAGCAGGGGGGTGGGGGGGGGGGTAATTGGACCCACGAAGTAACTGGGCCATAGGCCATTTAATAAAAGAACCGTTGATGTCTTTTAAGTTTTAGCTTTTGTGAACAATGCCCCCTAATATCTACTTCTTAAAAAACATGTGTCAAATCAATTATAACTCTGTCTTTGCTGTGATAAGTTGTTAAAAATTTAGGCAACAAAGACAATGTCAATTTTGTTGAACTTCTTCGTATTTTTTATTAAAATACTACACATACTTTTATTAAACAATCTTAAAAAAATAGGCATATAACTGCATTAATGCTATTAGATATCTTTGCGTGTTTACTCCATGTTTCAAATGTAAGATCGGTGTCCCAGTTACCCTATAAAATTTTCAAGAATGGGATAAATGAGACATATATCAGGGGTAACTGGACCATGTTGGATCCAGTTACCCCAATTGTTATAAATAATTTTTTTTGAGTTTCTCTTACTAAGGGAAATGCGGTTAGACATTCTTTTTTTTCCTCCTTACAGTAAATATATATATATATATATATATAGAACCATTATATAATACTACAAATCAACATCAATTACTGTAAATATTTGTTAATGCCAAATTATATCATACAGAGGAGTTGTCAGAATTAGAATTAAAATTGGAAATGTGGTATTTAGCTCGTTATCAAGGGCAATACTAAATAGCCACATTAATTGCGATTAATTTCTGAGTGGAAATCAGGATAGACCTAAAAATAATTTCCACATTGCCCGATTAATCGCAAAAAAAATAGAAGAATAAATAGAAGAAAAATATAAGAAAAATAACAAGACCATAATAGAATTATCAATATAAAACAGGAAAAAGAAAATAATATTATAATTGAATTAACATTGATTAAATTAAATTGAAAATCATAATTGCAATAGAAAAACTATTTCAAAGAAAAAATATTAGAAAAATAATTAAACTGTAATTGAATATTGATAAAGATAACTTACAATTGTCAATCGCAACCAAAATTTCCATTGAGTGTCAAATGGAAATAATTAGACAAATTAAATTATATAATAGATTAACTTACAAATAACAATTTGGACCATGTGATAGCAATACAATACATATATATATATATATATATATATATATATATAATACCTTATTACATAATAAAAAAAAAAAAAAAAAAAAAAAAAGCATATTGGGGGTATTAACCAAACGTTTTAAGTAAGATAGCCAAACTTTGAAATTTTTACGATACAGATGAAAGGGTGTAGATAAGACAAAGTAACATTACTAGAATATGTAGAATTTTGAACAGGGATGGTTTTGGGTTTTAGAAGTCATAATCGATGTACAACTCCAAAAGTTTTAGTAATTCCAACATAGGGAGGAATGTAATAGGTAATATTTCTGACGAAATCTACCTGATTAAATTTTACCAACACTGAAAAAAATATCCGTTAGTATACAGAAATTGTTCCCTAAAATTCTACGGAATAGTTCCGTTTTTCCGAAAAAACAGCAGAAATTCCGTTATTGATATTTTGAGACTATAAAAACAGTAACTTTTCCGTAAAATTTTCTGAAAACGGAGGAGTTCCGTATTAAAACAGCATAAATTCCATAAATAACACCAGTGTCGCCATCTATATCTGGGATACAAAAACATTATAAAGTTGTTTCATGAACAACTTTGTATAATAATTTTCTTTATTTCTTTCTGTTTTAATAATATAAAGCTAACATATTTTTACAATATTAAAAAAATAATAAAAATAATAAAATTTATTAATCTCTTTTAAGTTTGAGATTAGTTAGTTAGTTTATTTTCAGTTAGTTTATTTCCATTATCATTTTTAAATAATGTTTACCACATTTATAGCCTATTTTTTTAAATATGCGTAGGATAGTGGAAAAACGTTCGACTTTTAATTTTAATATATTTTAATAAAAGTAATAATAAAATAATTTTAATTTTAATATATTTTAATATTACTTTAAGAATATCCTTTCAAAAATAAATAAGTAAATAAATATGAATAATATTACAATAAACTTTTAAAAATCTCCTTAAAATGAAAAAAAAAACTTTTTAATGCATTCAACTCTTAATACATGTAATATTTTAAAGTCTAAAATTTTTTTTTTTTATAGAACTGAAATTAAAAACTAAATATTCGAAATTATGGAAATAAAATCTGGAATCTGGATAATGGAAAAACGTTCGACTTTTAATTTTAATATATTTTAATAAAAGTAATAATAAAATATTAATAAAATAACTTTAATTTTAACATATTTTAATATTACTTTAAGAATACCCTTTCAAAAATAAATAAGTAAATAAATATGAATAATATCACAATAAACTTTTAAAAATTTCCTTAAAATGAAAAAAAAAAAAAAATTATGCATTCAACTTTTAATACATGCAATATTTTAAAGTCTAAAATTTATTTTGTATACAACTGAAATTAAAAACTAAATATTCGAAATTATGGAAATAAAATCTGTTAAAGATTTAGAACTATACACTCATATAGAAAATAATTCTCAATAAAAATTAATGCCGCGTTCAACATAAGGCCTTTGCTTTATAAAATCATTCGAAATAAGTAAAGATATTTGCAAGCACTGTATGCGTAACTATGGCGTAATGGTATTACACTACTACAAGCTGCCATGGGACAGGTGCTTGGTTCGATCCCCATCGAGGGTAAGTGACATTTATTCAAAGTTGTTTAAATTAAATGTATGTGTTCTAATCTGATGTGTCCTTGTCTAAAGAATAAAAAAGCCAGTTTGTCCTTGAAAATTCTTTTTTGGCTTTCAAGCGAAAATTTTTATATAAAAAAATATAAAAACGGAAACATTTTGTAAAAAAACGGAAATATTGCTGGAAAAAACTGAAATTTTTTCCCGTTAAATAACGGAAATAGTACTGGCGTCTAGATTACCAGAACTATTTCCGTTATTTAACGGAAATTTTTTTTACAGTGAAGTTACCTCGTTATTTAGAGGAGAATGTCCAAATACCCGGCTGTTCTGTGAATTGAGCTTAGCGCAGCCTAGCGGCGATAAGGAGAGTTTGTGCTATTAAATGAGAGAAGAAATTTACAAGAAATATATCTTTGAAGCCTGTCTCATTTGCAAAACAGTAAAAGCAAAACTATAGAAACGATAAAATTTAGACATCAAAAGTTTTTCAGGCATGTGTTTCTCCCTTTTTAAAAAAAATGCTGATCGTATATTGGCTTAAATGGATGATTAAGTTATTTTCCAGAAATATTTAAATCTGAATTGCCGTACACGCGTTATTGTTATTTTACTATATGAGAAATATGAATGAGAGATACCGGTTTTAACTTAAACACAGCAGTGGCCCGAATACCGGCTACTTAGAGTACTCTCTAAATACCGGCAGCCGTTATTTAAACCTCTCTTTGTATGCTCTGCTTGAAAAAGATTAAAATAACTTAATTTAAATATTTTACCAATTAGTAAATTAATTTAAATGGTTTAGAAATAGTTCCAGTGTCATTTTGCAATATGAAAAAAGTAACTGTGTCCTCAAGTCTTCAGGAGCGATACAGTTTACCAGATTCACTTCACAAAAGGGCGCTGTTGGGCACTCCAAAATTGCCTGCAATAAATGTGAATTGAAAGAAAATTGATGGAGGTAAACAGGGGGAAAAACAGGCGAAAGGGGAAGAATTTGGATTTTTTTTAAATGAATAGATTCAATATTTGTTCTTTGAGAGAGATTTTTTATTTTTTATTTATTTTTTATTTATTTATTTTATTTATTTATTTATTTATTTATTTATTATTATTATTATTATTATTATTATTATTATTTTGCGAACAAGAGTGGGGGAAGGACTGCAAGTTGAATGTTATGATTGCGATATGTAAACCCACAGTCCTGCACGGACGCGGAACGTGATTATTGTGTTTGTGATTTTTTCTTTTAAGTAAAAAAAAAAAAAAAAAAATATTTCAAGCGCCAAGCTTTTTTTTTCTTCTTTACACGTTAAAAACAAAACTAAAAACATAATGGAAAGAAGAATGTCAGAGATAATCGTGAAGATTTTTATATGTTTCATAAAAAATGCTTCTTTATTAAAAATTACCTATTTTTTTCCACGCATAAAAAATGTTATTAATTAATAAAATTTGTTAAAATAATGTTCTTATTGCTAAATAATTAAAATTAGTTCTATTTGCTTGATTTTTTAGGAAAAAACTTAGATACCCAGTATTTAGACCCGATTTTCAAAAATCGGGTAATCAAAATTTGTAAACTTTCATAATTTTGCATTTTATAAACAGAAAACGCTTTTTAAACTGTTTTTTTTTTCTTTCTTTCCTTCTCTAAACATACTTAAAACCTGTTAAAGAAGCCTCTTGTCACTTTTCCTTTTACTTATTTTGGAAATTATAGGATTTAGATTGAAAACGAAAGTAGTATCCGGTATTTTAATCTTTTCCTCTAATTATGAAAACTTTTTCCTCTAATTATGTCGTTACTTTTACAGCGAACAAGTAGACAGAAATTTAGAACTTAAATCTAAATATTATTTCCGCAGACGTAATTACAGTCTTTTGCCCTCATTAAAAAATCAAAACAACACATAGGAATGTTCTCCCACCTACGCCACGTGCTCGGATTTTTCTCCTTATATAAGACCTTCCAGCAGACGATGTTATAATAATGATAATCAAGGAACCAAGCAAACGATGTGATAAGTTATTTCGGAATCCACCTTCTCACTAGCATTTGTTCCCTCGAATGCGTATCATTTCACTTGGCAGAAAACCTTTTAGAGCAGATCTCAAAAATTATATAAATGAACTCCTTTATTTAAGTGTGGAAAATTACTCAATTCTACTTGCCAGACATACATTTACTGCATTCCTTCACTCCAAAAGCGAGGAAAACACTTTTATTCTAAATTTATGTTGTTGCGTTTATGAACGCAGAACCAACTGCAACATTGATGGTAAACTATCTTACCAACCCGCCGTTGTCCGAGTCGCTGTCATAGAAATTCTCAAAGACTGGGGACACGAGACGTGACGTCATCACTAATGGACCGAGGCAAATGGAAAAGAAAAGCTACCGCGTTCCTTACGGATATCTTTTTTTTTACAGAACGCTGGAGTCACGTGATGCTCGTATGCAACAATGAAAGTGTACGAAAAGAGCATGCCGTCACTTTAGTGGTCTATAAAAAAAAGATATATGGAATACACAGCGGTAGCCTGTCTTTTTCGTTAGCCTCGTAATGGACAGAGTTCCCACTAGTAGTGGAATTGACATTGGAAAAATTTTAATAGCAATTTTCTTTTATTTTATTTGTGGAATATCTATCATCTTATAAAACAATAATAATTATTAAAATTTCTGGTGAGAATTCGGATTTCCTAACTATAAATTCAGGCAAAAAAATGCAGCAAAAAGTCAAATAAATGCAGCAACAGTGTTGCTGCATCTATTTGACTTTTATTGGGGAATTCTAAATTCTCACCAGTAACTTTAAATAGTTATTATAGTTTTATAAAGTGATAGCTATTCCACAAATAAAAAAATGCTAATCAAAATCTTCTGATGTCAGTTCCAATACTTGTGAGAACTCGATTTATTAGTGATGACATCACGTCTCCTGCCCTCTGGCCTAGAGGATTTTGCTGGCAGCGTCCGAGTCCATGAAAATAACCTTAAGTAAATTCTGCCTTAAATCTAACTTTAAATGGCTTTCTGAATAGAAATGACAAGTATCATCGGGAAGTTACTTTTTCCAAAAAGCATAAACTATCTTCTTGCAGTAACGTCTGTAATCCGTCCAACTCTTTTTTTTTTCTACCACAGAGACTGTCTTTCCTGCATAGTTAGCGACCTAGATAAATCAATACATGACAGAAATACATTGGCTTATATACTGCTCACCAATTGCATTCGGACGGGTAGCTGTATACATTTCTTTGATCTCCATGGAAAGAGCTTTCCAACGACACCAATCTTGACTAAATCCGGATCTGGCAGTTGAAGATCTTCTCAGTTGTGTAACTTTAACTATCTCATTACTTTCTCCAATCTTTTTGCGAACAAATGGACAAAAATTTAGAACGTAAATCTTGCCATTATTTCCGCAGACGATAATTACAGTATTTTGCCCTCGTTAAAAATCAAAACAACACATAGGAATGTTCTCCCACCTACGCCACGTGCTCGTTTTTTTCCCCTTGGATTTTTAAAGAACTTCCAGCAGAAGATGTTACAGTAACAGTAAGCAAGGAACCAAGCAGACGATGAGATAAGTTATTTCGGAATCCACCTCCTCAGTAGCGTTTGTCCCCTCAAATATGTATCATTTCATTTGGCAAGGAAACTTTTGGAGCAGAACACGAAAACTGGATAAATGAACTCCTTTATTTTAGTGTTGAAAATTATACTTTTCTACTTGTCAGGCATGCATTTGCTGCATATTTCTTCATTCCAAGAGCTAGGAAAATGCTTTGATCGAGGTGTGATGTCAAATTGCATTGTTGCGTTTATGAAAGCAAAACTAACTACAGTTTTGACATTATACTATCTTATCTACTCGGCGTTGACCGAGCCCGTGACAATAATCTTAATAAATTTCAAATTGTACTATTTTAGATAATCAACGAGATTCTCTATGAATTTATATTTTTTAATTAAAAATTGTGAAAACACTGCTAATATTTAGTGGCAAAAACGATTGTAAGAAAATACTCGAAGAACGCTCGTTTTTTTTTTTTTTTTTTTTTTTTTTTTTTTTTTTTTTTTTTTTTTGGTTTTTGCCGCAGAATCGTTTTATAGTTTAAAAAAAAATAGTTCTTATGCTTTGAACGCTTTGAAAGTTTCAATGGTTATAAAAATAGCAGTTTTCAGGCATTGTAAAATATTCGTGGAAAAATATTGAAAATATTTTCAAAATACCACTTCACTATTTTTTTTCGCCCTTTCTGGAAAAAATGAAGACAACTTAAATGCACATTTATATTTTTTTTACGCATTTTTAATCAACAAAACTATAAAATTTTGAATTATATCGACGTTATTTTTCTTTTTAAAAATTATCATGACAATTTACGTAATATTTTAATAGACCGCATTAAAGTATCCCATCCATTACAATTTATAAAACTTGTTTACAAATTGAAATTTAATTTTTTAACCCTTTGCAGCACGGGCAAAATCTGTTAGTAAAATGAGAAATTATCGACTGTCACCGGTATTCAAAAACGAATTTTTTAGATGGGTCATTCCAAAAATAAAGGCCTCAAAGTTTCAAGTTCAAGGAGTTTGGTGGGGTTTGGAGGAGATGTCTTAAGGCTGAGCTGGCGGAACCAATTCTTAGTTGACACCGAGGTATGCGGTGACGCTAAATCTTGTTGAAAGATGTAATCATCTTCAAATAAATCTTCTGATGATAGAAGCAAGCCATATTCCAAAATTTCTGGATATATCTAAGAGTTAATATATTCGTATAGACTATCCATAACTTTCCAGGTCTTTCCGCACTCATGCAAACCCAAACCATGACTCTAGCAGCAAATTTTACAGAACGTTTAAGGCATCCTTTATCAAATGCTTTTTGCCTCATCCCCCAAACTTGTATACCCTGATTACCATATAAAACACAAAATATGCTTTCATCACTAAATAACATATTTTTCCACTCTTTTTTTTCTCCATAAGCCTCTTGATTTACATCAATTCATTCTTATGCGCTTTTGTCTGGCAGTCATAAGAAGTTTTGTTTTCGGTACCCGAGATTCAAACTTAAATTTATGGAGATGTCTTAATGTTGTCGATGTAGAAACTTTAACCCCTTCTTCTTTCCACTTTCGGTGCAAGAATCGCACACTTGTACAACGGTTTTTTTTTTTTTTTTCTTAATTATACGCCCCGTTTCCTGTCATCTGTAGCAGATGTTTTTGATTTTCGGCCGCCATTTGGGCGATTATGTTGAAATTTTTCATTTTTTTTTTATATTGTATTAGTATTTTACTAACGCTTGATTGAGAGCAATGTAAAAAAATTCGCTATATAACAGTGATTTTTTTGCCGATGGAAATCAACCATACACAATTTGATAGATTCAGGAATGTCACTCACACGACCCATTTTAAGATGAAAAAGCAAACAAACTGCAAAAAGAATACTAATTTTAAATAAAATCGTCTGAGTTTAGTAAATGATGCCACCAGTTATGAATAGGTGATAATTAAAGGAGAATTAATGTGAAATATTCTAATATTTTGAACCACTTGAATAAATATTCTAAATTGACTTTTCAAAATAATTTTTTTCAATTAATCTTTTCAAAAATGATATTAATTTTAAGATATTAAATACGCTTAATCAACAGTAAGTTCTTAATAAAAATATCTTTTGTATATTTGCATTAAAAGACATTAAATTACCAAACGATATTTTAGATTTGTAAAAAATAGTAATTATTCTAATATTTTGAACATGAGCTAGTACGATATATTATACTTTCAAAACCCTGTTTCAGTAAGTATCACACGACTTTATTATATATCAATTAACATTTAAAATTTTTTTTTCACATGCCATACTTAACGAGTTTTTTCTTCAAATATTTGAAAGCATATTTTTAAAGGCAATATCGAATGATTAAAAAGAAAACGAAAGGAGAAAAAAGGAAACATTTATGAAAAAAAAGTTATTGGAGTGCGTAGATAAAGAGTTGAAGTGTTCGCGATTTCTTAACTATATTTTCTACCCTTGTTTATATTTTTTGCAGCGCATAGCTGCGACTTAGATTTGAAAATGTATTCATAGATATTTGGCGAACTTCTAATAGAGTCGTTTTCTTTCCTTTTATTCCTTCCCCAAAATAAATGTTTCACTGCAAACGAAAAGAACATTGCAATAAATCTTTATTTTTGTTTTAATGGTTAGATGTACAGATTTCAGAATGAAAAAGACATATAAAACTCTTAGTGGGTAGGGGAGAACGGTTCAAAAATAACTACCTCTTGATATATCTATGGCGTTCCACGTGTTATCGCACAAAAAGATGCCCTTCATACGCTGAAAGCGAAAAAAAAAATGATAGACAAAATATTCAAGACCAATCATGTAGATGCTTAGAGTGTTAACAAATATAGTTCAGAAAAGACTCTTAATTTCTAAAGACGTAACGAGCATAAATGACGATGGCATAATAGATCGGGAGGCGGCAGCACCACAATTACCTCATCGAATTCATGGATGAAAATCTAGGATTAGTTAAATCTAGATTCGCATATTAAAACGAAATTGGTCTGGCAAGTCGTATCTTAGTGGAAAACACCCGAAAACCCGATTTTAACTCATATGTTTATTATTATGTTTTCCTGCTCTTAATCATCCATGTTTTCATACTTTTGGGGGCTGAAAAGCACAATGGTAAACCTACGAGTCAACTGCTAAAATCGGGGTTTTAGGAGTTTTCCACCAATATATGACTTGGCAGACCGATTAAATTTTAATATGCGAATCGAGATTCAACTAATCCTAGATTTTCATCCGTGAACTCGATGAATGAGAGAATATTGGTGGTGTACCTTTTAACCCTTTAATGGTAGCATTAAATTACCGTTTAAAAATTCAAATTCATTATTCCCACCACTTTTTTGAAAAAAAAATATTCGTCATACTTAACGACAAGTAAAATGATACCGAAATAAAACCAGTTACACTACTTTACAAAACTGGTGGGAATAAAACAGTTTTGAATAAAAATTGTGAAACGTGTAGCCCGTAAATGTCTCGGGCGCGACGATTAAGTGGTTAATGTTACAAATTTAACCCTTTATCGGACAAAATATTGAAAAGATTCAGTGCCACCAGTATCTATAAACAAATTTATTTCAAAATAAAACGTGCCATGTCCGCCAGGTTAACATAGGCACAAACTAACTCACTAAAAATTCCGGTGCGAGTCAATCAGGTTCTAATAAAAAATAAGTGGTAAGTTTATTACCATCGCCCGGTAAAGGGTTAACCCTTTGGATTCCAGGGTCACATACACAAATTTTATTTGAGCGCCACCCCGTTTTAAAAAGGAGTTTCCTTCAAGTATACAAATTCAGAAATGTGCTAATTAACCCATAACTGTTGTGACAAAAATTGTCGCATAACTACTGTGAGCGATCTGTCAAACCGCTTAATCTAAAGATGAATAAAATGTTATATTAACTCACAGAATACTATTTATGTATTAAACTTTATGTACAGGACTATTATGAATAAAATTCCGCTATTCAAAAGTCTTTAGAGATAATAATAGGGCTCCAAACGAAGCAAAATTTGACCAGTATCTGTATTTAAACTAAAAATTATAGGTTAAACTCCGAAAACTGAAAATCTTAGCGGTCGGTGAGACCGCTAACAGTAATTAAGGGTTAAATAACGCAGGTTTTATTTCGCTTTTTTACTGGTGCCAAAAACAAATTTTACAAAGAAAGACGATGTCGCCTCAGCGACAACAATGAAGTGCAAAATGTTAAAGCATTTGATAAAATATAATCATTACATAACTGTAAAGTTTAGTCTAACAAGGAAGGTCTTCATACGGGCATACTCAGAAAAATCTGAAAAAATTACAAAATGTTCTTCTCATATGGGTATATATGTTTATAAAAAAAAAATCGGCGGAACCTCCATACAACGTCCGTAAAAAATAATAATAATAATAATAATAATGAAATTTTCGAATATTTGGCGATTTTATCTCCGGTTGGCGAAAAAACGAAATTTTGAAAAATACGCTTTTACGCTTCGAATACTTTTTAAAGAAAAAACTTTCTATGTTCAATTTATTTAAATAAGTTTATTTAAGTAATTTTAGATTTGCAATTTTAATTTGCTTTAAGTATAATTTTGTCATATTGTTTATTGTATGTACTTATAACAAAATTTAACTATTATATTTTACGATTTAAAATTAAATTTAAATTGATTAAAAGTGTTCCAAACTGAAATATATGACAGTCAATTGACATTGTTGCTATGGAAACCTCTTTTTTGGATTGGAAATGTACGACGACAGTTAACTTAACAGTGATTTTTATACCCGATAAAGACGGTTAAATTTTAAAAAAATGTGAATTGGAAACAATGGCTAAATTTCATTCAAATCGGTAATAAAAAGAAAAAAGAAGATGAAATATTTATTTAACGTTCTTTATAGAACATTTTAAATTAATATTACTGCAAATTTTCAGAAAGTTGAAAATGTTGTACAAAAAATGGAAATTATTCTGAATAAGAGGAGATTTAACTAATAAATTTAAGAAATTTTTGCAAAAAATCATACTTTACAAAAATCTCATTGGCAGAATTTAAATTTAAGCACTCAAATATTTAGATTTAATCCATTTTAGCCATTTTTAATATCTTATTTCACTTCGTTTCTTCTGCATCGTATGTGAAAGTGCTTTTCACCTTATGACTGATACAGATTAAGAAAAAATTACGCGGAACTTTTTTCCTTTTTTAGAAATACGAATTACTATTAAAAAATCAAGATAAATGAGAGTAGGAATCGCACTTTGAGATCTCCGAGATTACTCTAAAGTTCTTTTTTTTCCAGTAAAATAATTAGACCCTATACATTTTTTCCTAAATATATTTGCGAATGTTTAATAAGTTGTAAATATATGAGTCCACAATCTTTATTACTTTCCCAATTATAACTTTCAACGTTTCATAGCTTAAGAGTAAAATCACTGTGACAGACAGACACAGAAGTGATTTTATAATGGTTCCGCTTTTAATTTTTTAAGTACGGTACACTAAAAATTAGTATGATGCGTAACAATTTGATATAGAATTATAAATTAATGATCAGGGGCGTGCGAAGAAAAACCTGCGCCCGGGACAAAGTCTCAATTTGGTCCTCCCACCCCCACCCCAAACTTTTTCTTGCGGCAGGCTAAAAATGATGTTGGATATATAAATTTGACGCCCCTTAAATTTCCGCGCCCGCGACCGCATCCTTCGCCCCCTTTTTAACATGGCGCTGTTAATGATCTTTGTTTCTTTTCCTTAATAGGTTCTACCACGGTCTAATGCCTTTCTTTCTTTAAATTTAAAGGTTACGAGTCAAGCTGTGATACATCATATTGTGTACTCTCAAAAGATATGCGGTACTTTCTTTAGCATTTGTCAGCCTAATATTCCCTTCCATATCTTCTTTAAATAGTATCCAAACATCATTATATGTGTCCATTCTCAAAACCGTTATTTTAAACAAACACAGAAAACGATTTAATATTCCAGATACTAAAACAAAATCTTAAAAGTTAACTGAAAGTGAAAGTAAATTTTTGTAACCTTCAAAATATAAAAAGAAATAAATTGAATAATTGAAAAGAAATGTCTGGTTGTTCTAACTTAAAATAGATATTTGCAAAACATAATGCACACAAATATTTTTTCAATAATAAAATTAAATAGCTGTAACAACAAGCAACATGTATAATAAAAAATAATAATAAATTATTTCATGATTTAACTTTGAATTCATTAAATATTGCACATTCTACAAGTCAAAAAAAAATTTCAGATTCGTTAAAATCGTCTGCTTTTGGCGTGGAAATATGCTGCTCGCCAAATCGTGCATCGCTTTCAGCTTGTCACGCTAATTATTCCAAAGTATTTTATTTTTTTACACATTTCCTATTGTAATTCCGCCGCTAAATTTGACTGGTCCTTTATTACCTACATGAGTAGTTTAATTCGTATTTTTTTTCAAAATATTCTGAGTATGTCCACAATGGAGACCTTCCTTGTAAGTTAATTTCTAAATTAAAATTTTGTATACAGGGTGCAATATGTTATCTATCTCCAGTCTTTAATTTCTCAACCGTTTTCCCTAGACATATAGTTTCAATTACAAAAAAGTTTCAAATGAAGTAAATGTTCATGCTGTGGCATTTTTCAAAGTAAGAAATCAATTTTATAAAAATTATGAAATGTAAATTTTTATACAATCCCGCAGTTCTTATATTTATATTTAGTAAAAGTTTGCAAATATCATAATGGATATAATACAAAAAGATTGACTTCAAAAATTGACAGAGTTATTAAATTTCAAAGTTTGAGATTTTTGCACATACTTTTGTTTTTCATTGAGAGGTTAAAAAATGAGTTAAGATAATTGGAGATCGAAGTCAGGGTGCAATGGCCTTTTTACTTATTGAATCACCTTTAACCCTTATCGCCAAATCAGACAGTCAACAAAGAGGGTTATTTTGCTTATTATTTTAACTGACATTTTGCGGTCGTATACAAAACGAAGAATGAAACATTAAAAATAATAAAGAAAATAAAAATACATGTGGCACTCGGGGACTGCCGCGGTAAAGCTATTGCATAGCATTTTTTATCAACTTATGCAATTATAATTATTTATTTATTTTTAATTTATGCTTTTTT
The DNA here is from genome assembly GCA_964019185.1 of Maratus speculifer. NCBI lineage: Eukaryota > Metazoa > Arthropoda > Arachnida > Araneae > Salticidae > Maratus > Maratus speculifer. The sequence goes on along the minus strand of OZ025302.1, from coordinate 137,413,556 downwards.
TTTTTTTTTTTTTTTTTTTTTGTCTTTGATATTAATTCAAGTTACACTTTTTGAACGTGATGACCGGTAACAATTTTTTTTTCTTTTATTGAATAAATGACAAGTTAATATCGTTTAAAATATTTTTATTATCTTGCAATACATGTAGGTTAATCAGGAATTTTTATCATTGAAATTATACGTTTACGGTAGCTGAAATAGAAAATATAAGTTTAAGACTTGATATTCTCAAAACAAAATATCTGAAAAATACCGCGTCAATGTCTGCCGAAGTATACGGAAGGATACCGTGCCGAAGTATACGGAAGGATACCGTGCCGAAGTCTGCCAAACTGAAGCGACGTTAGCCGGAGTGTTAGGTTTTTTTCTCGTTACGGAATTTCTAGATTCTTTCGCCGCGCCCAAAGCCCGCGATAAAACCTATGCAATACCTTAATAAATTACCAAACACAATTTGGCCGCGCTACGAAAATTAGATCGCGAGTTATAAGCATTTTAAATTTTCCGAACCTCGTCCGTGGGGGTCTCCTGTCACCAAAAATTAACACTGGCTCATAATAAATTACCAAAAAAATTTGGCCGCGCTACGAAAATTAATCGCGAGTTATAAACATTTTAAATTTTTCGACCTTCACCGTGGGGGGGGGAGGTCTCCTGTCACCAAAAATTAACACTCTCTGATAATAAATTACCAAACAAAATTTGGCCGCGCTACGAAAATTATATCGCGAGTTATAAGCATTTTAAATTTTTCGACCCTCACCGTGGGGTGGGCGTCTCCTGTCACCAAAAGTAACACTGTCTCATAATAAATTACCAAACAAAATTTGGCCGCGCTACGAAAATTGATCGCGAGTTATAATCATTTTAAATTTTTCGACCCTCACAGTGGGAGGTCTCCTGTCACCAAAAATTAACACTGTTTCATAATAAATCCCCAAACAAAATTTGCCCGCGCTACGAAAATTAGATCGCGAGTTATAAGCATTTTAACTTTTTCGACCCTCACCGTGGGGGTGTCCTGTCACCAAAAATTAACACTGTCTCATTACAAATTACCAAACAAAATTTGGCCGTGCTACGAAAATTAGATCGCCAGTTATAAGCATTTTAAATTTTTCTATCCTCACCATTGGGTGGGTCTCCAATCACCAAAAGCTACATTATCGTACCTTGTTTTATCTTAAGACGATTCTTTTCTATACACATTCTATCAGGAATTTTTATTATTGAAACTATAGATTTATAGTAACTGAAATAAGAAATATAAGTTTGAGACTTGATATCCTCTAAATATCTGAAAAATACCACGTCAATGTCTGCCGAAGTCTACCGAAGGATACCATGCCGAAGTCTGCCGAGCTGAAACGCCGTTAGCCGAGTGTTAGGTTTTTTTCGTTACGGATGTGTTAGGATATTTCTCGTTACGGAATTTTTGGATTCGCCGCGCTCAAAGCCCGCGATAAAAGCTATGCAATAGCTTAAAAATAAAACAATTTATTATCATATAATAAACGATTTATATACTATAACAAGTTGGAAATTGCACGTTAACGTAGCAAATGAGATGCGTTCGTACGATAACGAAGTTTTAAAAATATTCAGATCTTGCTGATATAGTAGAGCGTACTTCGGATACAGTATAGTAGTCGAAATCTTTTTGTTTCTGTAAATATACAGGAAGTAATTTTTATTGCACCTCAGCAACGTATATCTTATTCATAAAATGTGAAATTGTTGAATATAATTAAAACACGCCACAAACAATGTTTTCCCGTATAGCATTATGTAGTGGAATACTTTTGTGTGGCCTTGTAATTTAATAACAAAAATTCTTTGCATCACAGATTGTACAGAATGCATATTTTAGTATATATTTCATAGATTCATGCCAATTCTATTATGTTCGAATGAGTGTAACATCATTAAAATGCATTTGAAACTTTTTTTCCCATTGACCGTAATGTAATGGAATACTTTTGATTGTCCCTGTAAATGACCTATCCATCCGACTTTCATAACATTTGAAATGACTCAACAAAATTACGTAATAATTATTTATTTTAATTTTCAAACGATTAAAATGCATTTGAAATTTTTTTCCCCATTGACCGTAATGTAACAGAATCCTTTTGATTGTCTCTGTAATTGATCTATGCATCCGATTTTCATAACATTTGAAATGACTCGACAAAATTACGCAATAATTATGTTTTAAATTTCAAACGATTAAAATGCATTTGAAACTTTTTTCCCCATTGACCGTAATGTAACGGAATCCTTTTGATTGTCCCTGTAATTGATCTATGCATCCGATTGTTATAACATTTGAAATGCCTCGACAAAATTATGTTATAATTATGTATGTTAAATTTCAAACGATTCGGTTGGGTAGTTTCTGTGTTGTTATATGCGGACAGACGGACGGACGGACTGAGCGACAACAATAGGTGCTACGTATTTACATAATTACGAACGCACCTAAAAATGAATGCATCAAATATCGAAATCTACTAGAAATACTGCTTAACACTAGAACCGCGGGAAATTTCATTCAAGTTTTATTAAAATATTTCTCACCGGAATTTTCATTTAAAACTGTTTAAGTTATTTATTGAAAATGTTTTTGCTCAGCTAATGTTTAGCTTATTTTTTTAAGAATTTTCTGGTTCGAATCGACATCTATCCATATGATACGGGTCAAAATGACCCGTTACCGCGGTTCTAGTGTTAAGTATTCTCTAATCGTGGCAATGCGCAATTGAATGTGTAACAGTGCTGAGTCCTGACATATTGGAGCATAGCAGGCACAACTGTGCCACAAGCAACATTGATACGCTTTTTCAGATCAAGATCTAGTTCTTAGTGAGTACATTTTATTTTCCTAGTGCCAGTATTACCAACTTTGACTTTTGAATGTTGTATGAACCCTAAAAGTATCTCTAGTCGCTGCCGGCATTTGATGTATTCATATTTTATTGTAGAGCGTTTTCCGAAATTATTATAAATTGGTATTTTCTTTTCTATTTAATTTCAATATTCTATTGTTCGTTTTGTATACGACCCCGATAATCCATAAAATTTTAGGTGAAATAACCCTATTTGGAGACACCCCGATTGGGCGATACTAGCTATAGGTAGTTTTGTCATAAAAAAGAACATAGCAGCTTGATTTCGATCTCCAATTAGCTTAATTCATTTTTTAACAGATCCCTCAATAAATGACAAAATGAAGTGCAAAAATCTCAAACTTTGAAATTTAATAACTCTGTCAATTTTTGTAAGTAGTGCAAAAGTCAAATTCTTGTGTTATATCTGTATGATATGTGTGAAATTTTACGAAATTAAACTTTAGAGACTGGGGAAATGTATATAAAAAGTTAGATTTCCTATTTTTTATAAAATTGGGTTTTTTACTTTAAAAAATGCCACAACATCGATATTTACCTTATTTAAAACGTTTTTATAATGTAAACTATATGTCTACAACCATCGATGAAGAAATTAAAGGTAGGCGATTGATAACATATTACACCCTGTATAAACGTTATGTCTTATGTTGAGTTTTAATGTCTAACAAAATGGAATATTGTTATGCAAGAAAGAATTCTAGAATGTTATGAATTATTATTATTATTATTATTGCATTCAGATGCAAATTTTCCTTGTGGGTGAAAAAAGTCTGAGCCAGGAATATATTGGTTGAAGCCGCCAATGATCTTGCGACTGAGCCAACCCGGACTAATACTGGAGGGCTATTTCACCCTAAATAACCTTCATGATCATATAATTTGGTCTGATACTTTCGATTATAATCTATGAAAATGATTTTGGTCAAAAAGAATCATGGTCAATTTTGACTAATTTTAACTAGTGTTGTAGTCGTTGAGAAAAAAAAAAAAAAAAAAAAAAAAGATAGGATATACTCACTCTAAAGGAGAGGATATACGCTAAAGTCATGAACAATTATGTTTAAATTTCACGCCAGTGCTTTATTTGAGAAACAAAACGGTATATGGAGCTTTTTGAAAAAAATCCATGCATACGGTAGCAGATAGCAGAACTAAACAAAATGTCTTTTTTTTTTTTTTTTTTTTTTTTTTTTTTTTAAGTGCTATTTTAGCGAGCTACTTGTTGTATAAAAATTACTTGCAGCAGAAATGTACAAAATATACAAAAATGAAAACATAAATAATTGTACTGTGTGTTAACATACCATGTGTAGACAGGGCTGAGTTTTTCCGGCAGAAAGTGGTTATAACCGTTTTTTTACCGGCAGAAACTGGCAACAACTGGCATAAACTCATTTTGTGACATACTCCGAGACTTTTTTAGTGGTATTAAATTGCTTATATACATTTTATTCAGAATAAATAGCAAATAAAATACTGTGAATAGTTTTTAATTAAAATTTTTTTATTAGAATTTCATAGTTTTGAATCCTTCACAATCACAAAGAATCAGCCATATTATTTGCAGATAATTGAAAATTATGAAAATGGCCATTGATGATCGTCCCCTTGCGATTTTAGACATTTTGTTAAATATCTAGAAAAATACATGAAGAATTATCCTGAAACTCTCATTCTATAAACATAATAGTACAGGTCATACATTTCCGTGAAGATTTTTTTCCCGAAACTTTATAGGGGGCCGTCAATAAATTGAAAAAGAATTAATATCTTTTGGATAACCCTGTCAAAACTGATTTAGAAAAAGAGCTCAAACTTTAGATTATGATTAAGTGGCTTATTGTAATAAACTGTGTTCATTTTTATGTCGATAGCATGTATACTCGTCGAAAAATTAAGATTTTTATAAAAACAGTCCCAAATTTTTCCAAGATTTTTGCTTATAATTTGCAGAGTTCTTAATATAAAATAATATTATTTTCTGAAAACGTGACAAACAACATTGCACATAATACCCTGCAATCAGAATTACAAAATAATAAAAATTGTATGAAAAATGAGTAGGTTTAGTAAATAATTTTTCACTGCGCATGCGTCAACGATATCAAAATTTCATTTGCATATTATGTTAGCTAAATGTGTAGAGCAACGTTTGTGAAAGTCTCAAAATCATAGCTTTAAAATTCTGAAAGTAATCGTCTATGGAATAAACATAAAATCCGTTGTTCCCAAAATGAGGCAAAAAATGAGGGATTTTATCCAAATGTACGTCTCATATTGTGTATTCTATATTGGCACTAATCAATGAATATATGGATACAACCCCTCTTGTTTTTGCTTCATTTTGGGAATAACGGATTTTCAACCTATTCTTTTGACGATTATTTTCAGAATTTTCAAGATATGATTTTGAGACTTTCACAAAAGTTTTGTTCAACTAAATGTACAATGATTCAACTAAATGTACACATTTAGCTAACATAATATGCTAATGAAATTTTGATATCGTTGACGCATGCGCAGTGAAAAATTATTTAGTAAACCTACTCACTTTTCATACATTTTTTATTATATTGTAATTCTGATTGCAGAGTATTATGTGCAATGTTGTTTGTCACGTTTTCAGAAAATAATATTATTTTATACTAGACGGTTGCCCGCCCTCAGTAGCCCGAAGACTATCTGAATGCCAGTTCTCTCGGTGTTCTGGGGTTTCGTTTGCATATCTTTTTTTATTGTTAATGAAGAGGTCTTCCATTTGTTCTTCCATCTGTTCTTCTTTCTGTTCTTCCATCTGTTCTTCCATTTGTTCTTCCATTTGTTCTTCCATTTGTTCTTCCATTTGTCTGGGGTTTCGTTTGCATATCTTTTTTTATTGTTAATGAAGAGGTCTTCCATTTGTTCTTCCATCTGTTCTTCTTTCTGTTCTTCCATCTGTTCTTCCATTTGTTCTTCCATTTGTTCTTCCATTTGTTCTTCAATTATATTCGACGATTCACTGTTTGAGAGCCTATCTGTCCTTTTATTTATAGAAGTTCAAAATGAAAAAAGATTTTCTTAGCAGACGATTTTTTCTGTGCCTCAATTAATTAAATAATTATTCAATTAATTATCCTCAGAATTCCTTTTATTTATAGAGATTAAGAACTCTGCAAATTATAAGCAAAAATCTTGGAAAAATTTGGGACTGTTTTTATAAAAATCTTAATTTTTCAACGAGTATACATGCTATCGACATAAAAATGAACACAGTTTATTACAATAAGCTACTTAATCATAATCTAAAGTTTCAGCGCTTTTGCTACATTAGTTTTGACAGGGTTATCCAAAAGATATTCATTTTTTTTTAATTTATTGACGGTCCCCTCTAAAGTTTCGGGAAAAAATCTTCACGGAAATGTATGACCTGTACTATTATGTTTATACACTGAGAGTTTCAGGATAATTCCTCGTGTATTTTTCTAGATATTTAACAAAATATCTAAAATCGCAAGTGGACGATCATCAATGGCCAGGTAGTGAATTAAGGACGTAGCAATTATTAAAATTGTAAATAAATGTCATGGTTTATGAAAAAGTTAAATACTTGTCACAAATGTTAAAATCTATCGTTGTTGCTTTAGAGATGAAAGTAAAAAACATGACTCTTCTATTGTAGCTGCTCATGAAATTTGCTTAACTTTATTTAACAATGGAAATATCATGGAAACTCACAAATGGATGATTCAAATCTCATTTAATGAAGTGGTAGCTTATTTACTTCATTCTCAGTATATGGGACTAAATTTGGCATTTAAGCATAAAGAGCAAGAAAATTGCTTTTCGATATTAATCTAAATTTTGTGCCATATACAATAACCCCTTGTAGCAAAATCGACTCATTCCCCAGAAACATATTTCCTCAACGAAGTACTAGAAAATGTCTTGCTTTCTGTGGGTGGTCTCCTTTAGAAACAATAACGGTGAAAATGAGATTTTTTTTCAAATTTTACATCCTCAATAATGACATTATTAGTAAGTAATGCTGGTCTTAAAAGAATATCCTCGAACTTTTCTTTCATTCAAAATAAGTTAAAAAGCAGTTTAGGTTAAGAAAGGTTAGCAAAATTAATCTAATGGTCACAAAAATAAATTTGTTCTTTTAATATTGTAAAATAATTGCACAATATATTTTATTAATTTTTTTTCTGTTATTTTTGTGCTAAAATTTTTTACTTATATTTTTACAAGAACCATTTCTCTTTGTATTCAGTAGTAAATATTTAAGTTATCGCAGTGTATTATTTATTTTAAAATATCCTAAAAAGTGACGCTAAAATATCATAGAATTTTTTGCAATTTTTTTCTTTCTTTTTAAATAGAAATTCAATTGTAAACAATAACAAACTTGTACAGCATCAGATTACTATTATGAAAATTTCTTTTTAAGTGACAGAAAATTATTACATAAACAAAGTATATTTATATAATCTTTTTGAAACTTTTTGCAACTTTGAATAACATTCATAAACTTTATTTTAATTTTTTAACTAAATTCTTTATATATTAAATACCTGTGTGAGTTATGAATTATTTCAGGGTAAAGTTCTTATTAGTATTATTTCTTAGTTTCTGCCAGTTTTTGCCACTTACTGGCAGAAACTAGTTTTTGCCATGCCCGTTGCCACTCCGGCAGAAACTTGCCAGCCCTGTATGTAGAGTCCATTAGCAATACAAAATAATTAAAATACATATTTATTTGTGTTTTTCAATATTTTTGCAATGCAAAACAGTAGAAAGAAAAGAAATACTTTAAAAATATTTTTTTTGAGTCTCCATATACCATCAAATTTTATGTACAAAAAATAAAAGTTAATATTTTTCGATGTTCAATCTTTCTTAGTTATCAGTTTGTTTAATATAAATCCATAACTAAAATTTAAAAAGCACATAAATAAACCGTGGAATCTGAAAGGGTTAATTGAATTTAAAATATTACACTGAAATTTGAGTTCATTAATCACGTCTGGTCATTAAACAAACATGTGTTCTGTAATGATCTCAAAAGTAGCGGCGGAAAAGAGTTGAATAAAAAATATCCCAATGTATCTACTACGTCACGAAATGGGAAAATCTCTGTGATCTAACCCTTTAAATGACGTCATCATTCGTGTGTAAAACTCTACACGATCATTTGACTTTACTTCCTCTTTTAAATAACCGAAGGCTTTCTTTTCAACGACTACAAAAGAATGTTAGTTTTGTTTTTGTTTTTGTTTTCCCACCACGTCCCAGTGCAAACAATACTTGCGCTTTAAGCGGAAAAAGGTTCCTAAACTAGCCCTCATCACCCAGTGGCGAAATGGAACAGTTCCGATTTCTAACGAGGACCCCCCTGATCCCAAATAAGACCACTTGAAAGGCAGAGTTCTTTTATTTTTAGACAGGAGTTCGGGAATAAGTTCGTCTCGAAATACGCCGGCCCACTCTCCCAACCTACATTTCAAACCAGAGCGCTTTGCTCGCGAAGAAATCTTCTTTTTCTGTTTTTTTTTTTTTTTTTTTCCACCTTTTGCAATTATTAGTTTTATTTTGACTGATTTCATAAGTGCCAGGACTGGACTTGATTACCGAATAGAACGAGATACACGTTCATCCTTTGGAAAATTTTGGAGGTCCCCCACGCAGCACCAAAATGTTCCTCCAAAATTGTTCATATCTTTTATTTATTAACACATTTCCTTTCGCAATAATCTTTTATTAAAAAGAATTTAAAATTTATAATTTTGTATTAAATATTCAAACTATTTAGTTAGGTATAATGTTTGGGGCCATTATAGACCGGGAGGCGGCGACACAGACAATCACCTCATCGAATTCACGGATGAAAATCTAGAATTAGTTAAATGTCGATTCGATTGTTAACAAGTAAGAAAAATCATGCGTTAAGCATAGATTATGAAGCCCTTTTCAACACTTAATGAAATCTTAACAAAACTTTGTTATCTAGGGAAATAATAGTGTATAGCCAAATATACCCAAATATGTATTCCAGTACATTAGAACAGCCCTGTATTTCATATGTCAGTTCATATAATGGGAAAATTTAGCTTAACAAGAAAATTCCCAGTAGCTTAAAATTTCTTTTTCAGCAATTCATACTATTAGATGGAAACATCCTTGAATACTTTTGTTCAGCCCTGTAGTTTACATTGTACCTTTATTACACGTCAGCATTAGGCTAAAGTTTATTGTAAACTAAAACACTTTTAAAACAACTGAAATGACATTCTCAATCATTCATAGGCGTCCATGTACCGAATTCTTTGCGTGGCCCTGTATATCCCTTTATCTATATTCTGCAAACATTTCTCAGTAAATTAAATGCAGCTCAGCGTAAAAATGCATAGCTTATTTAAGAATCACGTTTAAATAATTTATGCTCATATTCAGTAACGTTGGAGAGCTCTTTTGGGTAGCCTTGTATAACAACTATAACATTTATACACACCATATAATGTGCATATATTTAGCGAAATATAAACGCGATTATCATAATTAAAATGCATTTCATCCCTCCATCAGCCATCATCGGACTCATATACGGTACAGTCGACTCTCGTTAATTCGAAATCGGATAATACGAATCTTCGCTTAATTCGAACTTAACATGAAGTCCCGAAATTTTCAATGGAAGAATAACGTTAAACTTTTTCATTAATTCGAACTCATTTTCTCTTGACATCGGTTAATTCGAATTAACGAGAATTCCGATTTTTCATTCTTTCTTTCTTTCTCACGGATTTCAGATCATTTGAATAACTTTCTTTCTTTGATTTTTGTGAGAATTGTTCCGAACGAGTATACATATAATCCCATGCCTTTGATATCTACTTTCTAAGTGCCCCGTCTGTCCATCAGTGACGCTTCAAATTTTTCTTGCATTGTGCTTGTTTCTAATCTTTTAATTAGTTTATGTATTTATGCATTCTAATTTAATATTAAGTCATATTCTGATGATAACAGACATAATAAATTCAAAAAACACTATAACATTAATTCTTTTGTAATAGTATCATATTAAGCATGTTCTCATTTCATACTTTCCATAATTCGAACTTCGGATAATTCGAACATTTCTTGCGGTCCCGACGAGTTCGAATTAACGAGAGCCGACTGTACTTCGGAAAGAATATACTACTTGAAATCTTTTGTGTGACCCTGTAAGTGCTATGTATTTCATGTTATGAAGACAGTAGCGTATAATTTATATTATGCTTCAGTGACATATATCAATTTTATTATACATGAAAAAGCTTAATATATTTAAATATGTCACACACAATTCCCCCTTTTACCATTATCTAATGGAATTCTTTTGTGTGGCCCTGTAAATGAATAATAGCTACATTTTCACCTTATATTTTATAGAATGCATATTTTAATATGTTTGACAGGGTATAACATCTTTAAAATTCCTTTGAAACGATTTTTCCCCATAGGCCGTAATGTAATAGGAAACTTTTGATTCGCCCTGTAGATAAACTAATCATGGTAGAAACTTCATTTTCGATAGGACTTGTGCTAGGGTAAACGTCAATAACGTCCTAAAATTTCATGACAATCCGAGTATATTAACGATTTTTCCCCAGGGGCCGTAATGTAATGGAAAACTTTTGATTCGCCCTGTAAATAAACTAATCATAATAGAAACTTCATTTTCAATAGGGTTCATGCTAGGGTAAACGTGTATAACGTCCTAAAATTTTATGACAATCCGAGTATTTTAAAGATTTTTCCCCATAGGCCGTAATGTAATGGGAATCTTTTGATTCTCTCTGTAGATAAACTAATCATGGTAGATACTTCATTATCAGTAGGGTTCGTGCTAGGGTAAACCTCAATAATGTCCTAAAATTTCATGGCAATCCGAGTATATTAACGATTTTTCCCCATAGCCCGTAATGTAATGGGAATCTTTTGATCCGCTCTGTAGATAAATTAATCATGGTAGAAACTTCATTTTCAATAGGACTTGTGCTAGGGTAAAAGTCAATAACGTCCTAAAATCTCATGGCAATCCGAGTATATTAACGATTTTTCCCCATAGGCCATACTGTAATGGGAAACTTTTGATTCTCTCTGATGATAAACTAATCATGGTAGATACTTCATTTTCAATAGGGTTCGTGTTAGGGTAAACCTCAATAATGTATAAAAATTCCATAGCAATCCGAGTATATTTACGGGAGTTAGAGCGCGGACAGACGGCCAGACGGAAAGACAAACCGAATGCATAAGCACTTTTCAACTTTGTTGAAAAGTGCTAAAAAGCAATCGGTCTGCCAAATCGTATCTTGGTGGAAAACTCTTTAAAACCCGATTTTTGCTGATGAATCATAGGTTTAACTTTATGTTTTCCTGATCTCAATCCTCCATACTCTTGGGAGCAGGAAACCACAGTGGTAAACCTGTGAGTCAACCGTTAAAATTGGGTTTTAGATGTTTTCCACCAAGATACGATTTTGTAGACCGACTGATTTTTTTTAATATGCGAATCGAGATTTAACTAATCCAGTATTATGGATGAGGTGATTGTCTTTGCTGCCGCCTCCTGGTCTATTATATGTGGTAGATGTATGGACCAGACGACGACTATGCGTTCGATGGATATTTATATAATTTCGAACACGTTTAAAAGAAACATGCTTCTGTAATGCCAGACAGGATTATGACAAACAAGTCCATGTTATTGACAAAATTACAACGAAAATGAATCAGCTTTACCGGTTTTGGAAAGTATAAAAATAATGATTCACCCCCCCCCCCTCCCCACGATCAAAACATCGTCTGCGGGAATTATAAAAAAAAAATGAATGCACTTAAAAAGGAATTGCCTCTGCTACGCCAAACATGATATGGCGACCAAATCCATGTTTTTGACAAAATTTCAAAGAAATTGAATTTGCTGTATCTGTTTAGAAAGTTTAACCTTTAACTGATGTGACAGAAATTATCACACACTCCTGTGAATCGGCCTGTGAGACCGCTCCAACGAACATGAATAAAAGGCGCGATTAACTCATAGAGTTGTGTTTCTGTATTTAACTTTTTGTACAAGGTTGTTATAATGAAAATTCACCAATGCAAATGTCTCTAGTGATAGTACTAAAGTTCCAAATGAAACAAAATATCGGCAGTGTTTGAAGCTAAATTGAAAGTTACAAGTTAAACTTTAAAAATTGAAAAAAAAAACAGCTGTCTGTGAGACCGGTAATATCAGTTAAGGTGTAAAACGATTCAAGCCCCCCATATCCCAGCATTGTCAGCGGGAATTGTCAAAAAGTTTGAATGTAATCAGATTCTATTTATAAAAAAAAAAAAAAAACTGCTTTCATAGAATACATACTTTACATTAATCCTTTCTAACATAATTTTAAAAAATAGAAATTTAATTTTTAATTATATTTAACCTATATAACATACATTAATGAGTAACGAATATTTTTTCAATCCCCAACAGCCATACATTTAAATGTGTTTTCTTTGAATAGCGGACGGATTCTCTTTTCAAGGACTGTCTAATACTCAAAGATTATATGGTATATTTCAAAGTATTTCAAAGTGGTTAGGGGCTATGCATCTATAACTAGGGATGTAATGAAGGGTATACGGGGGTATTCGCCGTATACCTTCTGGATTTTTTAAAGGAACACCGTATACCTTCTGTTTCTTGAGAAAGCTATAGTATGCCCACTCTATACACCTTCTGCTTTGAGCATACATCGTCTTCTTAGAGCGTATAGAGTCTGTTATTTTTACGACTACACCCCTGTGACTCCTTACGACTACACGTTATCATTTTAGGGAGGAAGGGGGAGGGATCTGGTATATTATATCGTAAGGTATCTCTGGGGGGGGGGGGAAGTAAGGGGTTTGTCATTTGATATCGTAATCATTTTTAACCAACCAACGTTTTCTGTTTTTATTTGTAAATTGGTATTGCATACATTATACATCATAATAGTATTTTTATTTTTATTCTAATTATTTTACATAATTGTCATAAAAAAATATAATTCCTTTTTTTCAGTCTGTTATCTGTTTTTATGAAAATACAGCGTTATTAAAATCATTAAATGATTATGAAATTATTTAATTCCAAGCTATGATACCTCCGATGTTTCGTTTTCCTATTCTTCTATCATATGTGTATGCTTATATAATCTACTGTTCGACAAACCATAAACGAAGAATTTTTGAAATGATATTTGTGTTTACCAGTTAAGAAAATAGAAAGAATGTTGTCCACCTATTTTGTTGATAGGAAATTCTGTTTGCCCCATCCCAATCGATATAAGTGCAAGAACACATTATTACTGTTGAATGCAATATGTAACCAAAAGCTATTATTAAATACTTTTAAATAGTAACTATTTCTTTTATGCGTTATTCGATGTAAAGTATTTCATATACAAAGTGATATTTTATTGATTTCTGAAGAGTGAATCGATAAAATGTGCGAAAAATAAATGTAATTTGTATTCTACTCCAAAGAAAAGAAAAAAATTCGAAAAATCTAAAGAATTTTTATACATTGATAACGATATTATTACGAAGGTTGGGGGAGGGTTGTCGGATTATAACGTATGATATCGTAAGGCAGAGAGGGGTCCAAAAGAAAAAAAAAAGTTGATAATGTTGTTCATGCACATCTCATTGGCATCCACACACATGCTTCAATTTTTTGAAAAAAATCCCAAACTATTGTTCCGCAATTATTATTAATAATAAATTCTAAGACAATGTGGATGGCAAGCAATAATAATAACAATAATTATAATATTTAATAAAATCATTCTAATAAAAACATTCTAGTTGTCAATAAATATAATAATGTTGATTTTTTTTTTTTTTTTTTTTTTTTTGAAGAATTAAAAGAAAATCAAATGGAATTTCAACATTTAAGCATTTTAGCTACAATTAACATTTAACAGAAATTTCTGCCATATTTAATCGCAGATTTTTTAAATTAAACATGGGAAAATTTATATTATCAAGTTTCAGCGCAACAGTTGGCAGTGATAGTTAAGGGTTTAAAAATGCGAATTACGCCCGATCCACATAGCGGAGCTGCACAAATAACTTTCGGAATAAAATGCGTTCACTCCAGGACTGTGGAGTCGGAGCCGCATCCGGAATCAAACACGTTTCTGAGTAAAAGAGTCTGAGTCGGTTTTGTTAGACATTTGAAGTAAAACTAGTAAATCTGCAGATCAAGAGCCTCAACGTCAGCTTTTCACTTCTTTTTTTTAAAACACACTTAGCGTAATATGCAACTTCCTGGAAACTGTAATTTAAAATTTTCGAATTACGTAATTATTTATAAGAATAAAATAAGAATAATAAATTTGAAGCCATCAAAAGCCGTTAAATTAAAGATTTAGTTATGTTAGGATATTCTGAAAAATTCATGATCTATTATTTTTGTTTTTTTATTATACCACAGTAGATTTCTTCAGGGGATTCTTCAGTAGATTTCTAACTTTCTATCAATCTCCTAATGGTTGTCGTATATCTTGTATTTCTTTCTACATTTTGATTTATAAGGATAAGTGACAGTTTTAATAAGCATTTTTCATTATCCTCATACTTCTACATACCTGTCCACCACAAACACCTAAATCTGATGTATCAGGAACTTTTGAAAGGGTAAACTCAGTAATCTAGGGTTTTACAATTTTGTTTACGAAAAAAAGAAGTTTTGATTGCATTTCGTGGCAGTTATCGGGGACTGACAGATAGACAGAAGAACAGACTGAGAGATGGAAAACAATAAATTTTGCGTCGCCAAAATAAGCCTTCGCCGAAGTTTCGGCAATGACGTCATTATTCATGAGTTATTGCTGTCCATGTTTCTTGTATTTTTAACGACAACTATAAAATACCTGTTTTTTTTTCAATTATGATGTCAAGTTTTTTCAATTGAAATATTTGTTAAAAATATAATTATTTTTTATTTCTTTTACTTCTAATTATGCCCCCATTTTTGTCAGAAAAATTCTTATTAACGAAACAAATTTTCGTGTTTAATATTTAACAAAGTACTATTTTTATTTTTATTTTAATTCTGACGTCATATTTATTTTTTCTTAGTTTAATTTTTCGAAATTGCTCAATTGAAACTTATTGCCGTTAAAAAATTATTCATGTTTTTTTTTTTTTTTTTTTTTTTTTTGGCAACGATAAAGGAAATTGGTTAAATTTTATCTAAAAAATCGCTCTTGATTCTGTATGAAAAAGAAGGAAATTTTGAATTATTAAGGAAAATATTTGAATAAAATTAATAATACATAGCCTATATTCTTTTCTGGGCTATGTTATATTTATCCGCAAAGATACAAAGACATTAATTCATCAATTTTGACGTTGACTTCATTTAAATTTTCGTATTTGCTTTCAAATTTATAGCATTAAAATATAATAAGGATTAGGATGAATGGTTGCTTAGCAACCATTAAGAGAAAATAAAGAAAATGAAATAAATACATTTTAAATAAGTAAATCTCTAAAACAAATTAGTTTATATTATTGGAACACATTTATAAAAAATTTCCATAATTTATAGTAATAACTTTAAAAATCTGACAAATGCATAGACAAAATTTCAAAACAATATGAATAATTTAACTGGTAAATTTCAGTGTCCATTTATCATTGAATTCCATTAATGAAATGTGTCATTTTCTCTCAAGGAAAAAAAAATGAAAATCATTGGATTTGCCATAGAAAAGCATTATTGCGCAAAATAAAATATTCTATATTTTACGAACGAATGAATCAAATCTATCAAAAACTATACAGCTTAATCCCAGTGCCTCACTAACATACCAACTTAATTTCAAGTCAATCGGATGTATTTTGCGTTAGTTATCGCGGAACAGACAGACTGACAGACTGACTGACAGACAGACAGAAACCAAAAAATTTCGTGTCCCCAAAGTAAGCCTTCACTGACGTTTCGGCAACTAATTACATGTAATCTATAATAAGAAAGAGAGAAGTTTGTGAGTGTGTTAATGCTGTACTGAAGAGACCGCTGCACCTAAAGTTATAAAATTGGAGGAAAGGTACCTTTGTACATGAAGATTTGCATCTCGAAGCGCGATTTTCGATTTTTTGATTAGATTTTTTTAATTTAATTTTTAGTCAATTTTTAGCGTTCTTTTAATGTTTTGAGGCGATATTTCCGCATTAGTGTAAAGAATACGGATTCATTCTATTAACCCAACATACTAAATTTTGTTCTCTTTTCAACAAAGCTTATTCGGAATTCGTGCAGCAATTTTTGAATTTTTAACAAATTTTTTAATGCGATTTTTAGTATTTTTTCGTATTTTGCGGCTAATTTTTTTACATTGATAAAAATAAAATTGTTTCAAACTTTTAGTTTAATTTACTAAATTTTGTCTGCTACGATTTTTGAATTTAGTCGATTCTTAATGCGATTTTCGAAGTAAATTTTAACGATTATTCGAGTTTTTGTGCTTTTATAATCGATTTTTTTTTTACATTTTTGACAATATTAAAGATTTTTTTATGCATCATGGTTATCACGGACCAGGGCAATTCCGGGCATGTCAGCTAGTTTTAAATGAAATGAATTATTATTGTTATTTATGGACTATCAGACTACTCAATTTAAAGATGACCGGCGGTGTTAAGTAGGTACAGAATAAGTACAGGGTGCTACCTATGTACAGAGTAGAAGAAAACTATTTTAAGTCATAAATGTAGTAGATATTTTACATTTTGTACTGAAAGCTCTGCCTCTCGTGTTAATGTTTGTGGATAGAACCTAAAGTACAAAGATATGTAAGAACCCTAGGCTCGGAAAATGAAAGCAGCTTTTCAAACATGCCATATAAGTAGAATTAACGCAATTTATATTAATAAACAGGATCAGACTATTAAAAAAATAGTTGGATGTGCCAATCCCAAAACTTTCTTCTATCTCATACGTACATTTTAATATTTTTAAAAAATAGTTACTCATTTTAATGTTTTAATAATTTTAATTCAATACCATGCGAACTTTGGTTTTCATCTTAAATTTCTGCTTCAATCTATTAATCGGATTAAAAACGAATTTCCGTCTCTACACGAGCCGATGAACAATAAGGCAGATTTTTTTTTAATTCAGGGAGGACCTATTTCACTTACCAAAAAATAATTATATACAAAAATTTTAGTTCCGCTCTAGGACTAATTTCATACACTTTTAGGTGGTGCAATATTGAAAATGGCATAAAATTGGTTATTGCAGCACCCCCTTCCGTCGGAGTTTTTTCAAATTTAGGGAAGGCCAACTAGCCATAGACATACACTTTCACAAAAATATTGGTTTAATTCGTTGTATAAATTCATATACTTTTCGTCGGTACAATATTGAAAATGGCAAAAAAATCGACATTACAGCGCCCTGATACGGCGGATTTTTTTTTCAAATTCAGTGAGAACCAACTGGCCATAGCCATACACATACTCAAAAAATTTGGTTCAATTCGATGCATAACTTCATATATTTTGGTCGGTACAATATTGAAAATGGCACAAAAATCGCGATTGCAGCGCGCCCTTCCAGCGGAGTTTTTTCAAATTCAGGGAGGACCAATTAGCCATAGTCATACACTTACACAAAAATTTGATTCAATTCGATACATAACTTCATATACTAATATTAAACAATAGCCGGTACAATATTAAAAATGGCACAAAAATCGCGATTGCAGCGCCCTCTTCCGGCGGAATATTTCAAAACTGAAGAAGGACCTGCTTGCCACAGCTAGAAACAGTCACAAAAAATTTGGTTCATTTCTATCCATAACTTCATACACTTTTTGATGGTAGAAATGCGACATACACACAGACACACGGACAGACAGACATTTTGTAAAAACAGGTTTTTTGGAATCTCTGACACCTAAAACGTGTAAATCCGTCGAAAAACGGAAGTCGAAAAAAAATTCGATTACAATACTTTCTTCTATTGAAGATAGAAGAAAGTAAAAATGGACAGCCTGACAAAAGCAAATTTGAAAGAATGAAACTATGCGGATAAAATAAGAACAATTTACAATGGTCATGATAAGGGTGAATTGATTGTCATGATTGGGGTGACAGCAAATTCAAAGGCACAGCCGAACTTTTTAAAGGACGGGCCTTAAAATTTCCGCTCATGTTGATCGCTTACCGGAGGTAACGCGAAAATTATAAATGTGTGCTATTTTTACAGGTAGAAGAATTGAGAACCCAGCTTAGCATTGTAATAGACAGGGCCGTAACTATAAACTTGGGGGCCCCGGGGCAAAACCTCCGGGGGCCCCCCAGGGAGGGCAAATTGAAACTTTGCCCCGGGCATAGTTTCTTTTCTCGCACACCGTTGTTTAAATGTACATAGCATGATAAGCCCAAAAATGACTAAAAAATGTAGAATTGGACAACTCTACTCGGCAGGCGCTTGGCGGCGACGCCATTTTTGCCGATCCCACTGAAGTTAGCATAGGGAAGAAAATACGGACTTCTGATTGGTTGAAAACTTTAAAGAGCATTTTATTTAGGTTCATTTTTGAGTATATGTAACTTAATCATGCGTTTCTGTTTAAAAACCTTTTGAAAGACGGATTCTGATAATTTTTTTTCGATTTTATGTATTTATTAGTAGACTAGTTGACCCATCCGGCATTGCCCGGGACACGTTATGATAACCTTAAGCAAACAATTAACACTTTAGATCTACAATTAGTCAAAATTAAGCATAGGATATGAATTATTCGTTAAATAATATTTTAAAGAAATGCATAAAAAAATGTGTAAATGCTTTAAAAAAGGCCTTTGGACCTCAATAAAAACATCAGGGTGTAGGTCCTGAAATAAGAGTCCAAAATTCAACTTTAAATATATGCATTGAGAAGGTTTGATAATAAGTGGGTGAAACATACATGGAGAACAAAAATTTCAAGGTGCCTGAGCCGAGACCATAGGGAATCTCAGGCTTTTAAATGGAATGTAAGAACATGGGAATAACTAAGTGAAAAAATAGTTCCAAAAATGAAGATTGGATTAAGAGAGGACAGTTTAATAACAATTTATGGTACAAAATCTTCAAGGGGCCAGGAACTTATTTCGCATGTAGTTGAGTATAAAATATTTTTTGTAGTTATTAAAGTAATCGGAGGACGCTAAAGCAATGTGAAAGAAAATTGCAAGCAATCCGGATCATTTTTAAAGAAATTGCACCAACGGTCTCAAGAACGCGATTAATATTCAAAATTGGTGGTAGCTAGACTATGGCGGTTTCTTAGTAGCTGATGGATTTAAGAAGTTGTTTAAAAAAAGGAGTTAATTGAACCATTTTAAAGGGATTTATAATAATTGCCCAAAAAGGACAACTGACAGTTAAAAAGAGGGGCCTAACAGGAAAACATGTTAAAATATCTTAGTACTTAGCTCTTTAGATCTACAATTAGTCAAAATTAATCATAGGGTATGAATTATTCATTTTAATAATATTTTATCGAAATGCACAAATTGATTCGGAAAATGTTTAAAAAAAGGGTTCCTAGCCGCGGATGAAAATATGAGAATCTTGTCCCTGAAAGAAGAGTGCAAGACTCAAATTTAAAAATTTTGCACTGAGAAGGGGATAAATTTAAAGAGTGAACTATGTTTGCCTCACAAAATGTTCAGGGGCCCTAGACTGAGCCCTATGATTCCACAGGAGGCCAAAGTGTCTTATATGGAATGTCAAAACATTAAAATATCTAAATGAATAAAGGATCCTAAAAATGAAGATCGGATTAAAAGGAAACAATTTATTAACAATTTATTATTACAAAAACTTCAACGGGCCCCAAGGGCCCAGGAATTTATTTTGCATGCAGTTGGGTATAAAGATAGTTTTTGTAGTTATTAAAATGATGGAAAGACGCTATAACTATGTTAAATAAAATTGAAAGCAATTAGGTTCATGTTTAAAGAAGTTGCATCAAGGGCCTCAAGAAAGCAATTGGCAAACAAAATTAATGGTAGCTGAAGTCTGAGAAATTCTTTTGTCGTTCATGTAATAGGTAGAGAGAGGACATAAAAAATTGATAGAAAAAAAAAAGCTAGTGAATTGTACCATTTTAAAGGGAGCTATAATATGGGGCCCTGTAGGGACCAACTGACAGTTAAAACCAGGGCCCTAATATGAAACTATGTTAAAATATTTTAGTACATAGCGCTTTAGATCTTTAATTAGTCAAAATTAAGCATATAGTAGGAACTATTCTTTGGAATGATATAATTTTTTAAATGCACCAATTGATTGGGCAAATGTTTAAAAAGGGGCCCTAGGGTCCGAATAAAAACATCAGGTTTTCTGGATTGGTCCTGAAAGAAGAGTCCCAGGCAACTTTAAAAATTTGCACTAAGAAGATCAGAAATATAGGAAATGAAATATGTTTATTTCACAAAATGTTGAGGGGCCCTGGTCTGGACCCTATGATTCTACAGGGGAACACAGTGTCTTGTATAGAATGTCAAAACATTAAAATATCTAAATGAATAAAGAATCCTAAAAATGAAGATCAGATTAAAAGGAAGCAATTTATTGACAATTTATTATTACAAAAACTTCAAAGGGGCCTGTACCGGGCCCCAAAGGGCCAGGAAATTATTTCGCATGTAGTTGGGTATAAAAATATTTGTGTAGTTATTAAAATAACGGGAAGACGCTAAAACTATGTTGAATAAAATTGAAAGCAATCTGGATCATTTTTAAAGAAGCTGCACCAAGGGCTTCAAGAAAACGATTAATATTCATAAATAATGGTAGCTGAAGTCTAAAAAATTGTTTTGTTGTTCATGTCGTAGTGGAGGACCTAAAAAGTTGTTAAAAAAAGCTAGTGAATCCGACCATTTTTAAGGGAGCTGTGATAGAGGGCCCCACAGGGGCCAACTGACAAACACAATCAGGGCCCTAACATGAAAACATGTTAAAATGTTTTAGTACATAACGCTTTAGACCTTTAATTAGTCAAAATTAAGCATAGAGTATGAATTATTTGCAAGAATAATATTTTTTAAAAATGCACCAATTGTTTGGGTAAGCGTCAAAAAAAGGGCCCCAGGGCCCGAATAAAAGTATCAAGGTGTTGGTCCTGACATAAGAGTCCAAGATACAGCTTTAAAAATTTGCACTAAGAAGGTGAGAAATTTAGGGAGTGAAAAATGTTCAGCGCACAAAAAGATCAAGGGGCCCTGCGTCGGCCCTATGTTTATCTAGAGGCCCCCAGTGTCTTATATGGAATGTAAAAATTTGAAAATATCTAAATGGAACAGGTATACCAAAAATGAAGATCGAAATTAATGGAAGCAATTTATTAACAATTTACTATCACAAAGACTAAAAGGGGCCCTAAAACGGACCCCAAGAGTCCAAGGTCATAACTGAAAAGTAAAAAGGCGAAAATATCTAAAAGGAGAAAGGTACCTCAAAACGGAAAAGATTAGATAAAAAGGAGTCAAGCTATTAACAATTTGGCGCATAAAAATTGTAAGAAGCCCAGGGCCCTGGCCCTTGAAATATTAAAAGTCTGAGCCTCGGGTGCATCAGGACCTGTCTTGGACTATCTTCACCAAAAATTTCAGACTTCTATGTGTGGTAGATTTTGTTAACCTCGCAGTCACACACTCACACACACACATACGCAGACATACACAAACAAAGCATTTTGTTAACTTATTAGTATAGATAAGAAGAAAGATTTTCTAGAATTTTCTATATGCTTTTTTAGCTCACAGGCTATCATAGCCTGAGAGCTTATGTGCCCGTCCGTTAACGCGATAACTTATGATAAAAATATCCGATCCACTTGAAATTTTGTATGTAGGTATATCCTGACAAGGCGCTTCCCTGATTAGTTTTTGGAGTTCATTCGATATGTATAAGAGGGGGAACGGGGGCTCATGGCCCTCCCCTTAGTTGATATAAATGGGATTTTCATACAGAATTAAGTTTTCGTTCAAAATTTAGATTAGGATCATTCTGATGAGGCGATTCCGTGACTGTTATTAGGTGTTCATTGAATAAGTATAAATAGGGGGAACAGGGGTTCTAATGCCCCCCCCCTTAATTTATATAAATGGGTTTTTCAAGCAGAATTTTCAGCTTTCGTTCAAATCTCTGAATAGTTTTGGAAGTTTAATGGTTAAGTATAAAAGAGGGGGATAACTCCTTTTAAATTATATAAATGCTAAATGGGTTTTTATTAAGAATTATCTCATTTGCTCTGAATTTTGGATATAGATTTTTTATATGATAAAGCATGTCTTTGATAGTATAGGAGGTTCAATGATTAAGTATAAAAAAAAGAGGAAAGGGGAGAGCTGTTTCCCCTTCTTAATTTTTTTTCGAACGGAATTAACCCTTGAAAATATAAGGCTTTAATGTACAATTAGTATTTGTAGCCTGTGAGCTCAATGCCATCAGTTTAACTGGGCAGTATTCTTTATTAGCTCACAGGCTATCATAGCCTGAGAGCTTATGTGCCCGTCCGTTAAATGGATGAACTGATAGCCATCGAGCTTAATATCACAGAAATAAGCAAAAGCCAACAAAGAAAAGTGTAAGTGCTATTTTATGTAGAAACAGACATCTCTTAAAATAATAGACGAACTAAAGGCCGACCAACAGGCTCCACCCTATAGCGCACCAAGAAAACGATACCTTACCAGTGAACAAATTGAAAATATCAACTAATTACAACTATTAAAGAAAATATCAACTGGTAATCCCGATTGTGACTACAACAACCAATACATGTGACATCAACTACCAAGATATGAGAAAATGAATATAAGACAAATAGGAATATATGGGCAGCGGTGGCCCAGATGGCAGAGCGTCATGCTTATAGACGTAAAGATCGTGGGTTTGAAGCTCACCGCTAGCTAAAAACCCACCATGTACGCTAACGGCACCTGGTGCATGTAAAATCCGTCGTGGGTGCAAATTCCTCCAAGTTACCTGTGAATTATACCTCTGGGGGTGGCTTGTCAGGTGAAGATCTCGTCATCCGATCAAGGTTCTAAATTACGAGATCAAACTCGAGTATCGGTAAGCGTATAGGCAGCTCGTATGAGCTCTGTGGAAGAATTAGCGTTACCCCCTTTCTTTTTATTCCCTTCCAATTACAACATCGTACGGATGAACCCAATCAGATAATTAAAAATAACCTAGAACAGGCCAGGATAGTAACTAATATTAAATAATAGCGATACAGCTACATTCAGGTAGATCTCAGCTTGTGCAATCAAGCGGCTTCTGCCCCGCAGCCAGGTAAAAAAACTCGATAAGCTAGGCATATTGCCCGGCAGGCAGGGGCCTGGTCTGCGGTATAATAATAATAATAATGTACGTTCGTGCGTAACGCGATAACTCATGATAAAAATATCCGATCCACTTGAAATTTTGTATGTAGGTATATCCTGACAAGGCGCTTCCCTGATTAGTTTTTGGAGTTCATTCGATATGTATAAGAGGGGGAACGGGGGGCTGATGCCCCTCCCCTTAGTTGATATAAATGGGATTTTCATGCAGAATTAAGTTTTCGTTCAAAATTTAGATTAGGATCATTCTGATGAGGCGATTCCGTGACTGTTATTAGGTGTTCATTGAATAAGTATAAATAGGGGGAACAGGGGTTCTAATGCCCCCCCCCACACTTAATTTATATAAATGGGTTTTTCAAGCAGAATTTTCAGATTTCATTCAAATCTCTGAATAGTTTTGGAAGTTTAATGGTTAAGTATAAAAGAGGGGGATAACTCCTTTTAAATTATATAAATGCTAAATGGGTTTTTATTAAGAATTATCTCATTTGCTCTGAATTTTGGATATAGATTTTTTATATGATAAAGCATGTCTTTGATAGTATAGGAGGTTCAATGATTAAGTATAAAAAAAGCGGAAAGGGGAGAGCTGTTTCCCCTTCTTAATTTTTTTTCGAACGGAATTAACCCTTGAAAATATAAGGCTTTAATGTACAATTAGCATTTGTAGCCTGTGAGCTCAATGCCATCAGTTTAACTGGGCAGTATTCTTTATTATATTATTCAGTCGATTAGGAAGTTCATATTTTCTTCCTTGTACTAGCTTCGGTGGGATCAGCAAACATGCTGCGCGACATGACACATTCGACTAGACATTTTGCTGTCTGCTGTACTCCTTTGCATGAGAAGCGTCAGGAGTGTATTGACAGACAAGCAAAAACATCTATTCTAGCATTTTGATTTTTTTTTATTACTAACTTTTAGGTGTGTGCTGGGCATTTTATAGGAACTTAGACTAGAAACTAAAATAAATAGTTTTTTTAACCATCAGTTTGGGGCTCCTCAGGCTTGGGGGCCCCGGGGCAGTGCCCCGGCTGCCCCGGCGGTAGTTACGGCCCTGGTAATAGAAGCCCCCTTAAATTTTCCCTGTGTGTATGACCAAAATCCAAAATTCTAAAATACCCTTTTTTTATTTATTTATTTATGTACACGGGAGTAAAAAAAGTCTTAAATTGTAAATCTAAAAAGGCGGAAACTTGATAACTATGCACAGCCCTTCTTCTTTTCTGGACATATTTGCTGGACGCGCGAGAGTCTATTAAGAAAATTCTCCGAAAACGATCACTTCAAAAGTAAATGTTTTCACAAACTGGATTGAACCGATTTTAAAATCTCCTTCCCACTTTATAAATATTTTTTTTCCAGAAAGCCTCTTTTAAAGTAGTCAGAAAAAGTATTTGCGAACGCTTTCTGCCGATGTCTGTCGACACTACAAGAATTATTCCGGATGTCTGCAGAAAATTGACGTCAACACTTGCGCGGGTTCAGATACCGACTAAATTAACAGCTTTTCTTGTAAGGTAAACAGGAAGCAAGCTAAAACATCAATAATATCTGGTTCTAATCACCTAGAGAATTTAGTAGCTCCAACTAAACGAAACTAGTCTACGTCAACGAAGTTTTAATACTTTCCAATATAGTTGAAAAGTGTTTACGAATTAAGTTTGTCTGGTCGTCTGTCTGTCTGATCTCAAACTCGTGTAAATATTCTCGGGTTGTTTTTAATTAATATACGAGGACCACAAAAACCAAGGAGTACATATGACAATATAGAAAAAAAAACTAAGCTAAGAGTACAGGCTATCTGGAAATAACGCTTGTGTTTTATCGCTACTTCCACTTCCATGGTTTTTCGACAACAATTTTCAAACAATTCGACCCGTTTTTATTTTGCGCCTCGCGCAGACGATATTTTTTGTTGACAAATGAATTTGTTAAGAATGATTTTTTGAATTGAAAATGTAACTACGAAATCTATTAAGGTGCAATATAATTAATAGCTTTACTCTAAGGTAAATAGGAAGCAGGCTAAATCATCAATAATATCTGGTTCTAATCACCTAGAGAATTTAATAGTTCCAACTAAGCGAAACTAATCTACGTGAACGAATTTTTAACACTTTCCAATACAGTTGAAAAGCGTTTATGAATTAGGTTTGTGTGCTTGTCTGTCTTCCTGAGTTCTGACTCGAGTAAATATTCTCGCATTGTTATGTAATTGATATATGAGGACCTCAAAAGCCAAGGAGTATAAATGACAAAATTGAAAAAAAAATTGAGCTGATAGCACAAACTTTATGGAAATAAGGCTTGTTGCGTTTTATCGCAATTTTCATAGTTTTAATTTAATCGTTTTTAGTTTGTGTCTCCCGCCAGGGACGTAGCTATGGGGGGGGAGGTGAGACCCCCCCCCCTCCACACACACATTCGGTATACTCACTACTTCAGTAAATTCACTTTCGTTCAAAAAAATGGATCATTTTGTGCCGAACGTTTCCTTTCTAAAAATTTTGAAAGAAATTATTAAAAAATTTATAACAAAATATAAAACAATGTCAAAACATGTTTAAAACTATTAAATAATTTTAGAATACTTATACCTCACATTCAGAATGCTCATTACATTTGGTAATTTCATTTTATTCAGAAATTGCATCATTTCGCTCTGTATTTTCCCTTGTAAGATTTTTTTTAAATTATTTAAAAATTTATTACAAAACATAAAACAATATCAAAACATATTTAAAACTATTAAATATTTTCAAAATACTCATGCCTCACATTTGGAAAACTCATTACATTCAGTAATTTCACTTTCGTTCAAAAATTGCATCATTTCGTGCTGTATTTTACCTTTCTAAAAATTTTTAAAAATATATTAAAAATATTATTACAAAACATAAAATAATGTCAAAACTGATGGACAAAAATCAACAATATTTATATGAAATATTTTCGGAATAGTGATACCCCATATACGGAATACTCATTACAGTGGGTAATTTCATTCTTGTTCAAAAATTGCATCATTTCACTTGCATTTTTTCTTTCTAAGAATATTTGAAAATATATTTTAAAAAAGTATTACAAAATATAAAACAATGTCAAAACGCATTTGAAACTATGAAAAATCTCTAGTACATTCAAACCCACATTTTAAAAACCCATTACATTTGGTAATTTCCCTGTCGTTCAAAAATTGCATCATTTTGCCTGTATTTTTACCTTCAAAGATTTTTTAAAAAATTATTTAAAAAATTATTATGAAACATAAAACAATGTCAAAACTGATAGATAGAAATCGTCAATATTTAAAAATTGCATCATTTCGCATGTATTTTTTCCTTCAAAGAATTTTTTTTAAATATATTTAAAAATTTATTACAAAACATAAAACAATGTCAAAACACATTTAAAACTACTAGGTATTTTCTTAATTATTAACGCCTACTATTTACATTATGTTATTCTCTTTTCCGCCTTTCTCTCGTTCAAATGCAACAAGACGGAAACAAATCTTTGTATTGCTTTTATTGCTTTCCGAGCCATAATGGCCAATCCCATGCTCCAGAATCTTCTTTTCTGATCTTTTAACAAAAGTTAATAAAATTTAAAAAAAAAATGGATATTTGTAAATTGGGAATGTGCTAACCTGTAGCCTGAGATGGGTTAACGTGCGGCCCGCGAATTTCGTCAATTTATGACTGGGAAAAAATTGCAATTTTTGTGCATAGGTTGCAGGAAAAGATCGTAAATTTCGTCAATTTGCAATAGAAAAATTGAAATTTTCATCCGTCACTTAAGAATCCTAAATTTCACTAATCGGGCACGGAAAAATCGCGAATTTTGTTGTTCACGTGCGGCAAAATAAAAAATTTCGCTGATCAGGCACGGTAAAAACACGAATTTTGACGATCAAAATCTCAGATTTCGTTAATCAGGCCAAAAAAAAAAAAAAAAAAAAAAAAAAAAAAAAAAAATCTAAAATTTTTGATGATGGGTGAAAAAGTTGTACATTTTGTTTATAGATTGTGGAAAAGTCGCCTGTTTTGTTTGTTTCCGCTCAAAAAAAACCTCGAATTTCGTTGGCCGAGCGCGAGAAAATCGAAAATATCGTTTATCGGACATGGAAAAATTGCGAGTTTTGTATATCGGTCTTCGAAGAAATCTTGAATTTTGTCTATAGGTCTCTGAAAAACCGCAAATTTTGTCAATCAAGCACGAAAAAATCGCGAATTTTGTCGATCGAGAACGAAAAAAATAGTAAATTTCGTTGATATGGCATGCAAAAATTGCCAATTTCAACGATCGGGAAAAAAATTATCCCGAATATGGTCAATCAGCTCCGTATAAATAGCGCAAATTCGGATGATCGGATAAGAAAAATTCGCGAATTTTGTCGATTTGGAACGAAAAAATCGCTAATTTCGTTGACAGGGCACGGGAAAATCGCAGATTTTGTTGATGATGCGCGGAAAAATTGAAAATTTCTTTGAGCGGCTGAAGAACAATTGTGAGTTTTATCAGTTTATCACGAGAAAAAAAAAATACAAATTTCATCAATTTACGGCGGAAAAAAAAAAAATAAAGATTTCGTCAGTCAGTTAAGAATCGCGAATTTGTTCGTGCGCGGAAAAATGCGTGTTTCATCGATCAAGAACGAAATAAGGTGCTAATTTCATCAATTGGACATGGAAAAATTGCGAATATGGTCGATCGCCTTCGTTAAAAGCGCGAAATTACAGTGACTTATAACAATTTCAATTCATTTCAAATATCGTAATGTTATTAAAATACACTACAAGTCATTTTCCCCATTGACCATAATGTAAAGGAATTTTTTTGAATGCTCCTGTAAATGAATGATTAATTCCCCCACTTCATACTCAATGCCAAACATGTCACGGTAAGCGTCATAACATATATCAATTGCATGAAAATCCAAGTATGTGTATGCGTGTGAGAGCGTGAACAAACAAAGGTCAGGTAAACCGAATTCATAAACATTTTTAACTATATTAGAAATTGTTAAATGGGAACATATATGCACCCATCAAAATTCTAATATGTAGTAGCTTCATTTTTAAAAAAATATTCAGAAAAATTTCCAAAGTCGGGTCGACCCGAATACGGCCCGAAATAATCAAAATTCAATCTGAAAGCCGTCCCAACCGAAGCCGGCCCGCCCCAAAAGAAAGTAGCATCAATCCGACACGATATGAACGGCTGGTCGATTCAAATTCGTTTAACCTGATTTGTTGCCATACGTTCTATAAGCACTTTTAAGATGCGTCTTTAATACGCTTTAAAACTTATTTGTACACCTAATATTTTCTAAATATGACATTAAATAGGTAAAGCAACTTGGTACCCTTCATTTTGCAAAAATCATCAATTTTCCAATTTTTTCTTGGTCTAGATAATTAGTCTAGAAATGTCTAGACTATCCAGGTTAGGCTAGTCTAACTTGATCTAAATTAGTCAGGTGTGGCAAACCCAAAACTATCTTTTATCTCATTCATGTTAATAACTTCAAAATTCGCTATTTAAATGCTAAAATTAAATGACAATCTATGCCCTTCGCGAGAATTCTAATGGTATGAAATTTCGTGCATTAGTTCTTGAAATAGAACTATTGCGAATATCGAGAAAAGTGCAGAATAAATGCACCACCTGTTGTGCGATTTATAGCAAAACATAACCAGCAATAATATTTATCAAGGTAAATCTGAATCTGAAGTTTGATGAAATATCATACATTAATTCTTGAGAAAGGGCGATTGTGGGAATCGGGAAAAATCAGCATAGCAACGCCTCCTATTTGATGATTGACACTAAAATGTAAAAAGAATCTCTTTATATCAAGAGTTAATTGAATCTGAAGTTTAATGAAAATTTATTCTTTAAATAGAGCTATTGCAGAAATCGTGAAAAAGAAGCATAGCAGCACCACCTGTTCAGAAATTTACATCAAAATACAACAGCATCCATTCATGAAAAGGACTAACATAATGCAAGGTTTGGCGAAAATCCTTGCATTTTGAGACAGTGCTATTGCGGAAATCGTCAAAAAGCAGCATAGTAGCACCACCTGTTGAGCGATTTACTCCAAACTAAAAACATCCTTTCATGTAAGGACTAAAAGAATCTGAAGTTTGGCGAAAATCATTGCTTTAGTTTTTGAGATAAAGCTGTTACGGAAAATGTGAGCAAG
Source organism: Maratus speculifer (assembly GCA_964019185.1). Taxonomy (NCBI): domain Eukaryota; kingdom Metazoa; phylum Arthropoda; class Arachnida; order Araneae; family Salticidae; genus Maratus; species Maratus speculifer. The sequence goes on along the minus strand of OZ025302.1, from coordinate 137,384,015 downwards.
GAAGTATAGCAGCGCCACCTGTTGAGATATTTACACCAAAATGTAAACAGCATTCATTCATGTCAATGACTAATAGAATCCGAAGTTTAGTAAAAATTCGTGCAGTAATTCTTGAGATAGATCTTTTGCGGAAATCGTAATAAAACGCTAAATAACAGCGCCACTGTTGAACGATTTACACCAAAAACTAATTAGCATCAATTTATATCAGGTAATGCCTGAATAAGAATTTTCATTAAATTCAGTGCATCAGTTCTTGAGATAGAGCGCGCACAAGATTTATGTTCCTTTTGACTAGTAACTGAAAACGACAAACAATATTGGCGACTGACAAGCATTTTTGTCGATCTATCCAACTGGCCCGGCCCAGATAATATGTAACCCTTAAAATAACTAACTTTTTAAAAATCTGCTCCCCGACGTAATAAATTACGCTTGTAAAGAAACATGCAACTTTTTTAAGTTTAAAATTATGAAAATCGTGTTTTATTACTGTAATATAACAGAATATTTTAATTGTAACATAAATTATTTCGATTAGTAACTGACAGCAACAAAGAATATTGGCGTTTGACAACCATTTTTGTCGATTTATCCACCTGGCACAGAAAATATATAAGTACCCTTAAAATAATTAACTTTTTGAAAATCTGATTCCCAGCGTTATAAATAACGCTCGTAAAGAAACATGCAACTTTTATTAAGTTTAAAATTAAAAAAATCGGGTTTTTTAATTTTTTAATTTTTTTCAAAAAAGAAAAAAAAAAAAGAAAGAAGAAAAATCTTATTTTACCAATAGAATTGCATTTTTTCTTGATTAAATCTTTCATCTTGATAAAAGCATTTAATAACATAATCAAAACTGTGTTGTAAAACACTGAAATTTAAATTTAAACAAGTTGGAAATTGCACGTGAACGTAGTAAATGAGGTGCGTTCGTACGATAACGAAGTTTTAAAAATATTGAGATCTTGCTGGTATAGTAGAGCGTACTTCGGATACAGTATAATAGTCGAAATCTTTGTGTTTCTGTAAATATGCAGGAAGTAATTTTTATTACACCTCAGCAACGTATATCTTATTCATAAAATGTGAAATAGTTGAATATAATTAAAACACGCCCCAAACAATGTTTCCCCGTATAGAATTATATAGTAGCATTTTGTGTGGCCCTGTAATTTAATGATAAAAATTCTTTGCATCACTGATTATACAGAATGCATATTTTAGTATATATTTCATAGATTCATGCCAATTCTATTATGTTCGAATGAGTGTAACATCATTAAAATGCAATTGAAACTTTTTTCCCATTGACCGTAATGTAATGGAATACTTTTGATTGTCCCTGTAAATGATCTATTCATCCGTCTTTCATAACATTTGAAATGACTCGACAAAATTACGTAATAATTATATGTTTTAAACTTCAAACGATTAAAATGCATTTGAAACTTTTTTCCCTATTGACCGTAATGTAAAGGAATCCTTTTGATTGTCCCTGTAATTGATCTATGCATCCGATTGTTATAACATTTGAAATGCCTCGACAAAATTACGCAATAATTATATGTTTTAAATTTTAAACGATTAAAATGCATTTGAAACTTTTTTCCCCATTGACCGTAATGTAATATAATCCTTTCGATTGTCCCTGTAATTGATCTATCCATCCGATTTTCATAAAATTTGAAATGACTCGACAAAATTATGTTATAATTATGTATTTTAAATTTCAAACGATTCGGTTGGGTAGTTTTTGCGTTGTTATATGCGGACAGAGAGACAGACGGACAGACAGACAGACGGACAGACGGACGGACTGAGCGACAACAATAGGTGCTGCGTATTTACATAATTACGAACGCACCTAAAAAATAAAGTTTAAAGAATAAAGAGTCCTATAAAAAAAAAAAAAAAAAAAAAAAAAAAAAAAAAAATTGGAAATTGCGTTGCGCGTGAAGCGTAGCTAAAAGGATCATTCGTACGATAACGAAGATTTAAAAATATTCAGATCTCGGTTACAGTACTTCGGATACACTACAGCAGTCGAAATTTTTTTTTTTTTTTTTTTTTTTTTTTTTTTTTTTTTTTTTGCGTTCTTGTAAATATACAGGAAGTAACTTTTATTACACCTCAGCAACATATATCACATTCATAAAATGTGAAATAGTTTAATATAATTAATACACACCCCCAAACAATGTTTCCTCGTATAGCATTATGTGATGGAATATTTTTGTGTGGCCCTGTAAATTAATAACAAATATTCTTTTCACCACAGATTGTAATACCATTAAAATGCATTTGAAACTTTTTTCCACATTGACCGTAATGTAACGGAATATTTTTGATTGTCCTTGTAATTGATCTATGCATCTGATTGTTATAACATTTGAAATGACTTGACAAAATTATGTAATAATTATATATCTTAAATTTCAAACGATTCGGTTGGATTGTTTTTGCGGTGTTATATGCGGACAGACAGACGGACAGACGGAAGGACTGAACGACAACTATAGGTGATACGTATTTACATAATTACGAACGCACCTAAAAAGTAACCCGTTGATGTGTAAAAAAAGATTATTGTTTTTCTTCCGATCATATGAAAGTTTACTAATTATTAGATGACTTACAAGTTATTCAATTTAAATGTTATTTTAAAGATGTCTTACAAGTTAAATTAAACTTGCATGCTGTTTTTTTTTCAATTCTGAAGAATGCAAAATAACTATCTTTAGCTGTTTCACCTCTCGCCTCAAATTTTACTTTTTGATAAAGAACAAGTTGAAAATTGCACGTGAAGCGTAGCAAATGAGGTGCGTTCGTACGATAACGAAGTTTAAAAAATGTTACTCTCATAAATAAATCAATCTCATAAAATTGTAAATAGTTAATTACAATTAAAATACTCACCAAACAATGTTATCACTATAACATTATGCAATGGAATACTTTTATGTGGCCTTGTAAATCTATAACAAATGTTCTTTGCACCACAGATTATGCAAAATGTATATTATAATATGTACTTTATAGATTCATATCACTTTTATTATGTTCGAATGAGTGTAACACCATTAAAGTACATTTGAAATATTTTTCCCCATTGACTGTAATGTAACGGAATACTTTTGATTGCCCCTGTAATTGATCTATGTACCCGATTTTCATTAAATTTGAAATGACCCGACAAAACTGTGTAATAATTATGTATTTTAAATTTCAAACGATTAAAATGCATTTGAATTTTTTCCCCCATTGACCGTAATGTATCGGAATATTTTTGACTGTCTCTGTAATTGAACTATTCATCCGATTTTCATAAAATTTGAAATGACTCGATAAAATTATCTAATAATTATGTATTTTAAATTTCAAACGATTCGATTGGGTAGTTTTTGAGTTGTTGTATGCGGACGGACAGACAGACGGACGGACTGAACGACAACTATAGGTGCTATACGTATTTACATAATTACGAACGCACCTAAAAACAGTTGTAGTTGGTAAAATAAAAGATAATCTAGTTTTTTTTTCCCTTGTGTCTTTTGTTTGTTTGTTTAACCTTCTAACCGCGGAGTAAAAAGGCAAAATTGTAATGCTTTTTCTCTGTAATTTATTAAAAATATTAAAAAACGATATTTTTTCACACTTGATACAAAATATTTTATTACGTATGGATGTATAATCTTTGAGAGCATTAATAATAACTTAATTTTTAAAAACTTGGTTTTATTTGTTGAATTATATTAATTTAACTATTGATTTATATTGCATTGAAACTTGTAACTTAGTGAACGGAAAAATCAGTTCGCGGCAGTCAGGAAGAACAGTCTGATTTATGAGATGAAGAATCGTTTGGCAATTCATCAGGGGAAAACATTTAAGGAAACACAGTCACAGGTCTGCACGAGCCGAAATTTCCAGACCCGAGCCGAGCCCGATCCATAAAAAGGAAAATTCGGCTTATAGTTTAATAATTCGGGCTTATAGTTTATAGTTTAATAATTTAATAGTTTGGGCATGGCCCGAACGAAAAACATATTGAACCAGCCCGTTATTAAAGTTTAACTTTCGGCCCGAGTCCGGCCCGGCCCGCCCCTATGTAATAGCTAAAAACAAGGCGCGAACTCGGCCCAGTCCGGAAATATAGTTATAACTTCGGCCTGAACCATCAGCGAATTTCTACAAAACATTGATATTTACTCTTACGGAAGGAGTTCTGACCAAAAAGTATTGTAAATATAAATTTAAAAAAAAAAAAAAAAACTAAAATAAGTTTTTTTTCCCTTGTTTATAATCTTCAATTATGCAGAAGTGTCGTAGGCTGCGATATTATGCTTTTAATTAACTTTTATTTGTTATATGTAAATGTTTCAGTTATCATTAGTATTGTTAATCCATATTCTTTATGGTGCAGACATAAAAATCTAAAAAATGATACATGGTAAATGTAAAATCTTCTAAGACGGAAGCGCATTGGAGAGTGAAAAATACATTCCCTTCTTAGCAGGCGTAAACGTTTAACCCTTTAACGTTCATTGGTTTCTCTACGAAACCACAAAATTTTAATTCCGATATGCCACAACGACACCGGAATTTTAATTTTAAAAAATCAATTTTATTCTGTATGCGAAAAATCACTTTTGCTCTTTTACAAATATATCTGTTCACAATTACCGGTGTCAATCATTTATTTCAATATCTTAGCAACGAAAATGCTTTGAACGTTAAAGGGTTAATATATTTTTTTTCTCGCGTATTCTTGTATTCATTTTACATGAATGAACAGCTTAAAATGTATTTTCAGTTTAAAAGAACATTCCGTCATAGACAGGTTTTTTTTTCATACGTTTAACTCTATTTTAATAAACCTAGAAATCTACGATTCTTTAAAAAGAATAAATTCTAATGTTTAATTATAAATTTAATTTAATGATGAATTAAAAGAATATGCCTTTTTTGCCAAAATATTTGGACCAAGCCAAATTTTATTGATTTTTGAACAGAATTGGCCACGTCAAGAAAATTATTTTTATACGGGATTATTCAACCGGAACTGATTATTTTGGTCCCCGAAGAAATGGAAGAATGAAATCAGTCCCGGCTTCGTACGGAAAAAATAAATTAAGCTCGGCCGGATAATCCAGGAAAAAAGTAAGGCCTAAGCCCGGCCCGGCCCAAATACCGTTAATGGAAATCGGCTCGAACCCGGCATCTCTAGACACAGTATCTTGAAATCGGTCAAAATATCAATTATCTTTTTTTAATATTAGTTGAAATCTTCTTTAATTGTGAATATTTTGGCACATCATTTTAACCTATACGACAATTATATCGCGAAATACTGTACATTTTGTTAATAGATCAGGCGCAATTATCCATACAAAGGGAAACTTTAAACTGATTTTTCTCCATGTTCATATTTTTTATAATTTGCTTGTTCGATAAATACAAAGGCTTTTTTGGCTAATTTAAATAGAGGTTTCAATTTTTTATATACTTTCTTTTATCTTTACAAGAAGAAAGTATTGGTTTCGAGCAAATTTTCGATGGATTTACTCGTTTTAGGGGTCAGAGAACCTTAAAACATGTTTTTACAAAATGTCTGTCTGTGAGTCTCTTTGTCACTCTATCACTCTGTTATTCGTATTGTCAATGTAATCTCTCTGTGGCAAAAATTTTGTAGGCACTCTATCTCAAGAATTAATTTACGGAATTTCAGAAAACTTTAGATTCAGTTAGACCTGAATATAAATTGAAGCTGATTAGTTTTTTGTATCGCCAACAAATGGAGCAGCTATGCTGTCTTTTTCACGATTACAGCAATAGCTATATCTCAAGAGCTATTAATGGATTTTCATAAGACTTCAGATTCCATTAGTCCTTAAAATAATATGGTGCTGATTTCTTTTTAGTGTTAATCGCCCAATAGGGAGCACTGCTATACAGCATTATTCATGACTATCGTAATAGCTCTACCTCAGAAATTAAAGCAGGAATTTTCATCAAACTTCAAATTCAGTTAGTCCCTGATATAAATTAGTATTCTTTAGTTTTTGGGGTAAATCGCTCAACAGGTGGCGCCTTTAAAGAGATTTATTTACGATTTCTGAAATGGTTCATCTCAAAAACTAACGCAAGGATTTTCCTCAAACTTTAGATTCAGTTAGAACTTGACATAAATTGTTGTTGATTAAATTTTGGTGTATCATTTAACCGGTAACGCTGCTATGCTTCATTTTTCTGGAAATATTAAGATGTATGAGATAGACGAAAGTTTTGAGATTGCCACATCCGAGGAGTTGTACATGGATTTATCATTCAAGTTTATAGTTATTTTTTTTTTTTAAATATTTAAATTAAAAGTTCGTTGAATTTCCTTCATTTTTAACATTTTCCAACAAAATTGAAATGTGTTTATGATTTCAGTTTGTCTGATCATCTGTTTGTCTGTCCGTGCTCTAACTCCTGCAAATACATTTGGATTGTTCTGAAAGTTTTGGACGTTATTTACGTTTACCCTAGCACAAACTATTTCAAATGAAGTTTCTAGAATGATTAATTTATTTACAAGGACAATCAAAAGTTTGCCGATACATTACGGCCTATGGGAAAAAATCGTTTCAAATGAATTTTAAAGATGTTACATCCTGTCAAACATATTAAAATTTATATGCAATTACGAAGTACAGTAAAACATGCCTTCTGTAAAAAATGTGGCGAAAAAAATAGCAATTATTCATTTACAGGGGCACACAAAAGAGTTCCAATATATAAAAGTAAAGGGGGAATTGTTTGCGACATATTTTAATTGTATTAAACTGTTTTATGAATAATAAAATTTATATACGTCACTGAAACTCAATATAAGTTATTCGATATAGTTATGCATAATACGAAGTGCATTTACAAGGACACACAAAAAATTTCAAATAGTATATTTTTCCCTAAATACTGTTTATGTATCTGATGATTGCTGATGAATGGATGAAATGCAATTTAATCATGATTTGGTTTTAAGTTTGACTAAATCTATTCATATTATATGATGTGTAAAAATGCTGTATTTGATATACAGGGCTACACAATAAAGCTCTTAAACATTAGTGAATATGAGCGTAAATTACTTAAAAATGTTTTTTTTTAATAAGTTATGCATTTTTATGCTGAACTGCATTCAGTTTACTAAGAAATGTGTCTAGAAGAGAAATAAAATGATATACAGGTTCATACAAAGAATTGGATACATGGAAGCTTATGAATGTTAATTTCTGAGAACGTGATTTCAGTAGTTTTAAAAATGTTTTAGTTTAAAATAAATTTTAGCTAAATATTGGCGTGTAATAAAGGTACTAGGTAAACTACAAGGCTGAACAAAAGTATTCGTGTATCTATTCCCATCTATTAGTATAAATTGCTGAAAGAGAAATTTCAACCTGGGTGCTGTACAAATATAACGTTATCAACTTTTTCGTAATTTTGAACCCTCCCTCCTTTTGATATCATGCATTATCGCATTATCATCCCTCGAACCTCCCCCCCCCCCCGCGCAATAATATCGTTATCGAAGTGTATTTTCCTTACTTTTAGAATTTATTTATTTTATTTGGAGTGATATACAAAACAGGTTGCAATTATTTTTTGAATGCTTTATTGATTGCTTTATTTGAATGCTTTATTGAGAAGAGAATTCAATAAAATATTACTTAATATCAAATAACATTTAAAAGAAATAGGTACGATTTAAAAAGTATTTTATTATAAATTTTTGTTACATAATAGTCCAGGCATTACGTGCTCAAAAAGGACAAATAAATGCAAGTTTTGGTGTAGTTTTGATTTTTGGCTCCCTTTATGTTTTTTGGGTCGCTGAACACGAATCTGGCATTATCCAACAAAAGTTCTCCCCGGAAACACGTTTTTTGGGCAAAAAACGTGGCTTTTTTTCGTTTTTTCTAAATAACTTCAAAATTATGCATTTTACATAAAAGTCACCAATACATAAATTAAAGAGCACAAAATTTCCTACATTTTATATATTTAAAGTTTTTTTCTCTGATCAATGGTTTAGCCGTGAGAAAGCCGCAAAAATGGGTGTAAAAAGCAAAAAATTCTGAAAAACGTGAATTATAGCACCGTACGTCGATGAAACATGAAAAACAACCATTTTACGCAAATTTTCCCCACTTAATAATACTAAATATATTATTATTGACTATATTTTATTAATCTGATGGTCATTGTTTCTTTCATAACAAAAAAATAAATAAAAATGAGCATTTTTGTGATCAAAATCTTCATTTGCTATTATAAAATAATAATAGTAATAATTTCTTAATTTGACTTTTAAATAATGTAAATAAAATAACTAACACAGACTTTAACATATAAAAGCTGACACGGATTCCAGTTCTTAAAGTTCTCGAAGTTCAAAATGTGGGTGTGACAATAAAAAAAATCCGGAAAATAGGAATTATGGCACTGTACATTAGATTTAACATGAAAACTGACCATTTTTTGCAAAGATTGACTTTAAATGATACTGAAGATATTATGATCGACTATATTTTACAATGAAGTTGCTAACAATAAAATCGACGACTTATTATGAATAATTATAAATAATTATGTACATTAGTAAGTACATTTACTTAAAAAAACAAAGTACTGTTTCCGCTTTCTTTTATTTGAGGGTCCCTGCTTTTTCATCGACATTTACAAAATAGAAAATAGACAAATGGAATTAGTGGGTGTTTTCATAACTATTAATATTATAAATAAAACTTTTTTTAATAGTAAATATTTGATACCTTGCGGCATGACTATGTCCCCTTCCATTGGGATCTCTGATTCATTGTGTGGGCAATCCATTTCCAGATCCTACTGTTCAAAGTCTAGCTCATCCTCTTCGTCTTGACACACAACTGCGATGTTGTTGCAGTTTCCCGAAGCAAATCTTCTGATATCTTCGCAAATAATTTTTGCTGCTGCTTCAACCACTCGCAGCTTCTCATCTCGATCAGATTTACATGTTTGCTGATACCATGCATTAGTCAGCATCTTTCCTCCTATAATCTCGAAACACACAATGGACTTTTTTTTCTGATTCTTTGTGATCAGTATGTCGTCTCCATATCTCTCAATGAGGTTAAACTTTACAGTTCTCATATGCGGTTGATAACTCTCTGTATCCTATTTCATTAGCTCTTCCATGGAGAATTGACACTTGTCATCATGATTTTCAAAGTAATCGTAATATACTTTGCATTGCTCTGTCGATTGCCTCGGAAATGGACCACGTTTCTACCGTTCTTGGATCTTCGGCCTCCCATAAATATATTTAAAACATTTGATGTGGTATTGAGCATTTGCTGCGATCAAATCATTCACCGGTTCGATGCGCTGAATTATAGCCTGCCCATAATCATCATTGCGAGCTCTTGCTGCTTTCAGAATTGTACTTTTGAATCCCATGTGTCGCATACTGTATACAATATTGCATTCGCTTGGTGGATTTTTCGCTTGTTTTGCGATGAACTCTTCCGAAATGCACAGTCCGCATGTAAAACAATTAGTTCGAAAATTAAACTGAGGAGTTGATGATCTTAAAATTTGAGAAGTGCTAGCACTTTGTTCCTCAATCTTCTTCAGATAACCAGTAATCATCCGTTCATTTACGTATGCTTTTCTACACTTAACATGCACATCTACTGAGATTTTCCCCTTTAGGAAAACTGCCTTTCCATCCTTTCTTTCTGTACTTGCCTTCATTAACGCTGCAATACCTCGACTAACTTTCACTGACCCCTCTTCTAAATTAAAGTCACAAATAAAACTCAGCGATATCGCGCAAAATCATTTTAGATGTTCACTATATTCACGAAGACTCAAACAGTGAATTACTAAATTATAAGTAAGCAGTTGCATATAGAAACTGAGAGGAATGTGTCCTCCTGATAAGCTAGTGACCTGTGCGACGCATATTTCTAACAGAGGCGAGACTGGTGGAAAAGGGGGGGGGGGGGGGTTAGTATTCCACTGAACGTAGACATGGGATGCGGGGGTGGGCGCTTGACCAACGTTATTTCATACTTACACCCCTTCAATCAAGGGGGAAAGTGCAGATGGGATCAGTTAAAGCCTGTTTTAGTTATTTTATTTGCATTAATTAAAAGTCAAATTAAGAAATTATTCCTATTATTATTTTGTAATAACAAATGAAGATTTTTATTTATTTGTTAGTTATGAAAGAAACAATGAACATCAGTTTAATAAAATATAGTCAATAATAATATATTTAGTATTATTAAGTGGGGAAAATTTGCGTAAAATGGTTGTTTTTCAAGTTTCATCGATGTACGGTGCTGTAATTCACGCTTTTCAGAATTTTTTGCTTTTCACACCCATTTTTGCGGCTCTCTCACGGCTAAACCATTGATCAGAGAAAAAACTTTAAATACATAAAATGTAGGAAATTTTGTGCTCTTTAATTTATGTATTGATGATTTTTATGTAAAATGCATAATTTTGAAGTTATTTAGAAAAAACGAAAAAAAGCCACGTTTTTTGCACGTTTTTTGCCCAAAAAACGTGTTTCCGGGGAGAACTTTTGTTGGATAATACCAGATTCGTGTTCAGCGACCCAAAAAACATAAAGGGAACCAAAAATCAAAACTACACCAAAACTTGCATTTATTTTTTACCAAATGCCTGGACTATAATAGCATTTAACAGTAACAAAGGCTTGATGTACTTGCCACGAACGGACGAGAGGTGGGGCATAGATAGAAATTCTTATCAACAAAACAAGTGGAGAGCATTCTTTCTCTTTCAGTAAATAAACATAATAAACAGTGGCGTAGCTAAGGGGGGGCAAGGGGGGCGTCTGCCCCGGGCGCCGAGGCCTAGGGGCGCCAAATTGAGATAAATTGTTATATATCTATATTGGGGTGGGGGCGCAAAATTTCTTGCTGGCCCCGGGCGCCAAAAAACGTAGCTACGCCACTGATAATAAACTAAAAATAAATATAGTAAACACAAGCTTCCTTCCAAATATACTTCACATATGGTTTCTCGACCGTTATTATATATGTATACACATATAAAAAGGAATAGAATGTCAAACGTTGGGGTATTCCATTTTAGAATGAAATAATTTAAAAATAATTTAGTGATTTTAATAACTTTGTTTTTTTTTATATATATATATAAAAATAGATAACAGACTAAAAAAGATAACATACTATTTTGAACCAAAGACCTTTCTACAATAAAAAGAGAAATTTTGATTGCATCAAAAAATGATATTAATAACAAAAGACAACTCCCCTCCCTCTAGCGATATCTTACGATATCATGTTACAAGCCCCCCCCCCCACCCTCTGAAATCATAACGTTATATAAGCACAGCCCACTTCTCGAGAAATAAAATCCATATACAATTTTATATAGTATATTCTAATGGATGCGGGAAAAAATTCAAGAAAAAGTATTAATATTTATAAAAAGTAATAAATGGTTTTTAAATAATTTTTTGTAAAAAAAAAAAAAAAAAAAAAAAAAAAAATTATAATAGGTTGTTTTACAAGATTTGCTTTTAAAATTTAATTTTTAGAATTAAGTATTGTGCCACCACATATTATTACAGTATTATTCAAAATTCAAAAGATGGTTTCAAACGTAGTGTATCCTCTGAAGTATTAATTCATTTAAAATACAGTCGAGTCTCTTTACAACGAAACTCCATACATCGAATTTCTCCATATAACGAATTTTTAGTAGGAACGGTCCCCTTTTCGCATGATTGCATTGAAAACAGTCTCTATATAGCGAAATATCTATCTCCATATAACGAATTTTTTCATAAATTGGTCATAAAAAACAGTTTTAAAAAGCTTCGATATCATACGAAATCAATTTTCCATCACTTATTTTTGATTTATCGTCAGTGCTGAGGTTTATATATATATATATATATATATATATATATTACTTCTTTCAATGTTCTTTAAATCCAACGAATTCATCCCACCTCCCACACACTTTTCCACATCTTTCTCAAAACAGTGTCAATTGGATTGATACACATGTAAAAGAGGAATCAATGAGAGGCACATAAGAGAGACCCTTCAAATGGAGGAAAATGTTAACTACAATTTTTCATTCCTTGGTAAAATTTGAAAAAAATTTTGAGAACGTAACAATTAAAAAAAAAAAAAAAAATTACAGATTTCTTCGTCTGAAATTAATTCAAGTCTTTCTTATTTGATTTTCATTAAGCTTTCAAATAAATTTCTGTTCTCTTTTTTGAAACAGCTTAAATAATTAAGAAATAAAATGTTAGGTTAATATTTACTTTTAAACACTTCAAATTCTTAATTCAAAAGATCAAAAATAATATTTGTTCAGATTTCACACATTAAATACGATTTTTAACATCATTCTCTATACATCGAATTTCTCTATATAACGAATTTTTTACTGGAACGGTGGTTTTCGTTATATAGAGACTCGACTGTATGTGATCATTGAGTTGTTTTAACCCATAACTACTGTTAGCGGTCGCACAGACCGCTGAGTTTTTCAAGTTTCGAAGTTTAACTCGTAATTTTTAGTTTAACTATAGATACTGGACCAATTTTTGTTTCGTTTAGAGACCTATTACTATCTCTAGAGACTTTTGAAGAGCTGAATTTTATTTATAATAGTTCTGTATATAATACAAAAATAGTATTTTGAGGGTTAACATTTTATTCAGTTTAGAGTAAGCGGTCTGACAGACCGCTCACAGTAGATATACGAAAATTTTTGTCACAGCAGTTAAGGTTTAAGTTAAATTTTGCACTTTGTTTGTAAATTGCGACAGGTTTCGAAAATTTATTTTCACAGTTTCACAGGTCCTCATCAAACGAAGTATTCCTGTGAACACCAAAAAAGCAATAAGCTGGTCTGGATCTAGAATAGGGCATTGATAAAATATTACTATGTGCATGAATAAGATATAATCGAAATTCAATCACGTTATTCGTATTTTGTTTATAATATGTAAGATCATCTACGTCAACATTGGCCCCAATATAAATCAAGAGTAAAAGCACTATTTCCCTATATTTGCTACCGGTGAAAAAGCTCAATGAATACATTCACAAACAAAATACTTTATCTAAAATACAAATTTTTTAAACTATTTTTTCCTATAGGAAAAACGTTTTATGTCTCTCTAAATAAATGTCTTTCTTTTATAATTCATTTTTGACAATGATCATATGTCTCTGAAAAGTACTTGTAAAATCTTCTGTCGGTACGGCATTGAGAACTTTCTTAGCATGATCCTTTAAAGCTCATTTCAGAAATGGAAATAGAGAGAACTCTACTGGAGCTTGATCAAGTAAGTACGGTGGGTGACGTTATACTGCAGATCCTCTTCAGTCCATAAACTCTTTAATGATGAGGGCTGTAAGGAGTGGAATGCGTTTTTTCGGATTTAACTAAAAATCTTTTGCTTGTACACGTTTTCACGGAACTTGTAAAACTTTGAAAAAGCATATTTTATAATTTGAAGCGTTGAATAAATTTTGATCGGTTTTGATGTCCCCTGAAATACTCTTATTTTGGCAATGAATTGGCCCCTGTTTGTGCAATTAAGAGAAAGAGTGTTGCTCAGTTTTACATCAATTTTACTCGAGAAGTTTTGGTAAATTTTAATATAGAGAAAATTTTATGCTTTTGTGATAATCTCACCTGATGAAGAGAATTGTAAAATTAAATTTTTCATAACTAGGTGCATTTTTTAGCAAATCTGAAATGTAAGAAGTTTACAGTTTTGATGCATTATCTGTTTGTGCCTAGATTTAAGTGGTAATTGTTCATGGTAACAGATATGTTTTGCTGAATAAACAAAGATTTAAAATTTTTGTTATCGAAATTAGGATGTAGGTTTGTTCATTTCTGAAGTATTATAGGGTTACGTTTCTAATGTAATAAATGCATCCGTGAATCTAGGGACTGATTTTCTATATGATGCAATGAGATTGGGATCCCTAATTGGAGGAGAGAAGCAAATTATTAATCGTATTCTAAATTTTATTTTATTTATTTCTAGTGCAGTTAGAAGTCAAATATTGTAGAAACAAAAAGTTTTATAACTTTTTATTTTTAACTGTTTTTTTTTTATTTTTTTTTTATTGTTATTTAATAATGATTTGTGTTTACTCCATTTATAAATAAAGTTTCAACAAAAATAATTTTCTGGTTTTTCACTTTACATATTTTGCTCTTTTATGTAAAACTATATCATGTATTCCTTTTGTAATATAAATATTATTTTAATATAATAGACAATCAATTAATATAACTGTTTCATTCTAGTTAATAAAAATATATATATTTATAAATGCTGCATAAGACAGTACACAGGTCGTATAAAAATTGGCTATTTTATAAAAGTTTTGACGGTGTCTGTATTTAGGGTTAAAAATCATGCATCGGGTCTGGCAATCCAATTTTACCTATTTTTTATCTGGGTTGGGTGCGTGTTTAAATATTTTAAGTTAGGGCTGAAGAATGTCGTGTTAAAGATAGGTTTCAGGTTGACTTTAAGCAAAATTTTCAGGTTTGGATTTGATACCACCCACCTGTAAAGGGCTTTTTGTGGGGTTCCTAATTTTTTTGTGCAGTTTTAGGTGATTCGCAATTTTTTGAATACTTATCACTTTCAATCATCGTCTGGTCCGTCCATCTGTTCGCATATAGCACCTCAAAAACTACTCAACGGAGTGGTTTGAAATTCAATATACGTAATCGTTGTAGAAATTTGTCATTTCAAATTTTAAGAAAATCGAATCAAAACTTAAAAAGGTATTAATAAAAGTTTTCTTCATTCTAGTAAATCCTATCCTATGTAATTAATTCATTGATATCCTTAAAGACTAGCCCCTCTTTCTATTCCTTCAAACACTTATGAAGTGTTATGAGATTAGTGTGTCAATATATCAATCTATCTCTTTTTTCAGTGCCAGTCAATAAACCCTTTCGGCCTGCATTAATCCCGAGCATCTATCTCTATACGGGATGCTTAGAGAAAAAGAATCCCAAGATCATCCTTGTGCCCTACATCTTCCACAGATAGAGAGGGGGGAAGAGATCACGTAATCCAGTCCCCTCCCCTCGTCCTTGGAACCTGGCCCGTCGTCCAATGGGGGTGAAGTTGGCATCTTCCAGAAACAGCAATGGAAACCCTATCTGAGTAGAAGGCAGCAGTGAAGAATCCACCAAGTCTTTCCTTCCGAGCGGTTTATTCTCTCTTGGATCTTGCACTTGTGCGGGGCTGCAGAGTTCTCTTCTCCTGCCTTCAATTTTCGAAGTTCTTCTAAGTTTTTTTCTCGGAGTTTTCGGAACTCACACACAGCTAAAAAATGGAGGCCATCAAGAAGAAGATGCAGGGAATGAAGCTGGAGAAGGACAATGCCGTCGATAGGGCAGAGACGGCAGAAAACCAGGCCCGAGATGCCAACCTCAGGGCCGACAAGGTAGGCACATAAATCCTCAAATTTCTGACTCTTAAAATGATGACAAGAATTTATGAAAATGGTGCGCGAAAGTTGAGAAAAAAATATATTTTCATTTTTTTTAAATAAAAAAAATCAATCTAATGACAGGCAGCAATATTCAAAATGTTTTTTCAAAACTGCTATCTACGATAGTAATACCTCCTTCCGATAGCTAAACTGTATTTCTAGATATATATTTGTAGTTCTCATATTAATATCACAATGTAAAAATTTTGCGGAAAAAGTGGTAAAATTCATTTAATTCTATCAAGTAGCAGGATTGGTAAGAGAAGGGTGGGGATTGCAGAGAAAAAAAAATTTCTTTTTTTTTCTTTTTTTTAAATAAAAAAAATTAATCTAATGACAGACAGCAATATTCAAAATGTTTTTTGAAAACTGTTGTTTACGATAGTAACACTTTCTTTCGATATCGAAACCGTATCCCTAGTGCTTAAACACAGATCTATATTTGTAGTCCTCATATTAATATTACACTATAAAAAATTTTAAGTAAAAGTGAGAAAATTCGTTTAATTTTATAATTAATAATAATTCATTAATACAGGTAGAGAGTTTGGTTTAATACGGGTAGAGGAATTGGTAAGAGAGGGGGTGGGAATTGCAGAACGCTCTGTATATCCAGGCCTTGTGCCTATAGGAGTCCGTAATAAGACTCGTAAACTTTCTTTTAATGCCAAGAACTGAGAAAATTTAAATTTTCGAACGCAAAATCACACTTGTTCTCAAACTTATAGGAGCCTCCAATGAGATTTAAAATACCTTCTTTTTCTTGACATTTGAATGTACTTTTGAGTCCAAGCAAATTTTCGAACACCTGTGTCTTAGAGATAAATTTTAATTAAAAAGATTTTTTTGCGAAATTTTAAAAATAAATTTAACTGTCACAAATTTAAGTACAGCATTAATTTTCCTTGCTAAATATATATATATATCTTAAAATATAATTATAACTTTTATATGTGCAAAATTAAATATACAAATTTTCTTCATTTTGATATGTTAGAAAATTAATCAGAATTACATATTACGGTATTGTATGCGGAAAAGAGGGGGGGGGGGCACCAGTTTAGAGATTCTGTATTCTGCTAATATTCTTCGATGGAGAAGAAGAAATCATAAATGCGCATAATAAACTCATTTACTGATATTGAATTATATACTGAAATAACGTCTCCATCGATAAGAAATCGAACCCTCAATGTTCAAAATTAGGTGATATTTGAAATTATCATATCAAATTTCTGTAATTTCAAAATAAGAAATTTTTAAGTACATTTATTATGCTCTTTTTGTGATTAATTTAGGCAAATTATTATTAAAGAAAGCTACTTTTTTTTTATTAATGTAGATAAATTTTAAATAATTTCTAATATTCATTTTTCAAACATTAGAAAATTGACAAAGTATATTTGTGTGTAAATGATTTTTATTACATCAAATTAAAAATGCCTTAACATGTTTTTTTTTTTTTTTTTTTTTTTTTTTTTTTTTTTTTTTTTACTTACAAATTATTTACTTTAAATGTTGTTTACAATACATAAATGTTATTGGTGTGTGATTAAAAGTTCCAAATTTTATTCCATTATTATTCTGTCAATTCGGGATTATTGCACATTTTCTTGGTGAACATTAAATATTTTTTCATACCTATCAAATAGTGTTTAAAATTAAATTCATATACATTTATTTAAAACTTTATAAATACTTTTAAAAATATAGTGTAGTTAGGGTGTCTCTAAAGTTTTAACATTCAGAAATGTCATAAAATTTTATTAGATATTGCAATATTTTCTTTACCTTACTACCATCTTTATGGGATCAAAGCACGGGGTAAAGATCTTAAATCAGTCAGGTATTCTCCAATTAGTAAAATCGAAATCCATTGTTATTTTTTTTTTCTTAAAAAATTGTATGTTAATGTTTTAGAAGAACAGTAATGAACAATAATAATTAAAACTTTGTTTATTCTAATTGTTATAGTTGCCATTATTCCTAATTGTAAGAACTCTGTTCCGATAATCATGTTAAGTATCGTACTTATGTTAAATATCGTCTTTCCATCAATAAATGTCATCACCGCATATTAACGATAATCATACTGTAAATCAATTATAATATATTGTTAACATAAGGAGAGTTCATATTAACCACAAGAGCCGTAATTAACGATAATAATTAAAACTACTTTTATTCTAGCTGTTAACTATTATCATTATTCGTAACTGTAAAAATTCTATTCTCAGAATCATGTTGAATGTTTGCATTTATCACAAATCTCAGATTTTCATTAAATATACATTTTTACCGCATATTAGCAATAATTCTTCTGTATATCAATAATAATATAAAGTTAACATGAAGAAAGTCTATTTTATAACATCATGGTAGTAACATATTCTCATAATTGAATATTTTAAATATATATTTATATATGTATATATATTCATTTCATCCGCTAATCAATAAATTTGTGAATATAGCTTAACTTATAAACAATCCTATAACAAAAACCAATTGGACTTTAGGTCCTTGAATACATCAAAAAGATCATCCATTAATATTTTTGGCAATCTGAGATGTGAGAAAATTTAAATACCTGTAAAGTTGCTTTTATGATGCGGCTTGTTCCTAAAATATCCCACACATTCATGAAATAATGTTCTTTCTGTTTCTTTTTCTTTTTTTTTCTTTCTTTGTTTACATGGAAATTAAAAACCGTTTTTGTCTCTGACAACTAAATAAAATATCAAGAAAAGCATAATTATGTATCAAATTCAATCATGGAATAATTTTCTTTTGTGTTCTTCCGCTTATCTGAGTCTGATCTTCAACAAAACGAAACAAAAATCGCAGGAGGCTTTGTTTATAATTTATAATACATTAATACATATCTTAATGATAAATAATACTATTCAATTGTATTTTGTGTTAATGCATGCTGGGATAAATTTTAGGATATGAAATTTAAGTGGCAACGTTGTGTTAAAAATAAAGATGTGGAAATCAATCTCAGATCTTGGAAAGTTCTCCTTAGAGTTTGATAGACACCGTGACATTTAATACTATTAATTATAACAGAATTAAACAAATCTTAATATTTTTAAACAAATTAAACATACCTATTATTTTTATTAGAAAACGATCAAGATGGAATAATTATGAAATTGTTATTTAATAATAATAGTCTCTTAAAATAAATAAAATGTAGTAAATTATATTATATTTACATAATTTGAGTAGATGTTGATAAATCACATATAATGAAATAAAAAAGGTAAATTCATAAATATAAAATAATTAACGATATTTCTATAACACAAGGGCTGCAAAATAATTAAGACTTTTAATCTTTTTATTCAATTTAATAAGTAAAGCAATGCTTTTAAAAGATAAGTTTAAGGATTAAAAAAATATACCATAGATGCGTTTCAAGACACTGAATTAAAATGTTTATACTCATTAAATTACTTTTCTATATTGAGTTTAATCGGGAATTTTATATTTATAGATTTTTTTTTCTTTTCAAAATTTCGATTTTGTGATTATTTTTATTATTTTCTCAGCTTTCTAAGCACCATTTTCTTATAATTAAATAAATTACTGTAATACACTGTTAATTCATATATTTAAAAAATAATAATTACCTGCACACAAGACTATTAAAATGTAAGAAATGTTTTCGCTTTTTAATATAAATAGTCTTAGTTATGTTCATTATTTTAACTTCCATGAATAACCACAACCATCCTTATAAAGTTTAGCTTATTTCCTCAAATTTGATGATTGATGATGATGATTGATGTAATGTTTTCTTTTTTCAAAAAAATAAATAAATATTAAAGAACTTAATATCTTTAATAATAAATATCGATTTTGAAAACTAAATAAAATACATCACGCTCTAGTGAATAATTTAAATCATACTAATATTTTAATAGGAAATAGTATAGATTACTTAGCAAAAAAACAAACAAAAAAAAACTAAATCCTTTTTTTTTTTTTTTTTTTCATAATGCTAAAATAAAATAACATTTGTGTATTTTAAAAAATGAATTTGTTCCTCCTTACTTGTTAAATTAATTTCAAGTGATTATCCATTTTTTTTTTAAATCATACATTTCTAAATTATTTATTATTATTATTATTGTTATTATTATTGTTATTACTACTATTCAAATTTAAAATTACGCTAAAACAGTTCTTGAGTCTCATTTCATTAAAAATATTCGCCAAACGATAATTTCATTTTCTTTCTAACATTCTTCAATTTTTTATATTTTTGCTATGGCAACACAAATAAATAATTTAAACAGTATTCTTTGACAAAAGAATTACAATTACAATCAGTTAACAATACGGCATTCCATAGTAAGATGACGTAAATCTCTATGCTCTTTTTTTTTTCGCTTTGCAATTCAACCCGGATTCTATTTTAAGATCTGGGACCAAATATGGCGTAAAAGAACCTCTGCATTCTGCTCCCTGTTCAACTTGAAATAGATTTTCGGTTTCCAAAACTTAAAGCCGGAAATACCTACATGGATTGACGTCATTTTCGAAAAATTCATTCCGAAAATCTGAGAAATAACTTAAATTTGAATTTTTCTTGCATTTGAAATTTTTTTCACTCAATTTAAAAAAGTTTTGAGAATAAATTTTCGGGATACTTTTTAATACCCAGCCAAATGTTATAAAAACAAGTAAAAAGAAAAAAAAGGCTATTTCTTATGGAATTGTCAGTAATTTCTATGAAAAATATTTTCAAGTATATAATAATAATAATAATAATAATTAAAAAAGATTTTAATAATGTTTTGTATAAAAAAAAACCCTTAAAATAAGATTTTTGAAAAATAATTTATTTTTATTTTTATTTATTTATTTATTTTGTGAAGATATATTACATAAATTAATAAAGTAAATGAAAAGAATTATTGTAAAATAAATATTCACTTATTTTGTGATGTAATTGTCCATAAATTTGAATTACAAGTTGCCTTTTACAATATTTGCAAGAAAATCTAAGAAGATTTTTTTCCTTTATAAAAAGTGTATTTAAATATTATGTGATACATGATTTAGCAGCAAACACAAATACATGTTTATGATTTGCTATTGAACTGGACAAACAAAAGTAAATAAATATTTTTATTTGTTTATTTATTTATTTTTCAAACTGAGTCATATTCCTCCATTTCTCCACTTTTTTTTTTTTTTTTTTTTTTTTTTTTTAATGGAATTTTGTAGGACATGAAAATACGTGTGGAATACTGTATTCGTCAAGGCATACTTTTAGGTATTTATAAAAAATAACCTTTAAATGTAATCTCTTTAAAACAGCCTTCTTCTTCTTCTTCTTTTTTTTTTTTTTTTTTTTTTTTTTTTTTTTTTTTGTAAATTTAAAATTGCTAAATAATATTAAATTGCCATGAAATGTGACATAAACATACAAATAAGCAAATTAACTTTTTTTAAACTATTTTTTATTTAAAAAAATAGCATAAAATTATAGTCGAAAAATTGCTATTTAAATTCAAAACTATTAGATATAAATGCATTTTATGAATTCTAGAATATACGAATATAAGAACAAGAAAATTACATAAGAAACATAAGAAAATTATACTGGATAGTTTAAAATGCGTAATAATTAAACTGCGATTTAGGAATGGCAATCTTTCCAAACAATTTCACTTTAAAAAAAATAATGGAAAATGATATCTGAAATCTTGTGATGTCTGGATTTTATTCTTTTTCTGATTGGTCCATACTTAATGTCCAAAAATGGAATATTTCTGTTGCCACGATGACAAAAAAGTACTAAAAACTACAAAAAAATAATAACTCAAAAATAAATTGAGATACAGCTTTTGCATTAGTTTCAGACCAGTGGTCACTCGCGAAATATTCTCATTAATTATTCTCATTGTTCAAGCACATACTTCATTTACATAACTGTAAAATTCGTGTTTTATTTATTTGTGGAATTTTAATTTCATATGGCAATTTGATTATGTAATATTACGAGGAAACAGAGGCTATTTGCATTGATTTAAATGCAAGCGCGTTAATCTTCCGTAATTGGGTCAAACACAGACTTTGAAATATTCATGTTAACAAATTAAATTATTTTAAAGTCCATAAAATAAAATAAAAAGTCAATAAATTGAGGTATTGCATTAAAATAAACTGGATTTTAAAATGCATTTTCCCCGATTCTACGATATAAATATTTAATGACGTGTGTTGTCTGAATGTTTAAAAAGGTGCAGTAGAAACAAATTTATTGGTCAAGATATTACCATCATCAATATGTCATCAGAGTTATCCATCGGGATCATTATGATATAGATATACCTGACATGTGTTTTCTAAAATTTACATTTTGAAAATTTTTAAACGATTCCTCTCCCCCTTCAACTAAATATGTCATTTAGAATTTCTCCTCATTTTTATTATTTTTTTTTTCAACAAGCTTGTTAAAATAATTTCATATTTATATATTTAAAATTAAAGGAATAATGCTTAATTGAAAATTCCCCATTGAGAATGAGTTCAGTATATCTAGTTTGAAATGTAAATCTGTGATATATTGTAAAAATGGGAAATGCAGACGGTAATACAGGTGCAGATGATCTTAAGTACTCGACGTTTTCTAAAATTTATAGTCCGAGAGCCGAACGCACCAAACCCTAAGTCATCGAGCTCAAGAAAAAATCCTTTATTTTATGAAAGAGTAGTAATAGAGGAATCTAATGATCCATGTCTGCCGGAAGCGAAGTGGTGCAGAAGCCAAAAATTAATACCACTAATGGATCACTCGTGAATTTATCATTGTGTTTTCCTGCACCCAGTTTTCCATGTTTTCATATTTTTGATTGTACGGCAAACACAATGTAAAGTCTACGAGTCAACCACTAATGGTATTAATTTTTGGCTTATGCACCACTTCGCTTCCGGCAGACATGGATCATTAGATTCCTCTATTACTACTCTTTCATAAAATAAAGAAATTTTTCTTGTGATCGATGACTTAGGGTTTTGTGCGGTCGGCTCTTGGCCTATTACATTAAAAAAAAAAAAAAAAAAAAAAAAAAAAAAAAAAATTTAAACACCCTCTCTCCTTTTAACTGAATTCGTCGTTTGAGGTATCAGATTGCCACAACTTTTTTTAAAAGTATCATTCTTTTTTTCCGCATTTTTAATCCGTTGCGAATTAACGGAAATCTTCGTACTTTCAAAATCTGGTGGCAATCAAGCAATTTAAATCTTTAAAAAGGTCGAGAATTGCCAGCACTATAATTCAGCATCGATTTATGTTAGGATCTAAGTTAAAATGAATTTTAAGGAATTCTAATAATTAATCCTTGAGTTAAAGAAGCCACATAGTTTGTGTAACACACAGAGAGTCAGAAATTCCCAAAAATAGGCAAACTGTTTTCAGGACTTCGCAAAACGTGCAGTTCCACTAAAAATAGGCGTAGAAAATTTTCTCGAATCCAGCAATCCTTTTTCATATTTGTAAAAGAAAAAAAAAAAGTTTATGTTTTTAGAACAAAATGTCTAAAAAAATATGAAAATTTTTAAATTAACAATTATTATTTGCAAATTTTAAACATACAGCACATCGTAAGAAAAATAAAACAATGGAAAAAAATGTAATTTAACAAATTACAAAATTTTCAAAGACTAAAATTTTAGACTTGTAGATAAATTCTATTTAAAAAATAATAATAATAATAAACATTATTTTTTATGATGATCAGAACGTGGCTTATGTAATAACAGAGTTGTATGTTATGGATTAAACATTAATATTCCTGGACCAACAATAAACAAATTTTAAATGAAATTTCAGTTTTACAATTTTTGGTACTGCAAATTTTCAAACTTCTAAACATCGCACATTTGGGGCTGTGCAAATATAACGTTATCAACTTTTTTGTAATTTTGAACTCCTCCCACCCTTTCGATATCATGCGTTATCATTCTTCGACCCCCCCGGCCGGTAAAATCATTATCAAAATATATTTTTTATTTTTTATTTTTATTTATTTATTTATTTATTTATTTTATTATTATTATTATTATTATTATTATTTTTTTTTTTTTTTTTTGAGTAACATACAAAATTGTTTACATTTATTTTTCACATACTTTATTGATTCAAATGAAGAGAAGTCAATAAAATGTCGTGTTATTCAAATGAAAATTTAAAAAATAGTTATTATTTAAAAGTATTTTATAATAGCTTTTTATTACATAATGCATTCAACAGTAATAAAGTCTTGTTGAACTTGCCTCGAACGGAGGAATGGTGAGGAGAGGGGGCAGATAGAAATTCTTATCACCAAAACAAGTGGACAACATTCTTTCTCTTTTACTTATTAGTAAACACAAGCTATCTCAAGCTACTTTCAAATATACTTCAAGTATGGTTTCTCGAGCATTGATTATATATGCATACACATGTGAAGATGAATAGGAAAGTCAAACGTTGGGGTATACCATATTTTAGAATTAGATAATTTTATAATAATTTAGTGATTTTAATAATATTTTTTTTACTTTCATAAAAATAGATACCAGTCTTAAAAAAATAATTTACTATTTTTAACAAAAGACCATGTTACAAATGAAAAGAGACAATTTTGATTGGGTCAAAAATGATATCGATATCAAAAGACAACCCCCCTCCCCCTAGAGATATCTTACGATATCATGTGCCAGACCCCCCCCCCGGTCCCCTAAAATGATAATATTATATATGCACTGTCCTTTTTCAATTTTTACACTGTCGTATAAGGGGGGGGGGGGGTTGTACTTTTAAATGTAATTTGTTTGAAAGCTGTATTTCTGTTTGTCTTTGAAGGTTTTTTTCTTTTTTTTTTTTTTTTTTTTTTTTTTTTTTTACTTTTTTGTCGTTGTGGCAACAGAAGTATTCCATTTTTGTTGAAAGTAAAAGAAAAACAGTTACACCGTGAAGCGACAGCACAGACAATCACCACATCGAGTTCACAGATGACAATCTAGGATTAGTTAAATCTCGATTCACATACTAAAATGCAATCTGTCTGCCAAGTCATATTTTGGTGGGAAACACACAAAACCCCGATTTCAGCAGTTGACTCATAGGTTTACCACTCTGCTTTCCTGCACCCAAAAATATGAAAAGATTGAGGATTAGGAGCGGGAAAACATAATGGTAAATCTATGAGTCAACTGCTGAAATCGGGGTTTTGTGTGTTTTACACAAAGATATGTCTTAGCAGACCGATTGCGTTTTAATATGGGAATCGAGATTTAACTAATCCTATATTTTCATCCGTGAACTTGAGGAGGTGATTGTCTGTGCTGCCGCCTCCGGGTCTAAATACATTACTGTATCTTTTTGTAGACAAAAAAAGTGGCTTACATATTAACAAAGTTATATATTACGTACGCCATGGGTTAAACATGAACCAATCAAAAAACGAATAAAATGCGGACAGCACAAGGATTCAGTTATGTTTCAGATATCTCTAGACTGAGAATAACAACCATTTTCCAAATGGTAAAAAAAAGGGGGGAGGCACGTAAGCATAACAATACACTTAATTCCGATAACTTCATCAGTCTTCTTTCAGTACAAAAGCATTTATGAAAAGCGCTTATGCAAATATTTATTTAGGATGTTATCAACTATCAATTAAAAATTTTTGGATGCATAATTGAATTTATGCATGCAAGACTAACAAAATAATATTAATTTTAATATTAATTTTAATGCTGTTAATTTATCATGTTCATGAAAATATTTACTTAGGATGTTATCATTTTTCAATTAAAAGGTTTCAAATGCATGATTGAATTCATTGAATTTATACATGCAAGATTAACTAAATAATAGCATTTATTTTAACATTAATTTTAATGCTGTTAATTTATCACTGTCAGATTATTAAAATGCACACAAGCATTCAAGATTCTTTATTTGATTAAGATTTCAATAAAACTGTGAACGCAATGAATATAAATAAGATGCCTCTATTCAAAATTGAAAACTATAACGTTTACTCATTTCATTAAAAAATACTATTTACCGTATTCTATATAGAGACCCTGGAATATTCAAAATCGTTTGCCTTTTTCTTTTAGTTTTTAGCTCACAGGCTATCATAGCCTGAGAGCTTATGTGCCCGCCCATTCTGTATGTATGTACGTAAGTTCGTACGTAACGCGATAACTCATGATAAAAATATCCCATCCACTTGAAATTTTGTACATAGGTATATCCTGATAAGGCGCTTCCCTGATTAGTTCATTCGATATGTATAAGAGGGGGAACGAGGGGCTCATGCCCCTCCCCTTAATTGATATAAATGGGTTTTCCATGCAGAAATATTAGTTTTTGTTCAAAATTTACACATAGGATCATTCTGATGAAGCACTTCCGTGATTGGTATTAGCTGTTCATTGGATAAATATAAACAGGGGAAATGGGGGTTCTAATGCCCCTCCCCTTAATTTTTATAAATGGGTTTTTCACGCAGAATTATCAGATTTCGTTCAAATCTCTGAATAGTGTTGGAAGTTTAATGGTTAAGTATATAAAAGAGAAGGATAACTCTTCTTAAATTATATAAATGGGTTTTTATTAAGAATTTTTCAATTTGCTCTAAATTTTGGATATGGATCTTTTATATGATAAAGCATGTCTCTGATCAGTTTAGAGGGTTCAATGATTAAATATAAAAAGGGGAAAGGGGGGGGAGCTGATCCCCCCTCCTTAATATTTTTTTTCGAACGGAATTAACCCTTGAAAATATAAGGCTGTAATGTACAATTACAATGCGTAGCCTGTGAGCTCAATGCCATCAGTTTAACTGGGCAATATTCTTTTTATTTATAAATATTTTTATTCACAAGCTAAATCTTTGGAACAATTTTAAACAATTTTAAACAATTATATCAAAAACATTAAACTATTGTTGCCAACAACATCAAAATAGTACAAGGGGAAAAAAATAAAAAGATAAATTTAATGTGATAAAGTTGCTAAAAACCATTGAGTTCGGTTGATTGCGTGACAATCACGTTTATGAAAATGACTACTTAGGATGTTATCATTTATCAAGTTTTCAGATGCATAATTGAATTTATACATGCAAGACTAACTAAATAGTAGTATTAATTTTAATATTAATTGTAAAGCTGTTAATTTATCACGTTTATAGAAATGTTTACTTAAGATGTCATCATTTCTCAAAAAAAAAAAAAAAAAAAAAGCTTGTGGATGCATAATGACACATGATTGACACATGCAAGACTAATAAAACAGTATTAATTTTAATATTAGTTTTAACCCCTTCGCGACGGGAGTCTTTTGCGAATTTTTTAACGTTTTGACACCAGTTTTTAAAAACAGAAATTTGAGTCTTATTAAATCGAGAAAATGCTCCGATTAAATAAAGCAAATTTTAGAGTAAAATTTTACTGTTGGGGATAAATAAGGATTCTTAAGCCTTTTTACGGCACGTATACGTGTCGCTCGTCCCCAAAGAGTTAAAGCTGTTAATTTATCACGTTTATAAAAATGCTTACTTAGGATGTTTATCATTTGTCAATTAAAAGTTTTCTAATGCATAATTGAATTTATACATGCAAAGCTAACAAAATAATATTATGCTAATGTTGTTAATTTATCACATTTGTGAAAACATTTACTGTCGGCTCTCGTTAATTCAAACTCGTCGGGACCACAAGAAAGGTTCGAATTATCCGAAGTTCGAATTATGGAAAATATGAAATGAAAACCATGCTTAATATGGTACTATTACAAAGGAATTAATGTTATAGTGTTCTTTAAATTTATTTCGTTTGTTATCATTAGAATATAACGAAATATTAAATTAGAATGTATAAATACATGAACTAATTAAAAGACTAGAAACAAGCATAGTGGAAGAAAATTTTAAAGCATCACTCATGGACAAACAAGGTACTAAGAAAGTAGATATCAAATGCATTGAATTATATGTGTAGTCGTTCGGAACAATTTTCACAAAAATCAAAGAAAGAAAGTTATTCAAATGATCTGAAATCCGTGAAAAAGAAAAGAAAAATGAAAAATCGGAATTCTCGTTAGTTCGAATTAAGCGAAGTCAAGAGAAAGTGAGTTCGAATTAATGGAAATTTTTAACGTTATTCTGCCATTGAAAATTTTGGAACTTCATGTTTAGTTCGAATTAAGCGAAGATTCGAATTATCCGATTTTGAATTAACGAGAGTCGACTGTACTTGAGAATTTATAGCATCGCAATTAACATAACTTAAATATATAACCGGTTAATACACCATAAAAGCAAAACGGAAACGTTTTCAAAAATTAGTGGCAGAGAAAGAAACTTTTTTTTAATTTAAAAATGATTTTTTAAATCTCGAAAATATATCCGTTTCTGAGCTCCAACAGATGATGGACGCTTTATAAAATCGTGGGGAACTCCGAAGTGACTATTGTAAGTTTTCGTTAAGGTTATATTATAGTTTACTAAACTAAGAAGTTGTTGCCTCTTTTTACAGTGTGCACAGAATCTTTTTATACACCAGAGTGGTTAACACTGACACTAGGCAATAATTTTTCATTTTTAAATACTTACAACTGACTTTCCCATATTTAATACACTACTTATCCTTTTTACACATATACATGCATTTTGCTTACATTTATCTTATATATTTACTTTTTAAAATGTATGCATACATACTCACGTTTAAAATTTTACAATGCAAACATTAGATATAACAACCTTTTTTCAACAGAGCAATCTTAGATAATTCTATCCCAAAACACAACAATACTGCAACAGTCATTTTTCCAATGATCGGAGTGGTTTTATTGTAAATGGCTAGGTTTTTTTTTTTCTTAATGATTGGAAGGAATAAGCAATCCTGTTGATAAAACAGGGGACAGGGAAGTGAAAAAGTGAGACGAAAAGGGAAAAAAATATTAAATTATATTCGTGTTAAATCTAAACTCGAAAGTTTTTTTATTTTATTAATTTTCCAATTTTCGATAATTTTTACAACATACATTTTAAAAGCTGCAATTTCAAAAAAAGATGATGATGATGATAATAATAATAATAATAATAATAATAATTCATATCAATGGAAATAAATAAAGGAAATCGTAATAATGACAATAATAATAATAATAATAATAATAATAATAATAATAATAAATAGTTTATTGGCATTGATGCCCGTATGTACTTTTTTCTAGACTTTCATAATTTTTTTATTATTTAACGACGAATGTTGATTGTTTTATGTATATATATATATATATACATATATACATATTGTTTACCTTCTAATAATGTTAATTGTAATATTGTATTGCTACCGGTAAATATTGTATTATTTTCCTGCAGTAGCATAATTATTACAATATCTCAGTCCACTCTTTTTATTAAAAAATAAAATCCTTGAAAAAGAAATAATTCAATTTTTCAAATAAATAAATAGGAATAAGGATATCTGATATCCAAAACCCTCCCCCCCCCCCCCCCCCGCCTGACTACAGCCTTGAACATTTCAGTGTTTCAAAAGATCAGATGCAAAGAAAAATTTTAAAATATTCTAACTTTTAAAATAACGTAACAAAATCTTCTCTTTGAATAAAATACAATGTTATCAAGACAGATGGTGGAAGGACAGTTTAGTATAGATAGTGTATGGAAAGAGCAAAGAACGACCAGAAATCGAATCCATAACCTTTGATTTAAATTCCCAGCTAAGGGAGCTAGAACAATATTAGCCAACACAATTCACACAGACAACCTTTTATCAATTGCATTTGATCTACCACGTAGAAATTCCGTGCTCTTCTATTTGAATTACCTTGAACGACAACCGGTCAATACAAAGATTCAACCAAAGGTTCTGGGGTCGATTAAGGGTGTATTCGAAAAAATGGTTTTCCACCTTCAACAGCTCGAAATTTTCCCACATATTTTCAGACTCATTTTTTAAAGTAGAAACATGAAACATGCTGGGGTGATTTTTGAAGTGATGCATGAGATGCCGTGTGATGTCATTTTTCGCTCCATTCATTAGAATTTGATTTTTATGAATCAAATTGTTTATACAATTTCTCAGATCAATCGTTTTTTCGTTCCCAGATTCCAGGTTCGGAAATTTCTGTTCAAATTGGCAACTTTGACAGTATTTTTTGCAATATTTTCTACATTACAAAAAAAAAAAAAAAAAAAAAAAAAAAGACAAACACGGCACATTGTGTGGATTCTAAATAAGAGATTTTGCAAGTTTGGTGCATTTGAGAACAAAAATGAATTTAAAAATAAATTTGAAAATAAGCAATTTTGATCGGAATGCACCCTTAACTGCCTCGACACTTTTTATCTCAATTGGAAAAATTTAGACAGATATAATATCTTTATCAATCAATAAAATTGCTTTCAGATAACGAAATGACTTCTTTATGGTCCGTTTTTATGTTCCTATTGTGGACATTGTAGGATTGTAGAATTTGGGCTATTCTATTGGTATACGATCCCGTAAAACATTTTTGCAATGATCACTAAGGAGAAAAAAGCAGTAAGCTGAATTGGCTAATGGGAGGCCTTTTTTTTTTTTTTTTTTCTAAACATGTATTTTCTGTATTGAAAGCAGTCTAGTCCAGTGTTGTTTGGGCACAGATTGTACCATTTCCAACAGTTATTATGTATTGATTTAGTCAAGATGGGTATTGAGAATACTAATACTTTCGAATAGTAATTTTGCCTTATGTACTCTCACAGAGTTCTGTGATCAAATAAAGCAAAAATCTCTGTTTGGAAATACCGATATTCATAATACAACTACCCTCTGGCTATGCCACTGTTATTATTATAATATCACATTTTACATAAAAAAGCTAACTGTTGAAAAAATTCTTTAAAATATCGCCACTTTCGTTTCAATTATTAACGAAGCAGTTATTAAAAATGGTACCGGATTTCTTGTACCGAGTAAATAAATGAATTGTGACATCGAGTTCCACAATGAAAATTGTTTTGCTTGGCGCATATTAACATTATATTCATTGTCTCATTAGAGTGAGAATATCTTTTATATACATAAATGTTCATTTACAATTATTTATCAACGAACTGCGTAACTTCTTTTTCAAATTTTCAATTTATCAAAATTTAGTATTTTTTCTTTCTTACTATCTACTACATCTATTAGTAAATTCAAAAGATTGCTTTTTGATCCCCGGAAAAAGTAATCTGCATGTGTTAACTTTTTAATTTTTAATGCTGAAGAGATATTGGGTATTTTAGTAAAAAGGAGGAGAAAAATTTCCATGGAAGAATAGTCTTTGGGTTCAGCAGTTTTTTTTTTAATCGCATTTCCAGAATTACATATATATATATATTATTAATTTTTAAAAATGGTGTAGTTTAATATAAATTAATTGTACAACAAACAGGGAAGCTATAAATTTTGTAACTTTCGTGTAAGAACCCATACAGCACGCACACGTTATGTCCTAATTTATTTTTATTTTTTTAGCAGAGAATGAAATTATAGAATGAATACAATTTAAGCCATTGTATTAAGTAAAAAAAAAAATACTACCAATCATCTTAACGACATCCATTTTACTTCGTGACACTTGAAAAATATACATCTTACTGCATTTGGTTTCTTTTCTAATTTCTATCATAAAGGCCAATTGATCGCGTTTTTTGTAATACAGATTTTCTCACAGAATAACTCTATAACTTAAAATAATTAATATCAAGTGAAAAGTTTCAAACAGTTTTAAATAATTACCGCAAGTTTATAGTTTTGCTTTTTCAAATATGAAGAAACTCAGAAACTAATATCTGCACCAATAACATATTGTCTATACAGTGATTAGCTTACCCATCCCCAGTTTATAGAAATGTTTACTTAGGATGTTATCATTTCTCAAAAAAAAAAAAAAAAAAAAAATGCTTGTGGATGCATAATGACACGTGATTGACACATGATAATGATTTACACATGCAAGACTAATAAAATAGTATTAATTTTAATATTAGGTTTAACCCCTTCGCGACGGGAGTCTTTTACAAATTTTTTAACGTTTTGACACCAGTTTTTAAAAACAGAAATTTGAGTCTTATTAAATCGATAAAATACTCCGATTAAATAAAGCTAATTTTAGAGTAAAATTTTACTGATGGGGATAAATAAGGATTCTTAAGCCTTTTTACGGCACGTATACGTGTCGCTCGTCCCCAAGCTGTTAATTTATCACGTTTATAAAAATGCTTACTTAGGATGTTATCATTTCTCAATTAAAAGTTTTCGAATGCATAATTGAATTTATACATACAAAGCTAACAAAATAATATTATGCTAATGTTGTTAATTTATCACATCTGTGAAAACATTTACTTGAGAAGTGATAGCATCGCAATTAACATAACTTAAATATATAACCGGTTAATACACCATAAAAGCAAAACGGAAACATTTTCAAAAATTAGTGGCAGAGAAAGAAACTTTTTTTTTTTAAATGATTTTTTAAATCTCGAAAATATATCAGTTTCTGAGGTCCAACAGATGATGGACGCTTTATAAAATTGTGGGGAACTCCGAAGTGACTATTGTAAGTTTTCGTTAAGGTTATATTGTAGTTTACTAAACTAAGAAGTTGTTGTCTCTTCTTACAGTGTGCATAGAATTTTTTTATTCGCCAGAGTGGTTAACACTGACACTAGGCAATAATTTTTCATTTTTAAATACTTACAACTGACTTTCCCATATTTAATACACTACTTATCCTTTTTACACATATACATGCATTTTGCTTACATTTATCTTATATATTTACTTTTTAAAATGCATGCATACATACTCACGTTTAAAATTTTACAATGCAAACATTAGATATAACAACCTCTTTTCAACAGAGCAATCTTAGATAATTCTATCCCAAAACACAACAATACTGCAACAATCATTTTTCCAATGATCGGAGTGGTTTTATTGTAAATGGCTAAGTATTTTTTCTTAATGATTGGAAGGAATAAGCAATCCTGTTGATAAAACAGGGGACAGGGAAGCGAAAAAGTGAGACGAAAAAGGAAAAAACATATTAAACTACATTCGTGTTAAATCTAAACTCGAAAGTTCTTTTTATTTTATTAATTTTCCAATTTTCGATAATTTTTACAACATGCATTTTAAAAGCTGCAATTTGAAAAAGGATGATGATGATGATGATAATAATAATAATAATAATAATAATTATATCTATGGCAATAAATAAAGGAAATGGTAATAATGATAATAATAATAATAATAATAATAATAAATAGTTTATTGGCATTGATGCCCGTATGTACTTTTTTTCTAGACTTTCATAAAATTTTTATTATTTAACGACGAATGTTGATTATTTTATGTGTGTATATATATACATATTGTTTACCTTATAATAATGTTAATTGTAATATTGTATTGCTACCGTAAATATTGTATTATTTTCCTGCAGCAGCATAATTATTACAATATCTCAGTTCACTCTTTTTATTCAAAAATAAAATTCTTGAAAAAGAAATAATTCAATTTTTTAAATAAATAAATAGGTTATAAAATTTCTAAGGATATTTGATATCCAAAAACCGCCCCCCCCCCCCCTCGTCTGACTACAGCCTTGAACATTTCAGTGTTTCAAAAGATCAGA
This sequence comes from Maratus speculifer, assembly GCA_964019185.1. Lineage (NCBI taxonomy): Eukaryota > Metazoa > Arthropoda > Arachnida > Araneae > Salticidae > Maratus > Maratus speculifer. The sequence goes on along the minus strand of OZ025302.1, from coordinate 137,350,706 downwards.
TGCAAAGAAAATTTTTTAAATATTCTAACTTTTAAAATAACGCAACAAAATCTTCTCTTTGAATAAAATACAATGTTATCAAGACAAATGGTGAAAGGACAGTTTAGTATGGATAGTGTATGGAAAGAGCAAAGAACGTCTTTATGATATAAGATCAAATTTTCCTAATGGGATTAACCCCTGCGCGACGGGAGATTTTTACGAAATTTTTAATGTTTTGTCAACGGTTTTTAAAAACAAAAATTTGTACCTTGTTAAAGCGAGAAAATGCCCCTATTAAATAAGGCAAATTTTACAGTAAAATTTTACTGGTGGGAATTAACGACGATTCTCAAGCCTCTTTGCGGCACGTATACGTGTCGCTCGTCCCCAAGGAGTTAAGAGTTGCCCAGACCAGAAATCGAATCCATAACCTTTGATTTAAATTCCCAGCTAAGGGAGCTAGAACAATACTAGCCATCACAATTCACACAGACAACCTTTTATCAATTGCATTTGATCTGCCACGTAGATGGCTCAACAAAATAAGCCATGGATAAAGAAATTCCGCGCTCTTCCACTTGAGTTACCTTGAACGACAACCGGTCAATACAAAGATTCAACCAAAGGTTCTGGGGTCGATTACGGGTGTATTCGAAAAAAGGATTTTCCACCTTCAACAGCTCGAAATTTTCCGATATATTTTCAGACTCATTTTTTAAAGTAGAAACATGAAACATGCTGGGGTGATTTTTGTAGTGATGCATAAGATGCCGTGTAATGTCATTTTTCGATCCATTCATTAGAATTTGATTTATAAACAATTATTTTCTCAGTTCAATCGTTTTTTCGTTCCCAGATTCCAGTTTCGGAAATTTCTGTTCAAATTGGCAACTTTGTATATTAATAACAGTATTTTTTGCAATATTTTCTACATTACAAAAAAAAAAAAAAAAAAAAAAAAAAAAAAAGACAAACACGGCACATTGTGTGGATTCTAAATAAGAGATTTTGCAAGTTTGGTGCATTTGAGAACAAAAATTAATTTAAAAATAAATCTGAAAATAAGCAATTTTGATCGGAATGCACCCTTAACTGCCTCGACACTTTTTATCTCAATTGGAAAAATTTAGACGGATATAATATTTTTATCAATCAATAAAATTGCTTTCAGATAACGAAATGACTTCTTTATGGTCCGTTTTTATGTTCCTATTGTAGGCATTGTAGGATTGTAGAATTTGGGCTATTCTATTGGTATACGATCTCGTAAAACATTCTTGCAATGATCACTAAGGGGAAAAAAGCAGTAAGCTGAATTGGCTAATGGGAGGCCTTTTTTTTTTTTTTTTCTAAACATGTATTTTTTGTATTGAAAGCAGTTTAGTCCAGTGTTGTTTGGGCACAGATTGTACCATTTCCAACAGTTATTATGCATTGATTTAGTCAAGATGGGTATTGAGAATACTAATACTTTCGAATAGTAATTTTGCCTTATGTACTCTCACAGAGTTCTGTGATCAAATAAAGCAAAAATCTCTGTTTGGAAATACCGATATTCATAATACAACTACCCTCTGGCTATGCCACTGTTATTATTATAATATCACATTTTACATAAAAAAGCTAACTGTTGAAAAAATTCTTTAAAATATCGCCACTTTCGTTTCAATTATTAACGAAGCAGTTATTAAAAATGGAACAGGATTTCTTGTACCGAGTAAATAAATGAATTGTGACATCGAGTTCCACAATGAAAATTGTTTTGCTTGGCGCATACTAACATTATATTCATTATCTCATTAGAGTGAGAATATCTTTTATATACATAAATGTTCATTTACAATTATTTATCAACGAACTGCGTAACTTCTTTTTTTAATTTATCAAAATTTAGTATTTTTTCTTTCTTACTATCTACGACATCTATTAGTAAATTCAAAAAATTGCTTTTTGATCCCCGGAAAAAATAATCTGCATGTGTTAACCTTTTAATCTTTAATGCTGGAGAGATATTGGGTATTTTAGTAAAAAGGAGGAGAGGAATTTCCATGAAAGAATAGTCTTTGGGTTCAGCAGTTTTTTTTTTTTTTTTTTTTTTTTTTTTTTTAATAGATTGCATTTCCAGAAATACATTTATATCTATTATTAATTTTAAAAAATGGTATAGTTTAATATAAATTAATTGTACAACAAACAGGGAAGCTATAAGTTTTGTAACTTTCGTGTAAGAACCCATACAGCACGCACGCGTTATGTCCTATTTATTTATTTTTTTTAGCAGAGAATGCAATTATAAAATGATTACAATTTAAGCCATTGTATTAAGTAAAAAAAAATACTACCAATCATCTTAACGACATCCATTTTACTTCGTGACACTTGAAATATATACATCTTACTGTATTTGGTTTCATTTCTATTCTATCATAAGGGCCAATTGATCGCGTTTTTTGTAATATAGATTTTCTCACAGAATAAGTCTATAACTTAAAATAATTAATATCAAGTGAAAAGTTTCAAACACTTTTAAATAATTACCCCAAGTTTATAGTTTTGCTTTTTCAAATATGAAGAAACTCAAAGACTAATATCTGCACCAATAACATGATGTCTATACATACAGTGATTAGCTTACCCATCCCCAGTAGCGCAAAATCATTTGGCGGATGTTGGTTGATTGGGAACTTCTAACATAGCCAGCTCTTAGAAATGTCCTCCTGGCCGAATCATTAGCCAATGTCTCATTTGCCAACAAAGGCCCGTCAGTGGCCCAAACGTTAGCTCAGATATCCGTACAATTCGATGTAGCCCAATAAAATTAATTTTGGTTAGCGAAACCATACTTGAAATGAGAAAGGTCTTGATTGTCTTATTGTTGGCCTATCAATCATATAATTTCCCGATGATTTCCTTAAATTGCCAAAAAATCGGCCCATTAACTGTGATATTATAGTTTCTTTAGTAGATTTATTGAGTTGATGCAAAACAAATGAACGACCAAAATGTTTTCATCTCTTTTAACTTGCGACTTTCAAAAAAGAAAGAAATTCAAGTACCTCCTTTGATACAGGACCACATGCGTCTGACCAAAGTGCCTCACTGTCAATTAATCCATATGCAAGTTTTTTTTTTTTTTAATTCTTTATAACGAAATTTATTTTTACTTATTACTTGAGTTTGCAGGATATTATTCTTATATTAATATTTTATATGTTTCTCCCTAGGCTGAGGAGGAAGTCCGTGCCCTGCAGAAAAAGATCCAACAGATTGAGAATGAGCTGGACCAGGTACAAGAACAACTGGCCCAGGCTAACACCAAATTGGAAGAGAAGGACAAAGCTTTGGCCACTGTAAGTACAGTTTTTGAATCGCGTTTTTAAATTTATACTATAGAAAAATATTAATAAAATCAATATTTAGCGGTTATTATTTTACCTCTATTTAAAGAAAAACTTCTAAACAGTAGCAAGTTTTCGTTATTAGTTTTAAGTTTCTTGCTATATTTACATTTTAAAATTTCCTTGAGTTAATAAATTCCTATTGTGCATTTTTAAATATTTAAAGAATATATTATACCCATTGTGCTAAGCTGTCTTTATATAGATGTTATCATAGTTTTAAACTTAATTTTAAATCAGTTAAAGCTAAAAAAAAGTTAAGAATAAAGAAAAAATTAATTATTATTTAATTGATATGTTTTTTCAGCAATTACACATGTAATTTAAATAATTATTTATTAAAAATGCAATACGTAATACTCTTAGCTATATGTAAAAATTAATTATTAAAGTAAAAAAATATAGTAGTTAGTAGTTATATCAATTTTGCATGGATTGATAATATTTATAATACAGAAAAGTATCCGGATGTTTTAATCAGAGGAAAGAAGATTATTTTTACTATACGATAGAAAAAGGTTACAGAATATGTCTCAATAATATTTTCTGATAATTCACTAACTTTTCTGTTACTTATTTACGTTTAGATCAACGGTCTACTTTTCTAAAACTATTTTTCGCTGTATTATGTCATCCAATTTAGAGAAGTAACCTTTTTAAACAAAGAATATTTCAAAATCTATTTGTGTTTGGCATATCTTTTGCCGAGAGTATCTTCCGGAGAAAAAAGGAACATCCCTCTACATCACCTATAAATAGTCCCCATTCCATTTATGGAGCTACTTCGTTGCATGCACTGATGCGCCCTCTCGACGCAGACACACGAACTTGCCATTAGAATTTCTTCTTCTTGAAGTGTTGGCATTGGCAGTTGGCAATATTACTAGAAACCAGAATTTGGTTTTATTTTGTGGCAACATTCAGTGCGATGTTGACTTCTGCTATGGAAGTTTTGCTGTCTGACAAATAAACTTTTAATTATGTCATCTTTAAATATGTGTAACTTCAAAAGTTGCAGAAAAAAATATCAAGAAAGTCTTTCAAGTGCTAATTATGTTTAGTGGAAAGATGTGAAGTTGCTAATTAATTTCGATGCCGTAGTTAGCAACTGATAAATTGTTACCCACTAAATTCTCAATAATCTTCGTCAAGCTCAAAAATGAGAGATCCTGATCATCATAATCAACGATCTCGAAATAGGAATGCGATGCAACCAGTAATAATCGATAGAACAGCTGATGGAGCTGAAGATAACGCTCAAACATCGGAAAATTTTACAGAAAATGATAACGAAAGTGAAGAATGGGCAAGACTTAGGTGTTCAAGTGTTCAAACAGAAGTAATTGCGGAAAGAAATAGGCGTAATAGACAACGCAGTGCAGGGTACCCAGGATTAGCCTTTGGAACTTCTATATTTTCTTCAGGGACTATGATGAAATTCAGTGTAATTCATAATGAGTTACATAACATAATGAATGTCCAACTTAAAAGGGTAAATATAAACATTAAATTCCTCTTATATGATAGCACATAAAGCATCAAAATATTGCCTTATTTTTTATTTTAAATTGAAAATCTGAAATTTTAATTAATAGGGTCATTTAATTTTCTTATATATTAATAAACTCTTGTACTGGACCTAAAATCAGCAAAATAATTTCTTAATCTCAGAATATAAAATATTAAGTAACCCTTAATTATTCTTTGTGACGTGATTTTACATGTGTATTTATATGAAGATCTCATTCATTGTATAATTGCTAATTTTAATTTAGATAATATAATTAAAACAATTAATGTTATTAAATGAATTTTATTAGTTATACTCACAGCACCTTAGTAATAAAAAAAAATGCAATCTTATAATAAGATGTATATAAAATTGTGGTAGAAATATTGCAGATGCAATGAAATTTCGTTTCGACATCAAATGACAATTTTTTTCTTGGCATGAACACCTACCAATATTTGCTTTGTTTAGCTTTGTTTATAATAAAATATAAATGTATGTATAAATAAAAAAATAACATATGAAAATAAGTAATACATAGAACTAAAAATTGTGCATTTTAAGTTAAATCAAGTTTTTGGATTAAACAGTCTTAATAAATAAAATTAAATGTATGTAATAGTAAAATTATAATATAATTTCATAATAAAATGGAACCAACATGTTGTTTTAATGTGCTAAGCCTATATGGTATTATAGATGAAGTTTTCTTGCCAAAAAAAGGGTTTAAAACTCAGTGCTGTAATTTCTGGCGTATAATCCGCAGATCAAACAATTCTTTTTGGACCCAGAAAACTTATTTAATGCTTGAAGATAAATATTTACAGTGATCTAATAAGTTATATTACTTTTTATAAAATTTCTGGGTTGAAAAATAATTGTTTGATCTACAGATTCTACGCAAGAAATTACGGTATGTCTGTGATATCTGTACAAAATTGTTTATCTTATTTTTTTGTCTTTAATGATTTTTTGTTAATTTTAAGTACATGTATATTGTAGGCTGAAGGTGAAGTTGCTGCCCTAAACAGGCGTATCCAACTGATTGAAGAAGACTTGGAACGATCTGAAGAACGTTTGAAAATTGCTACCGCCAAGTTAGAAGAAGCTTCCCAGAGTGCTGATGAGAGTGAACGGTATGTATTTATAATATTTCTTAATTAGAAAAAAAAAAAAAAATCTTAAAAGGGTTGTTGTTGTATGTGTTGTAAAATTAGTACCATAAAATATTACCAAAAGTAGGTCCTTCTTTAGCAGACAGATTCTGATGATTTTAAAGAAGGCTTATAATTCAGACAATTGTGAAAAGAAAAGGAAAAATTGGGAGAGGGTATATTTGGAAGTTCACAGTATTTATACAATTTTCAAAAGATTTTATCAGATCAAATTACCGTGATTCTCGGCTTATAATCCACAAATTATCTGTTAAAAAACCTCAAAAATTTCAAGTGCGGATTACCTGCTGAAAATTTTTTTAACCAGAAGTTCACCAGAGACATCCAATTTCTGCCGGCATTTTCAAAATAAAAATGTAAACAGGTCTATCGACTGTTCATGGAATTGCTCGTGATTGGTTCGCATATGACAAACATCCTAATAGGAGTAGCTTCTGATTTTCATGCTGTATTTTCTTATTGTTTTGGCAGCAGCATTTCTCAACTTATCTCATTAAAAAATTGCAATCTCAATCTTATAGCTGAAACAAAGAACTATGAAATAATTATCTTATACCGCAAAAAATATCTTGCCATGTGAATTACAAAACTACCGATCGGCCATTGAATGTTTTATTACCAATATTTTATGAAATACAATTTAATTTAATGTATTAGAGTGACATAGAAGTATTTCATTATCCTCCTTATAGATGGCAACAGAATAACTGCAATTCAATAAAGATTCTGCATGTGGGATTCCCATTCATTATATCAGAAAAAAATGATATAGTTTTGGGAAGAGTTATCCATGCCTTTTCGGACGGAATCCATCATCACTTTTGAATGTGCAAAGCAAAATGGAATGGTTTATGAGTATTTTCACTTGATGTCACAATCCACCACAAATTCGTTTTTGTATTTTGCGGAGATAAAAAAATCATAATATCTAAGAGAAAAAGTATTATTTAACACTGCAGAATTTATAGTGAATGTTATTAAAAAATGGGGAGATATTGAAAATGATTTAAAATCAACAATTGTTATAGAAATATCTGCATTCACAAGACATTCTACATTTTAAATATAAGATTCAATGAAAAAAGTATTTCTATTTTTTAAATTGCAATTATATTATAATTTTACTGATTATTATATTACAATTAACATTTAAATATAGTAACTAAATAATTAGGGTGGTTTATTAGTACTACTTTGGAATATTGAAAACAATGAGTAATCCTCATTTAGTCCAGCATGTAATCTGTGGATTATCTGCAGAAACTTTTTATAAAAGCTAAAAATTGCAGTTGTGGATTACGTGTGCTGCCGTGGATTATAGGCCGGAAATTATGATAATATTTTTTGTATATTCTTCTTAGTTGTTAAAAAAGCATAAGGTAAGTTTTAAAAAAAGAAAAAAAAATTTTTAATTACAGTCAAAGATCTATAATCCGCAGAAGTTGAGGCCAAAGGTTGTGCGGATTATGGAATTTTGCGGATTATAGAGTATAATGGATTATGCGTCATTTTATCATTCTTAGACAGCATTTTAATTCTATAATCAGTATAATATAGAAAGATAAATATGAAATCTAGTAATTAATTTAATAAATAATCTAAAAACATGCATTTTTAAAGTTATTTTATTTTTTTTAAATGATATATATATATGTATTTAAAGAACAATAATTACATAATAATGAGATTTATTTTTAAGGAATATTTTATGGAAGAAAGTATAAAAAAAATGAGAACAAATTATGCACAAAAAATAACCAACACAAAGTAAAATAAATGGTAATTACTTCAGTATACTATAATGAAATAGTACTATGAATATTATTTAAGAAATCTTTTATTTAACAAAAATAAGAGTCGAGTGTTATTTGTTTCAAAACCTGAAATGAATGAATCATGAATCTTTGATGAAATGTGCGTTTTTTCGAGATTTTTTAATTGATTTCTTGCTTGTTTTGGCTTTTTTTTTTTTTTTTTTACAAATTTCTCCTTTTTTCTGCAATTTTTCAAGAAATTTTACGTTAAAAAAAAAAAAAAAAAAAAAAAAATTTCAAGCATAAAAATTTATGATTTATTCAACAATTCATTCATTTCATCATGATTCATTCCTGTAAATTTTGTTGGACGATCGCGGAAAAATCCCGTGTAAGCGCTCCCCTCTAACTATTGTACGATTTTTCGTCACGTTTGGGGGGGGGGCGGATTAACGGTATTTTACGGTATAATATTTAGTTCTCAGCTTTTGCTGTGTTTACTATTACTCTCCTGAACTTGCACAAACTGAAATAGCTACGAATGAACAGTTGTCAATTCGAACGTTCAGTAAGATTAGGCACGTTCCGTAATACAGTTTAGTTTTTTACTGTCAATAAAATAAAAGAGTAAATAAAAAAAATACATGTTTTATTATGATTTTTATTACATTCTTTATTATTTGTTAAAAAAAATCATTTTTGGATCACGGATTTGTAATTTTTTTAACTGTTTATTTCATTGTTTACATTCGTAAAGTAACGCGGATTATGGGAAATTGCGGATTATGGGTCTGCGGATTATAGATCCTCGACTGTAAGTGTTGACTTATGTTTCAAGTCATTTTCAAAACAAGTTAAAAATTTTATTCCAACATTTCATGGTTTTTGAACTGAAACACCATCATTCAGTTATATCATTATTCATGTATTATTTTTAATTTGTTTTGAAAATGATTTGGTTAAGAATTGAAACGTGTGTCAGCTATTTAATAAAACTATTTTTCTGTTTTTAAAATTTTCATTACACCTTTTTAGCAATTAAGAAGAATATATTTATACAAAATGTTAGTTTGTTACGTATTAACAATTTTTGGTTTTAAAATTCCTTTCAGTAGAAGCTAAGCAGTTTCCATAAATATATATATATATACACAGTAGACTCCCTCAAATTTGCACAGCTTCGGACCAGAGGTTGAGCAGATTTTAGAATTTTGCAGATTTTTAGTCGTTGCTTTGTTTACATTTTTTAAACAGTAATTTGAAAATAATTAATAATGCAATAGAATGCAATAATATTTTATTTTATTGTAAGCATTCATTACAGAATGCTTACAATATAATAAAATATTAAAATAAGTAATTAACTAAAATAGAAAAAATTAGATAATTTTTAAAATATTTAAAAAAAGGTCAAATTAATAATCAATAATGGATAATCGAATATTCATTAGAAAAATAAAATATATTTTTCCTAAATTATTCAATGAAACTTGCCTCATAAAGATACATAACTAATTCATATGAAAATCAGGTACTACTCTGTTATCCTGTCAGCCGATTTCACCAAATTATACGAATCGCCAAATTAATTGCCAAATTATACATATTGATGTAATTTTTATTTTAAATAATAATTTTAAAAAAACAAATAATTAGTAGAATATTAATAAAAATACAAATAAAAAGTCGAAATAAAGATCACTTAATGACGTTTAAACATGTGTATCCTATTTAATGTCATTGAATTGACATTCACGATCATCCATTATTGGCATTTAATCTTATAATTTGGCAATAGTATTTTGGTCGATGGGATAACAGAGTAGTACCAAATCATAAAATAAGGAATTTTTATTTTAGGTTTAGCCAGACTTAATATCCTCTCCCTATATCTGAACTGAATGTTTCATTGTTTACATCCGTAAATTATGTGCAGATTTAAAGGAGTCTACTGTATAAATAAAACAAACTTGCATAAAATATTTAATTTAAATATGAAAGAAATATGATCAAAAATTATAAAACATAAACTTAATATCCTAAATATCTATTAAATTTCGGTGCATAAATATCAATTGAAACATTAATAGTATAATATAGCGAATGTTATGCAATTCTTATACAGTAATATGTGAAGAGATTGGATAATAATAAATTTCATAAGATGTATTCATTTAGGATATGAAAACAAAAAAAGAAGGATTGAAAGTATCCGAAGGTAAAATTTATAGGAGTGTATTTATAAATGGCACTTTTTTCAAAAAAGCATGTAATGTGTGCAAAAATTTGCATTTCATTGTGTCAGAGCAACAGTAGAACATGTAGTAATGATAAAAAATGAGATGTCTGACTTACTAGTATGATAAACTATGTTTTTGCATCTATTGGAACAACTTCTGATACACAAATGTTTAATTCTTTGCTTTATAAAATTTCCCTGCTGTTCCACTAAGCGCAGCCATAGTTTTTCCAGCAGTAAATCAGACATCTCATTTTTGATTATTACTAGATGTCCTGCTGTTACTTTGAGCCAATAATATATGGGCACTTATATTCAGAGAGAGGCTTGCCTTCGGTACTTTACGTTAGTAAATTTTTTTATATCGATCTATAGCAAAATTGTTCGTCTATAAACTCAACAGTATGGGCCAAGTCTTTTGGGCCGGCGCTGTGAAAAAACTTTGTTCATAGCTGCTTATGATATCCTGAACAGTATACAGTACAAACAAAGTGTTTGAAGGTAACCCCTGGGCCTTAGAATCAATGCCATTTGCTATCTCTCACTCTTTACTTATGGTTTTGGTAGCAATGTTTACTTTCACAATTTTTTGATCAATTTTAACTATCCTATTTATTTTTTTATTTAGTTACCTTAATCATTTTTCATTATCTTTTTTTTGTTGTTGTTGGTGTTACTATATATTATCTATTGGCTAAGCTTAATTATGATAATCAAGACTGTACTATGTTTGGTGCTTCTTTGATCATCCTGTCAACAAAGAAAACATTGCTAAATTATGTCAATTTGTATAATTTGGTGCATTTTTTGGCAATTTGTATATTTTGGCAAAATTGGTCGATTGGATAATCAAGTAGTACCTCATATTCTTGTATCAGAATCATGATTTATATTTTTCTGAATATGTAATTAATATTTTTCTTTTTTTTCTTTCAGTATGCGCAAGATGCTTGAGCACAGGAACATCTCAGATGAAGAGCGTATGGATGCTCTTGAAGATCAGTTGAAGGAAGCTAGGTTGATGGCTGAAGAAGCTGACCGCAAATACGATGAGGTGACTCGAAATTCGTTTTGAGCATGGCACACTTATGTACTGTGTGATTTACTACGCCAAATGGCAACAACAGGAATGAACCCTGCACTGTCAATGCTAGCTTTTGCATGCAAGACAAAACATGTCGTAAGCACTTGATTTTTTTTTTTTATGAGTCAACATCATTTATGACATTCGAAGGTGATTATGAAATTACAAGAATGAATCAGTTGACTTTTTTTATCGAACACAGTTTGAAGTGGCTGGTTGGGTCGTAAACATGGACTTTTGATGAAAAATTTCGGACTTATTGACTTGAGAAACTTTTGTGGACAAAAAGAATTGATGTTTATTTGTTGTTGCTTTCAGTGTACTTTTGTTTTTGCATGTTTAGATAGTTTTACTGAGTCTGCTTTATTTTAGATTTACTATTTCTACTTAAATTATACACTAGTAGAAATTTTAATTTGGTTCTGAGAAGGAATATTTTTACATTAGTTGAGACAAGATATCGTGTCTGCTTCTTTTAATGCTGTTTTCTATTTTATTGTCCACTAAAAACTGCTTAACTCTACAAAATATACCAAGTGTTGGATTTAACTGTCATTGGTACCTAAATCAAAAGAATTGAGTCTGGAAATCTAGTCCAATTTTCTACAAAATTTAACCATATATCTTTTAAAGCTGAGATAATAGTTGATAAAGGAGCACACAAGTTTATTTTATTAGGAAGATTTAAAATAGAGAATGACCAAAATGGATATCTAAAGAGTTTTCTTTTGATGCTGTTTTTAAATTTAGTGTCCACTAAAAAACTGTTTAACTCTATCAAATACACCAACTATTGGATTTAACTATCATTGGTATCTAATTTAAAAGAATTGAGTCTGGAAATCTAGTTCATTTTTCTACAAAATTAGTGATTGAGCAGTCTATCTGAAGAAAACATAGAGGTTTAAAACTTTTATGATTTTTATATGGGACTTTAACCTTTTATCTTTTAAAGCTGAGATATTTATTGATAAAGCAGCGTACAAGTTTTTTATTTTATTAAGAAGAATAGACAATTAATAAAAAAAATATATCTAAAGTGTTTAAATCATTTAGAGAGTTTTCTTTTGATGCTGTTTTATAATTCACTGTCCTCTAAAAAATTACCACTACAAAAAATACCAACTGTTGGATTTAACTATCACTGGTACCTAAATAAAAAAAAACCTGAGTCTGGAAATCTAGTCCATTTTTCTACAAAATTTAAATTAGTGGTTCAGCAGTCTTTCTGAAGATTTAAAGCTGTTGTGATTTTTATTTGGAAATTTAACCTTATATCTTTTAAAGCTGAGATAGTTCTTGATAAAGGAGCATATAAGTTTTTTTTTTATTTTATTAAGAAGAATAGACAATTAATAAAAAAGGATATCTAAAGTGTTTAAATCATTTAAAGAGTTTTCTTTTGATGCTGTTTTTTTTTTTTTTTTTTTTTTTTTTTTTTAATTTATTGTCCTCTAAAAAGCTTTTTAGCTTATGATTAAAAATGATTAAAAAGCTTTTTAATCATATAATATATACCAACTGATGGATATAACTATCATTAGTATCTAAATCAAAAGAAAAAAACTTGCAAATCTAGTCCATTTTTCTGTAAAATTTTAATTAGTGATTGATCAGATATTCTGATTAAAACATAGAGATTTAAAATTGTTATTATTTTTATTTGAAAGTTTAACCTTACACCTGATAAAGCTGAGATATTTATTGATAAAAGAACATGCAAGTTCTTTTATTTTATTCAGAAGATTTAAAATAGAGAATTAACAAAATGTATTACATGAAGAATTAAAAAGATTTTCATGTGTTTAACACAAAATGCATGTTTTGTACACCGATGAATTAACGAAAAGGTTTCTGACACTTTTTCATTGAAATTAACTTAAAATCTTAAAGTTTTGAAACGCAAAATTTTAAATGCTAATAATTATTTGCATTAATACAATGACATAGATTTTTTAGATAATTATTTTCATGTTTAAAAATTAGTTTGTTATATGTTGTGGAACAAATAAAAGTTATTCTTTTTAATATGAAAAGAATGTTTTAAAAAAATTGTCCATTTGTATTAAGGCAAATAAAAAAGATTAACATTATCATCTCTATCAATCGTGAATTATCCATCCAGTGATGAAGATACTGGAACTTGATGTTGTAGCACAAACATTATCAACCTATAATCTTTGTTAGATTGCAAATATAGCCGACACTGGAATAATTTGTTTCTTATAATGCATTATTTTATAGTTGTCTCATTCCTGCCTATTAGTGGTGAGGTATGGGACACATTTTGAAATTTACAATTTCTTTAATTATAAAATTGTTTAGCAATATTGTTCAAGAACATAAAAAGTGTTTTATTTTGTTTTCAAAAATTGATTTAAGAATTTGAGCTTAGTATGAAGCTATTTTAGGTCTTTAAAATTGTTAGGCATGGCACATCCGTATGCATGGATTGGGAGTTATTGGAGGCCAGTATTTCCATTATTTTTAAATCCCTAGTGGCATTTTTAAAAAATATAATCAAAAGATTTACTGTTAAATTTCACAAATTTTTAGATATCTTACAGCATGGATTTAAAAAAAAATCTCAATGCATGTTTAATATTTTATTCTTACAAAAAAGCTTTTTCAGTTTTCATTTTGTGCAATATTATTTATTTACAATTTGGACAGCCATAATGAATTGCTCAATGCATTTTTAAGCTTAGTCTGTTGTATGGTATCGATAGGTGAAAAGGAGACCTAACCCAATATGTGCCTAATATCTACCTTTATGATTAAACATGCTAGGTAAACATTAGTATTTTTGAAAATTATTTATATTTCTATCTAAAATTGAGTCTAGTTTTAAGGCTATATTTTCTCAAAAAAAGCGAAATGAATATTTTTATTCTCTTAAATAGATAATTTAAGAAATTTACACTTTGTGCCTTATTGTTGGATTTGGAAATATTTTTAATTTAGTCAGATGAATAATTTATAAATTTAAATTCTATAATTATTAATGAAAATGTTTCTATCTATTATTGTTAATTAAATCGTTATCTAATCGCTTCGTTAGGGTTTTTTTTCTTTTAATTTAAGACTTTTAAATGTATAAAACATGTTTTTATTACATCTTAAATTTGAAATAATAACAGTAATAAGAATTAAATTCAGTTTTTGTCGTTGAAAGAAATTTTAACAGAACTTACTGTCTACATTTTGTTAAGAAATTTTCATGAGACATGAAGTTATGAGCATTTAATTGTTATAGGAGTTCTTATCTTATGCTAGTCCAGTTTATTTTATCGTATACTTCAATAAAGTTAATATTTTATCTTTAATGTATTTTTGTGTTGCTAGCTAATGCTATTTATATTAGACTACAAATTTCACAATGCTTCAATAATATATATGTGCATTGTTTTCATTAAAAATAAAATTACTCTGTGAAGAAATATTTAGTGGTTTTTTTAATAATAAATTATTATTAATTAATGAACAGGAAAATGAAAATTCTTGTTTTTAATTTCTTAAATTGCATCCAAATAGAAAAACTAAATTGCAATATTAGTACAGAGTATACTTCTTTCAAATTTTTGAGAAATTTTATTTAAAAAATTTATGAGCGATAGAATCAAATTTTGTTTGTTAAAACAAAATTGCATTAAAATCAAAGTTTTTTTTTAATAACGATATTCTTTAAAGTTTATTAATATCTATCTATCTATATATGCATACACACACATGTATTTAACATTGTGCTTTCCTCTTTACTAATTTAATTTTTATGTATTATGTATTAGTATTGTGACTAATATAACTAGCAGATTTTGATGTCATTTAATTCTACTTAATTTTAATGTTTATTAAAAAATATGCATGAAGTTTGCATGGTTGTTGATCTTATTTTATATATTATTGGATGTTTATTATGTGAATAACATTTATTTTGGAGCATAATTTGCTAATTATTACTATGATTGCTCTATTTTAAATTGTGTATCATTATTGCCATATTGATGTTGCTTTTGTGAGTTATATTTAAATTGTTATAAAATTAATAAAGTTTTTAATGTGATTGAAGATATTTTTATTATTTAATTTGATTTCTCATCATTGTTTTAAAACACTTTTAATAAGTGAAAAAAAAAAAAATGCAAAATCTACATATGTTAAAAATTTTAAAACTTAGGCTATGTTCTTCACTTACTTAGGTAACGTATTTTTATATTATGTACTTATTTTTTTAACAGCCATTGTGGATATCAAACTTTTCTTTTCGTGAAAATAACTTGACATTAAAACTTCACTATTTTTTTTTTTTTTTTAATTACTCCACATTGCCCTTTATAAAAAGACTGAATCACCCTTTAACTTTTTTCCCTTTTGGAAATACATGAACAATGCAAATAGATGCTTTCAGTTGCGACATTTTGCTTGGATACTAAACAAATCGTTGCTATGCTATGTTTTCTATTTTTAATATCTTTTATAGCTATATCTCACAGATATATGTTATAATAATTAAAATGCAGCGGTAAAATTTTCTACGATTTATATTTAATAAGAAATGAAACATAGCACTATTTGTTCGTGGTCAGTTTCCAAGCAAAACGTCATGACTGATGTCACACTGAGTCTATTGCAGAAGTGTTAAAAAAAAAAAAAGAGTAGGGGATAAAATTTGATAAGACATTAATATGAAATAATGCTAATACCATAATTATTTTTTAATTACACTTTTTAATAACTATAACTTATATTTTGAAATATTGTCCCCATGTTCTGATAAGTAAAAATTTGGTTCAAAACTGACTGGGTTATGATACTTTGAATATTCTGAGAATTTGACAAGATGCCTAGCAGCCTGGATAATTTGGAAAAGTCAGGAAAATTTATATAGACTGGGAAAGTCAAGAAAAATTTTCTTTCTTCAGGAAAAGTCAGGGGAATTTAGAAACTCTGAGAAAAATTTACTAAAATTTGAAAAAAAAAATGGCTTTATAAAATTAAAGATTTTCAATTGTAGCACCAGGAAAATCAGATTTTACTCTTTATAAGTATTGCAAAGAGCATTTCAATCTGACATGCAAGTAATTTTGCCTATCCATTTTCAATCCTTCCTGGTGATGCCAGATATTCAGCTGTAACTTCACTGAAACTTTGTGCTGAATATTTTAAGATTGTTCAGATGTTTCATTTTCTAAATTTATCTTTGTTTTAGAACTGAACATTTGTCAGCTTAATTTATGCAATATTTGTTATTTGTATTAACTGCTTTCTTGATTTGTCCGTACGTCATACGAACAACGTGTTTTTTCCAATCATGATTTGCCCGTACATGGTAAGGGCAAATCGGGATTTATTTAGTCTCACCAGTAAATTTTTATTGTAAATTTTGCATTATTTAATTCGAGCATTTTTCTGATTCATTTAAGCAAAACTTTCTGTTTTAAAATCTAGTGGAAAAAAAAAAAAAAAAAAATGTGAAAGATGCTTGTCTCAAACGGGTTACGGCAAGACTAAGCAAATTTATATTTGCATATATAATCTTTATTTTTGATCTGTAATTATTATATTTTCATATATTTCGTTTTAAAATGACATGAAAATGTGATTTTTAATATAAAAAAAATAGGTGGCATTTTAAAGTTTTTTTCAAAAATATTGATCGGTTAAATGGGTAAAATATGTCAAAGCAGTCTATATTTAACTGTGATTGATATGGTAAAAGATTTACTCCTGATTAGTTAAAATTGATAAAACTTGATGTTGAAAGTGTGTATATGCAAAATGTTTAGCACGAAAAATATTCAGGAATTTGTTCACTAAAGTTACTTCAGAACCAGTTGTGTAACTTTTACTCAAATTTACAATTTAAGAGTTTTTGTATGTAACATTACAAAATCTTGTATCTGGATTAAATTTTTTTTGAGCATAGAAAAACCAGAGAAATTTGTTGCTGATTTAGAATAGATAACCTGATTTAGAATTTTCCCAACATTAAAAATAGGCTCCAGTTTTTAGTGCTAGAAGACTGTAAAATTTCTTAACATTCAATGTTTCACCCCAACTCTGTGTTTTGGCAGTGGAGGAATGAAATTTTTACTGTTTTACTTGTCAAGCATGATGAAAATGTTTCTAAATATACTTTTTAGGAACTAGAGACTGTATAAAAATGTAAAAAATATAAATTTTTGAAAATTAATGCTACGACTGTTTCATAAACATAATCTTAAATCCTACCTTATTTCCAAATCCTTTCCCAATAAATAAAAAATTAAAGTGTGTTTTAATTTTTTTCTGGACATTTTATGAATACAGCTTTAATTATTAAAATTATTTATCTTTGAACTTAATGTATTAATTTAAGGAGCTGTAAGAAGTTGAATTTTATTGCTATATTTTCTTTTATTTTTATTGGCAAATTAAAATTTTTCCATCAAAATCCTGTTATAAGCATTGATTAAAGTTAATGTAATTAATCTCTTAAATGTCAAATTTCTTTTAAAACACAAATAAAAAATTTATTTCAGCCCTTTTTGGTTACCCGAGCGCTAGTTTTATATATCTGGATATGCAATATATGTATGTATAACACTGATGCCTAGCTAACCGCAAAGTGCCTTTATTTTTTAACATAATTGCAATGTTCTTCCCCCCCCCCCCCCCCTCTGAAAAAAAAACAGCAACTAAAGTTAATAAATATTTTCAATTTTATAATTATGTACTATAAATTATTTGACAGAATTTGTTTCCTTTAACTTTTATTTATAATATTTAAAAAAATTGTGTTAATTGTAATAACAATGAAGACATTTTTCAAATTTTACCTTTACAAATTTAAAGTTAAAGATGAAAATTTTTTAAATGAACGACATTGATTTTGACTAATATTGCAAAAAATATTTAAAAAAGTGTTATGTAGTGCAGTAGATTCCCTCTAATCCACAAATGCTTAAAATCTGCCAATAATCACAAATGTAAACAATGAAATTCTCAGTTCATATGTTGGGGCAAAATTACAGAATTTTTAGAGTTATATCATTCCATGATTATTTTAATATCCAATTTTTAATAATATGACTGGTCTTGTAATTTTTCATGAAAGAAGTATTATTTATTTGTGAAAAAAAAAAAAAAAAAAAAAAAAATCATTTTCCTGTTATTGCTGATAATCACATTCTTTTTATTAAATTTATTTATGTATTAAGCTTTTTTGGTTATTAAGACTGGCTAAACCTGAAATTAAACTTCCTTACTTTATGATTTTTATGCAAATTAATAGGTTACCTTTGTGAAGAACATTTTATTAAATAATTCAATGAAAATATATCTCATCATTATCAAGCATATTTAATTATACTTCATTAATTATGTATTGGACCTTTACTTGTAATAATTTAATCATTTTTTTTAAATCTCATTTTTTATTATTTTAGTTTAGTACTTAAGTATTTTAATATTTTACTATATTGCAATCATTCGTTGTAATTTTGATTGCATTATTACAATCAAACTACTGTTTAAAAAATGTAAACAAAGCAGTCACCAGAAATCTGCAAATTTCTAAAATTTGCACAGCCTCTGATCCGAAATTGTGTGGATTTGAGGGAGTCTACTGTATATATTGTTGCATAAATGTTATCTTTGTAAATGTAAGTTTTTCAGTTTAAACCTTCCGTATTCATAGATTTTATTTCCATACCTCTGGTAAAATACTTGGTGATAAATTCTTTTTAAAAGCTATGTTTTACACTCTACGATAAAATCTATGATTAGGGCAGATTTTTAATGTTTTATATTGATAGTTATGTGAGAAGGGGGGGGGGGGGGGGTAGATGAAATTTCTAACTTGTTATGTACAGAGATCACAAAATGGACTCAGAAAATAGGAAACAGGGGTCTGTCCAGACTTATCTAACAGGGTCCTGTTTTTGTGAAATTGTGAATTTTTTTTCTTATATTTGTGGAAATTCTAGTCAGAATTTTGTGAACTTCAAATTATCGATGTCTTCAGGTTCTATTTTTCATACATAAAAAACTAAGTAATATGCTCCTTGCTGAATTCAACTGCTTATTTACAGGCCAGATTTTATTATTAAATTATTAAAATTGTTAAAAGTTCAATTTCAAGGTGAAAAAATTCTGTCAATGATCTATTTAAGAGACAAATAATTTTGTGTAGGGTCCAGTTTTGGGATAAAATGTTTTGTGAAGGGTCCTGTTTGGGGATAAAAAAAATTGTGAACAGACCTATTTTAAGAAAAATTATTTTGTGAAGGGTCCTTTAGAGGACCTAAAATTTTCCTAAACATATTCCTAGAAACTCAAAACTAATTCATATAAGATTAAAGTTAGTTGTTAAAAGTAATGTAACATTTTCTAATACCATTTATTTCACTCATACTTCAATTAAGAGATCAGTATGTAACTCCAGTTGATGTAAATGACAACGTGTTTGTTCTGCATATCCTCAGGTCGCTCGTAAACTGGCCATGGTTGAAGCTGATCTGGAACGTGCTGAAGAGCGTGCCGAGACTGGTGAGACGTAAGTGATAGAAACTTTTTAAAAAAATTATTAAAATGCATTATTGCTTTGCCTGTTTAGAGTTTTAGGCTTTTGAAGCGAAGTCTGATAATTCTTAATCTGAGACTAAAAAATTGTGTGTCCATTACTGAAAGTAATTACTTACTTTTCTGTTAGCTTGGTATATATATTTGTTTGGATCTAGTCTTTAACTTTGTAAATAATTACATTATTTAATAATAGTTGTTCCTAATTTAAAATGTACAATGGTTGTTTCATGTCTTAATACTCGATTTATTATTTGTATTTCACATAGATGAACAATTCCAGTAATTTTTTATTGTGTTAAGGAATAACATTTTGTAAATCTAGACTCTAATCTGTTATTTTAAAACTAGAAACTTTTGTGAAATAGGTAACCATTCAGGTTTTAAACTAATACATATCTTAAATATGATGTATAAACAATACAAAATTATAATTTAGAGAAACCTACCTGTATTAAGGTTGAAGTTATTAACTGTCATTTGACGTGATTGAATGACTAAAAGTTTCTTAAACTAAGCTAATAAATTTATTAATTATTTTATCATTCAGAATTATCGTAATGAATTACATTACACAACTATTCAAATTTAATAACTTTTTGAAAAACATATCAAGCACAATTACCTACTATTTAAGAATACAACATAAAATTTTATTCTACATGCTTTTTGTATTTTCTAGAGGGATAATTATATAGCAATACAAAAAGCTCTGTCTACAAAATTCTTTCTGTTTGAATTATAATCCACCAGAACTTGCTCAAAACTTTCTCAGTTAGTGCATTTAAACTACCTTTTAATAAAAGACGTAATTAGGTGGATTATCGCTTTCTATAGAATTCAAGCCCTGTTAACTTTTATATGAAACTTCTGGTAAAAGTAATATTCAAGCCCTTAAATATTTTGTAAACCAGAAAAAAATTTTTAAATTGCTACAAAAAGTTGATTTTTGTCAAATACACTTTTTTTCGACTTAGAATTTAGTTTGCCAAAGCTTAATTAAGTGCTAATTAACTTACAAAATGTCTAAAATTTATTGATTTAATTTATCTTTTTATAGCAAAATTGTAGAGCTTGAGGAAGAATTGAGAGTTGTGGGTAACAATCTCAAATCTCTGGAAGTCAGTGAAGAGAAGGTAACCAAAACAAAAATCTTATACTATTTCATATTTTTCCGAATTTTTGAAAAAAATTTCTATATGGTCAGCAGCGAAGTTTTTTGAAATTTTTGTGCATGCTATTTTTGAGTTTTGATTTTTGGGACGAATGGCTTTTTTAGTTTTTGTGCCACCCATTTTTTGCTTTGCATGGTTACTGCAAAAAGCTTTTTATTTTTTAAATAAAAGCAGCCAGAAAAAAAAAAAAATTGAAAATCCTTTTTACTTTTTTACTTAGGGAAAATTATAAGCATTTTTGAAAACATTTTTCCATCAAAACATAATTTTTAAGTATTTTAAATTTTGCTAAACTGTAAAATGTAAAAAAAAAAAAAATTAAATGAAAACTTATAATCTTTATATTTAAACTGATAGTTCATTTTCACATTTAATTTTTTTTAATTGTATTATAAGAATTTTTTACATGTGATATATGAAAAATGATTAAATCTATGATTTTGAATGAATTTTTCAAGTTTTAATTTTTTAAATGTTTATTGAATGCTTTTTTAATTTCAAGTATCAAAACATCTTTTTTATGAGCAGTTTTCAATTTTCTTTATTTACTTTGAAAAACATAAAAAATCTGAATATTTTTTTCAATTTTCGCCTTATATGTATTTTTTAAATTAGAAAAAATTTTTAATTTCATTTTTAGTTCTGTTTAAATTATGTCTTATTGCTCAATATTTTAAAATAAATGATAATATTTTTTCTCTTTAAATTTTAAATAACTTTAAATAAATACATATTTATCATAATTTAATGCTTTAAATTTATATAATGTTTTTTCCATATGTTTAAAATTTTGTTATTCATATTTAAATTGTCATATATATATTTTTTAATTATATCATTGCCAGTTTCGTGTAATTAAATATGTTAATTTAAAACTCCATTTTTAGTCTTACTGAAAGTTCTTTATTATAAACATTTAAAATAATGGAGAATATTTTAATTGAATGTAAATTGTGAGAATTATCTGGAAATGCAAGTATAAAAAATACTTAATATTTGAAGTATCATTTCTTTTTCTAACTATTTTAATGCTTTAACTTTCAAATTAAATTAAAACTTCATTTTAATTTCTTATGTAAACATTTTAAATAATTGAAAAATTATTAATTAATTGTAAATTAAAAGATTTATCTTGCAATGCAAATCTAAAAAATGTTTTCTGCTTTGGTTTTACATTTTTATTGACCACTTTTATATACTTAAAAAGTCAACTTGCTATAAAACCTCTATTAACTGTTTAAATATATATTTTTTATTGCTTTACTTCTTGTATGCTGATGTGTGAGATGTTTCACAAGCCTTCCTCTGCTAAATGTGAAAGTTTGGGGTTCACAATAAGAATATTCTATCTGCTTAATGGGATTTTATTTTGTTATTGCAAGTAATGCTTTATTTACTTCGTGTGCAATCCCCAGATCTCTTCCTACTAATATTTCCATAATTCTTTTCCTTTTATATTTCATAGTTGCCATTTTTTGTGTTAAAAAAATAATTACATTTCAGTTGACATGAATTATCCTAAAATTCAATTTTACCTCTAAATTCCTGCAAGAAATGTATTTTTTGTTGATTTAACATTACATCTATCAATTATTTTTGATTTTCTCACATTGAATATCCTGAAATATTGTAAATTGTATCAGATCTCGCTGCAAAGTATGAACTTGTTCCTCTTTCTACCAATAGCCTAAAGAAATAAATATTCTTTACATTGAAATTAAATGTTAAGTTGAAAATTAAGGCTTGTAATTTTATAGCATATGATTTATATTTTATTAACTTTGATGTACAGATGATTAAATCATATTAATGTAGTAAGTAATCTTAGATTCATTTTGCGTGAGTTTGATCAGTTTGATCAGAATTCGGTACCGTTTTTTTAAAAATGGGATTTAAATATTTTCTAAGCTTACCTGCGACGCAGGCTAAAATTTAAAGAGTGCAAACAAATTTTTCACTAAGATAAAGGCCTAATTAGTGTTATGGTTAGAAGCCATTTTTTTAATGAATGTATAAAGCCAAGAGCCAATTTACTGATTCTTCAAGATATGACCTGTATACACTTATAAATTGTCTATCCCTTTCTTTGTATTCAACAAGAGCATACTTTTTTTTTCTTTTCTTTGGAGGTATATTCCTTCTAATAAACTCTCTGATATTATAATCCATTAAGATTTTTAGTCTACAGTCCTGTGTACTAGACTATGTGGCTTGAGATGCTGTAAAACATATATCTCAGCTAGGAGGTCAGCCTAATGCAGTACCACCAGTATTTACTTCTCAAGCAAGCTAGGTACTCATTTTATGGTACCCAAAAGGAAGAAAACCTAAGTGAATCTTGCCCAAGTCTCAAGTTGAGATTGGTCCTGTAGCACAGTGCACTTTCCGTTCTTTTTAATACTAAAGCCAAAATTGTTAAGGTGTGATAAAATCGTAACTGTCCATGAGATGCTCAGTTATTAATATTATTTGATTTGAAAAGAAGATTCTTTCTAATGAAGATTTTAAAAGTGTTTTCTTATTAAAATAACCATAATCCTGACATAGAATTTTTTTGGCTTATACAAATTAATACTTTTGGGGGATATTGTCAGAAATATTTATATATATAATATTATTGTAGATGGGTGTTCAAAGATTTTAGGACTATTGAGAAATATTTCTTTTTAATCACTTCACCATTTGCCCTGAGATAAATTGGGGAGAAAACACTGTTTTTTCATACCTGTTGCCGGAGAAATGATTTAAAAAAGTGTTAAAATAATCTTGGATAATTCTGTAAGTTTTGGACAGTTATAATCTAGTAGCAGAAACTGTGTCTTCCTTAAAGCTATTTTAGATTTAAGGAATTTATAGAAATCAAAAGATGGCAGCTATGGTTTCATTAAATGAATGATTAGTTGATTTTAAGCTTCATTTTAGTTTGTCCCTTATAAACATACTTGCATGCCATCATAGATATCCAAAATAAATTGCCTGATTTACACTATTTTTTAGAATGTAGTTCCTCTTAGTTTCACTATCTTAAATAGTGTAGTTTCATCTTTTAAGTGCAGCAGCATCTTTCTTTTAGTTCACTTTTGTAAAATGCTGCTGCCCATATCCTTCTACCTATAATGCCAGGCTTATAATGTATCAATATACAGTTGAACTTCCATAAGCTAAAAATTTATAACTAAAAATTTCTATATCTTAAAGCAAATTTTGCATAGAAAAATGTTTTTTCCATTTTTTTGCGACTAGAATATTTTTTAGCGTGAAACATTTTTCTTTTCTCTTAATATTTTGATATACTGAAGTTTGACTGTATTTTGTTTAAGACCCCATCTTATATATATGTACATAAAAAAAAAATCTTTTTTGTTAAAGTTTGTCCTTTGTTTTTGATATTCTCAAATTTTTAAAAGATTAAAAATATGTTTTAATTTTAAATTAATATTAATTTGATTTATAAAGTTCTATGAAAGAATAAAAAAATTAGTTCAGCATATTTTTGCATTTAATTATCCATCGTTCTTTAATAATTTTTGCAGATATTAAGAGTTTTTTCTTTGCTGTTACTAAATATTGCTTTGATACTTTGCAGTGTTATAAAGCAAATGTGTTTATGTGGTGTAAATTTGTAAATTTAGATGAGAAAAATGCATATCACTTCATTCTATAAAAATAAAAGCATATACTCATTTCTATTAATATATTTTTTAATTAAAAAAGAATGCACCATTATTTGACACATTTTAGCTAAAGTATTTAGTCAAGACAATATCCTACTTAAACTTTAACTGATGTGACAGAAATTGTAATGTAACTAGTGTAAAACAGGCTGTGAGACTTCAAAAATGAAAGATGAATAAAAGGCATGATTAATTCATAGGATGGTGTCTTTGTACTAAATTTTTTGTACAAGACTATTATAAATAACATTCACTTATTTAAAAGTCTCTGGTGATAGTTGTAAAGTTCCAAATGAAACAAAATTTTAGTCGTGTTTGTAGTTAAATTTACAAATTAAACTGTAAAATTTGAAAAAAAGCAGTAGTCTGTGAGACCGGTAGCAATAGTTAAAGGTTAATTTTAATCTGTATTTATTTTTCAAGAAAAAAAAAAGTTTTAGTTCTAGGTCACTAATCACCCAATAGTCTATCAAACACTTACCTTAACTTTGTAGTATTTCCTACAGTATTTATCAATGAAATAATTAATCTGAGAGTGATAATGATAAATATAATTAGAAAATATTGCTTAAATACTTTTTTAAAAAATAAACTAGGCAAGCTAATCCAAACTACCTACGTTAAAGATACCTGATATACCAGCTATATAGATAAAAACTTAAATAACTATTGGTGCATTTTCTTAGGTTCTGCACCTAATATATCAAAAACAGTTTTCTATGCTTTCACATTAGTTGCATGCCAATGATCGATCGCAAAACATAATAACCTTTGAAATTCTAATTATTTTAATATTTAAACTCACAGTACAGTTATTTATTTATGAAGTTAATTTTATTTGGCATTTAGTTATAAAAACAAACACAGAAACAATCCAATACTGAATTAATAGTTTTGTTTGACATAAATTAAAGGAAATCATGTATAAAAATTATTTTTAAAACCATAAAAAATTGTCAAATTATGATACAGTGTTCAAACAAGTTGCATTTGATAGTACTTTTTCTTTTCGATAGTATAAAAATTAAAATGGTGCAATACTTTGAAATTAACAAAAAAAAAGTTAACAGTGAATTTAAAATTTATTAGTGACATTGCCGCCATCAATATGTTGCTAGTGTTACACATTGACATGTTTTTGCTTTATAATTTTACATATAGGAGATAATTATTAGTTACCCATCATACGTAGTATAGGGTAAGTCTTGCAATCGTTTTGAAAATCGAAAAATTTTTTTTGACGGATTTACACGTTTTAGATAGTGGAGATTCCGAAAAACATATTTTTAGACAAAATTTTTTGCCGTCCGTCTGTCTGTCTGTCTGTCTGTCTGTAAACGCTCTATCTCCCGAACAAATTGAGATAGAGACTTGAAATTTTGTATGTACTTAGTATGTAAGAATGGGACGAAGCCTATTTAATATCAGTAACCTCGATTATCCGGAACTATTTTTTTCGGACTCTCGAAAAATTCGTTCTGATGAAAGGTATATAAAAATTTTCGAATTTTTTTATTTTAAGGAGTGGACATAAAAGGCAATAAAATAACGCAAATTTTGTATAAAGAACAAAGTCGATCGGATTATTAGTTGCCGAGATATATGTATTCCTGTTTTTCACATTCTTCGATTTTTCATGACCCTGTATTTCAATCAAATTTCAATACAAAGATATATTTTAATTGGAAATGAGACGCTTAATTTGATGCAGTAAATTTTTAGTTAATATGATTATTATTTTTGGAGTTATAAGGATGTTTCTTTTACGCAATCTGGTACTTACTTGAGTATTTTGGCGTTTTGTATAATTTGTCGAAATGGGTTCATCAGCAATTCATTATAGAGCATATATATAGAGCTATGAATATTAAAAGTATTAAAATGAAGTTTTGTTTTGGAATTGCAATGCATTTCATAAATAGTTTACACATGTTTTATTTTCATATTTTATATTATGCATATCTATGATGGGTAAGTGTTACGGTGGCCCCCAACGACTAGTTTTTCTTTACAACAGCTAATTTGCATGCTTAATTGATTAGTATTAAGTTTAGTAATTCAGGATTAAATTCTTTTTACCTTTATCCTAAAATATATATAACTTAAAACTTGTGCAAAATAAGCCTGGCATTCTAAATCAATTCCAAAGTAGATAGTTTCCCATTTCAACTAATGCTTTCTTGCACACTTCAACATAGAATCAACAAAGGGAGGAGGCTTATGAAGCTCAAATTCGCACTATGACTGCAAGACTGAAGGAGGTAAGATGTACATCTTTTTATTCTTCTTTATGTGATATTAATTGTGTGTTTTTTGTTACTTTTGTGGAAAACAGGCCTTGCAGAAAGAAGAAACTTATGAAATGACCATTAGACAGATGACACAGAGACTCCAAGAGGTAGGATAGTTAAATGATATTACATAGTAGAAGATGTTTTAACCCTTCCTCAAATACAAGTAGCCCATTAAAAGAATGTAGTGGGTTAAGTATTTAGCTACATTCCATGCCATGGTTGGTATTTGCAGCAAATTATTTTTAAAGTTAAGCTTTGAAATGCATACAGGTGATATGAGTTAGGATTTCAGTTATATTTCAGTCTGATCAGACTTTCTTCATAATCCTTAAAACACTTCTAAATTATTACTTTCATCTTTTACTTCATCTTGTAATAACCTTATATATTTTTTGATATTTTCTATTTTAAGAAATTTCAATAAGCTCTTACATTTTAATTCAAGATTGCATAACTACAAAAAATATGAAAAAACGATTTAAAAATTTAAATACTTGTTTCTTTTTAAAACAAATACAGCATTTAAATAATATTTTATATTAAACTTGGAAGCTATTATTTTAGAAATTTACATTGATATATATCTTATTTAATTATTCAAACATCAGCTAACTTCAGCAACATTTACAATTTTAGTCTTATTTATTTAATGGTCATTTTTAAAAGCTAGAACATAATGTTATATTATTCTCAGTTATCAAATTTCAATCTTTATACTTGTGACTTGTTTTTTTTTTCCCCCTCTTTAGTGCAATTTAAAATTGTGATGAAGAATTCTTTTGTTTTTCCTTTATTTAACCAGATTATTTTGATTTAAATAATTTTCCTAAATGAACAAATTTATTGTTTGTTTATTCCAAAATTTTTTTTATCATAATCATTATAATAAAAAAACTGCTATCTATAGTTTTTAAGTCTTAAATTATTTATTTAAACATTATAAATCCTTGAAAAAAAAAAGTTAAAATTATGTTCTTTAAAAATGTGAAATATCTTACCATTTGTGTCTATTTCCATTTTTTACATCATATTTTTTTAACTTTGTTGAAGTTCTAAGCATTGAGAAATATAATATAGGGTTTTAAAAGCAAAAATTAGTATTAGTGTTGCAGATTTTGTTAAATCTTTCAAGATTATTTCTATTAAATGGCTTTAATGCATTAACTTTAAAATATTATTCTGTGCCAATGAATTACTTGACTATTTAAAAAGTAAACTTCTTTGTTCTTCTGATTTTTGCAAAATAATAAAATCTATTTTTCTAAAACACATGCATTCAAGGATATTAAATCTGTGCTGTTAAAATATTTTTAAAAAAATTGTGAGTATAACAATTTTATTTCATTATTTAAGCAAACCTTTTCTTTTCCTATCATGAAATTAGTGTGTTTAATATTAAATTAAATAACTTTTTCTGAATGTATATATTATTTTAAATTTTGGTTTATTTTATGATTTTGTAAGAATTTCATCAATTCATTTTTTTTTTTTAATTAACAAAGTAAAATTTATCTGAAATAATTCAATAAATTAAATCAACATTATATATATTGTAATTTTTATGAAGGTTCATTCTTTTATTTATTTACATTTTTAAATAATGTATAAATGTGCTTTTAAGCATGTTGTAATTTATGGTCTAAAAAAGCACCTGAAACCTAATATCGTATTGAAACAACATGAAAGTCAGTTGTCATTTCATCATTGTCGATGGAATGGGCTATAAAATTGTAATTTTGCACATTATGAATAACCATTTTTTTTTTAATCTTTACCTACTAAAGATAAAAATATAACAATTTGATTTTTTGTGATAGCTCAAGCTGTTTTTTATCACACAGGCATACAAAATTTTCTATTAAAAATATTATCTCTAAAATATTTAATGCAAAATCTATAGGATAACAAACATGCATTAGTTTTCTGCTCAGATAATGCTACATTAACTCTATTTGACACCTGGTGTTGAATTTGTTTTTCTTTCCATCACCAGTGCATTGGAGTGATAATTTATGCTTTTGATAAATTGTTTATCAAACTTTTAATTTGTTGGAATGCACTGCTCATCACCACCCATTCTTTGACTCGAACAAGTTGGCATTATTAAAGAGCAAAATTCAGAAAATTAAGAAAAGAAAAATTATCACTACTAACAGAATATTTAAAAGAAAATAAGACAGAAAATCTTCTCATGCTATTATAATGCTTAGTATCTTCAGAATTTTATTTGTGTATTTTTGTGAGGATTAATGAAAAAAGTAATAAAATTTACTAAAATTTAACACGTGTATTTCTTTTTTATTATAATTGTAAGAAAAAATTAACTTTTGAGAACATAAAAATGAGTTATTCTGATATTTAGACGGTAACTTATATTTTTAATAGTAATAATTGTTTCAATAATAATCTTCAGAAAAAAATTAAGAAAAAGAATCTGCAATACTTTGAATAGAAATATAAATTATGCCATTGAAACATTTTAACTGTAAAAAACAATTTATAGGCTGAAGCTAGAGCTGAATTTGCTGAAAGGTCAGTCCAGAAATTACAGAAGGAGGTTGACAGACTTGAAGGTATGTTCTTTACTAATCGTGTTTTTACTTTTTTTACAATTTATAAATTCAGCTAGTGCCAGTTTGAGTTATATGACAGTCTTAGGCTGTTTCTTATATTCGTTTTCAAGGCAAAACTGTACTTACTTTTAGAACCCTTGTGTAGAACTCCACATAAGTGTCCTGATTCATGTCTATTACTTTGTAATTTATTTATAGCATTCAATACAACCATGTGTTAAATTTTAATTTCCTTTATTTGCTAGGAGGGTAAAATTACTTTTGTTTTGATATTTCTGGAAGTAAGAGTATAGCAATTTCTAATTAAATTGTAATAATAATTATTATCTTTCTAAGTATTTGAGAGGACTTCATAAAATAATTTTTGTTCAAAATTTTATTGTTTGCTTTATTGAAAACATTACTCTTAATCACTGTCCTCTGTCAAAAAAAATCATAATTTCAACCATAAAAACCTTGATTTTCAATAAATCATTTATAAAAATTATTTTACAAAATTATTTATAAATGTTATAAATTTTCACATGAATGTACAATATTGTTGAAGCTGGTTTAATGAAAATTCAAAAATTTCAATTCCCTGTCATTACATTTACAAGAAATCCCTGTTGGTTGGTCTATAGGCGGAGGTAGATTTCATTAAGTGCTCACTTCGACAACAAAAATTAAAATATGATTAGTGATAAACATTGTTTAACAACTTTATTTGGCCGCTTTTGAATAACTTTTAATTTCCTTTTTCTGTAAGGGCTACTTTTATCAGAATCATCTTAGGCGATATTTGGCACAAATGTCCATTTTGATAGCATTTTTTAAAATCTAATGTGACTTTATGAAAAAATTGACCAATAAGGCACATTATATAGTTCCTAAATAAGATAAACTGTCAGTTGAATACATTTGAGAACAAAATTGAATTTATAAATGTCATAAAATATGCAATTTGCTATTTGAATACATCATCAATTCTTCAATCGCGATCGCATTATGAAATTTTGTTCGAAATGCTCATTTTGACAGCTTTTTTTAAAATATATTCTGCCTTTATCAAAAAACTGGACAATATGGCACATTATAGTGTTCCTAAATAAGGGAACCTGTGAATGTATGTTATGAGTTTTTAATTGTTGATTCCACACCAAAAGTGAGTTAAATTGTGAAATATGGTATTAGAAATTCAAACCACTACTCACCACACACAGTATGTAACTATGAGATTTGGTTAGAGTTGCTGTGAAAAGCTTTATGGTAATGAATGAAGCAAATTTCACACCATCAAAAGTATAATTGTTAAACTGGTGTTGGTATAATGGGAGTAGATAAAATAGATTTTATCACCTTCTAAACAGATTATCTCTTTTTTTTTTTTTTTCAAAATGGACTTGATGTACTTTGGTTTTAAATCCCTCAATTATAATGTTTTGCTATTTTTCAAAATGAAATTCAAAGGTTCTTAATGACATTTTAAAGCTTTTTTAGCATTTTATTCTTATTATTAAATAATTTGTGTTTTTAAATGCTTGTTAAAAAAATTCTTATATTAATAGCTAAATAATTGTTCCAAAATTTTGCATTTTTAGAAACAGTATGTGCATAGTTTAAAGTAGCTACAGTAAAATCAATAAATACAATTTTTGGAGAAAATTTTTATAAGTTCTCTAACTTTGGTCTATACACCTATAACATACACCAGATCTAAATGCTAAGTGTGTTTCACTCAAAGTGGTTCTCTTGATAGTAATTTTAGGCAACTGAAGAAATTATTTTTGCTGTACTGTTTATGTGGCAACTCTGATATAAAGCTATCTTTATTGGTGTTTTTTTATTATTTATCTATTTCAAACTAAACTTATCTGAATTACCTTTTCTACCTTTCAGACGAATTGGTCCAAGAGAAGGAGAAATACAAAGCAATCTCAGACGAGTTGGACCAAACCTTTGCCGAGCTCACTGGCTATTAAGTCTTCTAATACCGACGCTTTCGTGCCTATGTATCTCGACAAATTCCATATTTTATATGTTTCTCATTTCTTATGTTGGATGATAACATCTGCCTCATCCAGTTCTCTTTGTGTAAAGGGAGAAGAACTTTCAGCTTGTTTTCGTTATCTCAACATCTGCATGTGGCCAAGCTGAGAAACATAATGTAGAATTTATATACACCTCTAACACAGATCTGTATATCTAATTTTATCAAACTGTAAATTTCATTTCAGAAACTAAACTGTGTTGTTCTGAATACAGATTAAAATTTTTATTCACAAAATTCTTAATCTGTGTGTGTCTTTTTATTTTATCTTCTGTAGGGAAAATGGAAATAAGTCTTGCCTAAAATTGATTTCTTTACATCTTTATATATAAAAATCTTCTGTGCGTGTGTATGTAATTGAACTCCTCCTAAACGACTGGACCGAATTTAATGAAATTTTGTGTGTGCGTTCCAGTAGATTCGAGAATGCTTTAGATTCACATTTCGTCGAAATTGATTCAGTACTTTTTTAGTAATTAGGCAAAAACTAATAGTTAGTGATTTTTCGCTAACTAAAAGTGCTATTTATATTAAAGAAAGTCAGGATTTCGTATTAATCATAGCACAAAAAAATCTACCGAACCAAAAATCTTGAAAATTTCGGTAAAAATACTTCTTATAACATCGATTGTCGCTAAGAAAGGATTTTCGAAAATTCCACCCCTAAGATGAGTAGAAAAAAGAACGAACTTTTAAAAAATTCCTTAAAAATAAGCTTTTGTAGTTATTTTTCAACTGATAACATATTTTAGTGCATTTTTTCATTCTGAATCGAATGGTACTAAGCAAATTCGTTTAAATCCAGTAGAGCGTGAGATAATTCATATTTTCCAAATTTGGCGATGTTTTCGGCGCAAAAACCTGAAATTTTCAATCCTTATCTATATATATAAAAGAAAGTCAGGATTTCGTATTAATAACAGCACAAAAAAAATCTACCTAACCAAAAATCTTGAAAATTGGGGTAAAAATACTTCTTATAACATCGAGTGCTGCTAAAAAGGGATTTTCGAAAATTCCACCCCTAAGAGGAGTAGAAAAAAGAGCGAACTTTTAAAAAATTCCTTAAAAATCGGCTTTTGTATTTATTTTTCAACTGATAACATATTTTAGTGCATTTTTTCATTCTGAATCGAATGGTACTAAGCAAATTCGTTTAAATCCAGTCGTTCGTGAGATAATTCACATTTTCCTAATTTGGCGATGTCTTCGGCGCAAAAACCTGAAATTTTCAATGCTCATCTTTATATATAAAAATCTTCTCTGCGTGTGTATCTAACAGAACTCCTCCTTAACGACTGGACCAATTTTAATGGAATTTTTCGTGTGTGTTCCAGTGGATTCGAGAATGGTTTAGATTCACATTTCATCGAAATTGATTCAGTACTTTTTTAGTAACTAGGCAAAAACTAATAGTTAGTGATTTTTCGATGATTAAAAGTGTTGAATATGTTCGATGAATAGAGTGCGGACGGAATGCCTGAGCGGTCTAAGGCGCCAGATATAGGGGAGAGGGGGGCACCTTTGAACAATTTTTTAGAAAATCAATAGAATTCTTACTTGAATTATATTTATTGCATTTTAAATATTACATAATAAAAAAAACTGCATTTCTTCATCATATGAACCAGAAACTAAAAGTTTTCCGTGTAAATTAAATAAGTTGTGAGGATTTAAAAAGTTGAAGGATTTCTGTTCAAACCTGCCCCATGTAGGGGTACCTTTGAACAAGCAAGGGGCACCTTTGAACAAGTGAGTAAAATGTAAAAATATTGAAAGTTTTTATAAAATGTATTTATGTTTCAGATATATAAAATAATATGAATAAAATTATCAAAGTTCAATCCTAAACTCATTGTTGAAACATCACAGAGCGTCCCCCCTGTTATGTTTGGTTGTGAAAACTGTTTTACAGTATCCTTTAAATACACCAATGTAATAACAGTTGCTTCTGAAAAATTAAAATTTTTCATTCACACTTTTCATGAAGAAATATGATATAAAATTTGACAAAACTTCTAAATCATGAATCATTATTGTGTATCCAGTATTTCAATTATCCAATAAATGAATGCCAACATCAATCTAAATTTTAAACTTCCCAATACTGATACATCCAGAGGTTGGAATCTATAGGTGCAGTAAGCGTGGGGAAGGGGGGGAAAGCTAAGAGTATAAGTCAATGTTCTTGGAGATTCGAAATTAATCTATTTTCACATTAAAAAAATCCCAAAAATAATAACATTTAGATCCGTAAACAACTCTTTACTTCATAGTTTTAAATGTTCTCTTTAAATGTTTTTAATTATTATATAACTCCAGTTTATTCGGTGTTTTTTCGTTGTTCAAAGGTGCCCCATCTTTTTTGTTCAATGGCGCCCCGTCACCTGGAGTTTAACATTATGGCTATTTATTAAATTCGGCACAAGAATTAGAATAAAACAAAACTTATAAACTAAAGTTACTATCCTTATTTAAGTATTGAACAATAAATTAAAATTTTAGGGATACAATATTGTGAGTAAAAATCTTACAACTTTATTTCCTTAAGTATAGATTCAAGAGGGAGAAAAATACATACCTCGCTTAGACAGTATTGTTCATACAAAATGGTGAAGCTTCGTATTCTTATATCATTGAAGCAGTAGTAATATATTGCTATATAAATTAATTAAAAATATTTTATTTGGAAGTAAATATTTAGAGTGTTCAAAGGTGCCCCCCTCTCCCCTAAGCTCTGCTTCTCGAAGAAAGAGATCGCGTGTTCGAACCCCGCTCCTGTCAAACGTGTATGCTTTACAGTAATATAGCCTGTATTATAATTTTGATTAACTGACTTCAGAAAATCGTGAACTTTTAACAAAAAAGAGAAAAATAAAATTTTCTATCAAAAATTGAGCCTACTTCAAAAAATACTGAAGAGTGAAAAATAATTTCCTTACATAATTGTAATAACAAATTAAATTAAGAGCGTAGTGTTTATCGTGCGTATTTATATATTTAAGTACATTTATTTGATTTTCTGGTGTCGGTGCCAGGAAGGACAACGTCTCTCGGTGA
Source organism: Maratus speculifer (assembly GCA_964019185.1). Taxonomy (NCBI): domain Eukaryota; kingdom Metazoa; phylum Arthropoda; class Arachnida; order Araneae; family Salticidae; genus Maratus; species Maratus speculifer. The sequence goes on along the minus strand of OZ025302.1, from coordinate 137,316,197 downwards.
CAGGACAACGTCTGTCGGGTCCGCTAGTCATATTATATTTGTATATCTGTTAATAGAAATGATACACTGGAGACATACATTGCAGGCATACATTTATTCAGTAGATACTTTTATAGAAAATGTTAATTATCATTTTCTTCTTTAAATTAAATTTCATGATGATGTATAACAAAGCAATACTTAAAAAATCATTCTTATCTGTTTTAGCAGTTATATATTAATGCATTTCTTTTTCTTCATTTTACATGGCATTGTTTATTATTTTTTGTACAAATGTTTGTTTAAATTTTACACTGCGTGCAAATTTGCTCTGTAAGGAATATCATTTTAAATTCATTGTAAATCTATGATCACCAATAATTTGATCGTATATTATATGTACTTTAGACTTTCTGTATTGTAAAGGCGAAATGTATATGTGCATAAAGCCTATGTCATTTTGCAAATTTCAGCACTTTAAAATTGGAAATGAAGTTTCAGTTTTGCAATTTTTGCTACTGCAAATTTTCAAACTTCTAAACATCCCACATTTTCAATTTTTACATCATCGTATAGGGGGGAAATGTCCTTTTAAATGCAATTTGTTTGAAAACTGTATCTTAATTTATTTTTGAGGTATTAATTTTTTTTCTAGTTTTCAATACCATTTTTGTTATTGTAGCAACAAAAACAATTAATTTCTATTGAAATTGCGGAAAAAAGCTGATTACTGCATCTTTTTGTTGTCAATTTCTTATAAAAAGTGAAAAAAAAATTTAAATGCCTGTTTTGACAAAGTAACGTTTGTTATAAAACCCGGCGATCTTTGGTTTTATTTCGTTTTTATTTATCAATTGAATGGGGGGGAGGTTAGTTTATTACAACTTACATTAAACTTACATACAACTTATATTACATTAACCTTCTCACTGACAAGCCCGTCTATAGACGTTCTCTAAGCTCCAGGTTTCATTGCAATGCAAGCAATAATTAAAATGATATAACTCAGTTGATTTAATGGATTTTTAATACATTGTGCAATGATTAACACACTCAAGGATAACATTCGTATTCGTAAATAAGATTTTTCTATAATTTTGAAAGAATCCTATTTTTTTAGCAATTGAAACTAAATGCTGAGAAAACATCATTACAATTTTGCCCTTTTGCAAGACTGTCAGAGGGTTAAACTTACTTTACATTCAATACAGCACTTTCAGTTATTTTCACCACTTTTACTTAATTTTTATCAAACAGCTGAAAGAATGCAAATTTATTAATTTGTGTGTAAAATCTTTTTCCAAAATTTCAAGAAATGTCAATTAAGGATTTCTGATAAAACATGGAACAATTAAAAACGAACAAATGAAGACTATGAATATGAATCATTAGCTACCATATTTGCTTCTTGAATGAAGACATCGTTTTTTTGCAGGGTCTGTATATTATGCAACGATAATGATGTCATATGTATACTTTTCTATAGATGCTGTTTAAGAATAGATCAAAAGGCAGGAATGCTTTAGCAGATACAAATGATGTCATTTTATTTTAAAAAATGCTTGTATTTTAATTCTTAACACTGAAATATGTTTTGTAGAAATGCATTATTTTAACTCCAGCTGCTTTGTAATACTACTCAGGTTAAAATATTTTACTTTAGAAAATAACGTAATTGAAATCACACATTAATAAAATGCAATGCTTTACAGAAATTTAGAGTGTCTTTATACAAGAGCTGTGACATACAGTGTGCATGCAGTGCCTGATTTACGGCAGGGCATTCGGGGCACAGGCCCAGGGCCCCTGATTTTAAGGGCCCCCCAAATGCTGCTGAAAATTTTTAATTTACTGTTCAAAATCTGTAGTTTGAATATCTAATGGAATTTTACATTTTATTCTAAGTAAAAGATATATTGTAAAATAATAAAATTATTTAAATATGTATAAATATTTTTTAAAAATATAATGTATTAATTCTTTTTTAATCTTGTTCCTGTTCTCATCGGATCATTTAGGGTTAGGTGAGCATAGCTGGAAAGCAGTAGAGCTCCCTAATATTTTAAATAATTGTAGCTTGGTGTTATCGAAAACTTATTAGTTGTTGCATATTTGATTATTCCAGATATTTAGACTTGCATAGGGAAAAGAAAATCAACACCCAATTTATTATAAAATTTCTACTCTTTATATTTAAAAATTGTGAAATAATTATTTAACATTAAATTAATGATTATAATATTTAATTGTTTAGTGAATATTAAAGTTAATAATTGTTATCTCAGTAAGTACATTTTTAAAATTTTCTTCACTCGATCTCCTTGTAAGTACTAGTGCAAGGGGGCCCCCCGTAAGCACCTGTGCCCCGGGCCCCCAAATTTGTAAATCGGTCCCTGTGTGCATGGTGTGGTCAAAAGTCTGTTTAAAAAATAGCGATTTATGTTACAGAAATTGATTCCAGACTGCATGAGTTGACTTTGCTGAGTTAAACAAGCAAATAACGAAGTTCTTTGCAATAATTCGATTTTGAGACTATAAAAATTGTCATTTTATTTTATGTGACATCACAGGAATATTGTCTATCGCATTTATTGCATGCAGATTATTTCAGAAATTTTTATTTATGCTTAAAAGAATATAAACAGCTTAGTATTTGTTTCCAGCTAATAGCAATCAAGACTTCAAGTTTGAATTTAAATAATCAAATTAGAATACTTTTTTTTTTTTTTTTAAAGGTGAATACGGATATGAGGTTTGCATATGTAAATTTAAAGATGATGAAAATAATATTGGATTTAGATTTCACAGGGAAAATTCTATGTTTGAGTCAAAGTAGAATAAAATTTGCTGTTATTCATTTTGGAATACCAAGCCTTAATTGATAACTTTGTCATAACAGATCTTTATTATACTTAACTGCTTACGTTAGGATTAAAGTTTAATTTTAATAATTTCTAAAACTGAGTTTTATGGAAATAGTATTTTGTTAACTTTAGTTTAAATATCATTTATTTAAAAGTTAGACTTATGAATATAAGATGCATTTGTTATTGTAACTAATTTTGTACGGTTATTATAAATCAATGAATGGTAAAATTTTTAATAGAGTTAACTTCAGCTAATTATTCATTAACTTGGAGTTATTATGTATAGGATTTCACTTAGATGTAGGACAATGTTTAGTAAATTTCTCATTGACGCACAGATTTGTGAAAATTTAAAAAGTGTTAACTTCAACTAATTATTCCTTAATTTAGCAGCATTATGCACTTAAGATGATACCCTAATTTTAGGTTTAGAAACAAAGTGAAATCGTACTTTTTGATTAATGTGTGAATTTTTAAGTCTTCATCATACTTATTAGAAATGCAGATATGAATGTAAATTAAAATATTAATTTAAAGGAAAATTCAATATTCAACATCTGTTAAACAGATATTCATTCTCCCTTATGACATATGACTACCTCAGAAGCCAAGGGGTACAAGTGACAAAATTTCGATTTGGAGTAAACTGAATTTAAAGATAATTGATGTTAAATTGGAACATCAATAACAATTGACTAAATTGAAATAGGAAACTTCTGCTTGTTGCATTCTGGCCTTTGAATTCTTATTTCAATAACTTTTTAAAAAATAGAGTACAATTTTCTCTAAATGTATAATTAATCAATATTGTTTGTTTTTCGAAAAAAAGTGGTTTATCTCTATAACTCAACAAATAATAAGAAAATCACCTGTATTTCTTTACCTGAAATGAAAACAGCATATTTTCAGGTCGTCTGTGTACTTAGTTTATTTTTTTCAATTTTGTTACTTACACCCCTTGGCTTCTGGGATCCTCATATATTATGTGTGGTCACAGATTATTTTTAAATATTTACATCATTATCACAGATAATCAGGAATTTTTTTGCCAGTGATTATTTGTGTTTGTATATTAAGTGGTTGGAATTTGTATTAGAATGGGAATTGCATCATTCACAGAGTTTTTTTAAAATGTTTCTTGAAATTTTGATTAGAAGGAGAAGTCTTGCCGCATGTTTTTACATAGTGTGAGATAAAGATAATGTCAGGTTCCTTTTTTAAGAATCAAAGTCAGATAATTTTAAATTCAAATGTGTCCATGTTTGAAAAATTTTATATCATCAGAATCTAAGTTGGTAGTGATGATATGGATGTGTTAAAAGTGCATTTAAGCAAAATATCCAAAAAAAGATGCATAAGGGAAAAAAAATTGATGTCCTAAAGAATGCATTAATTCATATGCACCTTTTCATGACAGGAGCCTTTTATGAAATTTTTAATGTTTTGTCACTGGTTTTTAAAAACAGAAATTTGTGCCTTATTAAATCGAGAAAATTCTAGATTAACTCTCTGGATCCCAAACCGCCCGAGATATTTTGAGATATTTCAATTTGTGTATCTTAATTCCCACCAGAAAATTAAAACAGCAATATTTGCTTTAACCCTTTCCGGCATACTGTGCCCGGTCTGGGATACCTAATTTTAATTCCAAACTTCATAATGGCACCAATAATATTTTAGTAAAATTTTGCTTTTACAATAAAAGCTTAAATTAGGGGATTCAAAATATCTAAAATTTTCATTTGTGAATTCCGGTGTCAGTCGATGATTTTTCATTTTACGAACAGATTTTGCCGATGCCGGAAAGGGTTAATTAATAACAGAACAGTACAGTGCTGAACAGTAGAGCAGCATCAAGGGGTTGCCTAGTTGATCCCAACTTTACACCCGATCTATGGAAATGTGATATCTTTATGTTTTTACCAATGAGTCAATTTAAGAGAAAATTGTAGAGAACAGGGTTGGTATAAAAACCGGTTTTTTTAAAAAAACCCAAAAAAAGGGTTTTTTGGGTTTAAACCAGGTTTTTTTGGTTTAAACCGGGTTTTTTTCTCCATCATTACTTAAAAAGCATTTGCAAGAAAAAAAAATTGAATTTTAGAAAGTCATGACTTTTTTTTTTTGTAATTAATGCTAAACATTCACATTGGTACTTAATTTTTTGATATAATTAAATAATTAAAGCATATAAAAATTATAATAAATTAAATTACCTATAAGTTTAGTTTTCTTTAGGGAAATATTTATTGTTTGAAAAATTTTGAACTACTAATTTATTAGTATACTCATATAAGCCTTTAGATAATAATTAAAGAAATAATTATTATGCAGGTTGATAATGTAGAACATAATGAGAGGTAAACAAACATATTTCATTAAATCAACAAAAAACTAGTTGGATGTGCCAATCCCAAAACTTTCTTCTATCTCATACGTACATTTTAATATTAAAAAAAAATAGTTGCTCATTTTAATGTTTTAATAATTTTAATTCAATACCATACTAACTTTGATTTTATCTTAAATTTTTGCTTCAGTCAATTAATTGGAGTAAAAACGAATTTCCGTCTTTGCACGAGCCAATGGACAATAGAATGATAGACAGATTTTTTTTTCAAATTCAGAGAGGACTTACTTGCCTTACCAAAAAATAATCATATACAAAAAATTTAGTTCAGTTCTAGAACTAACTACATACACTTTTATGCGGTGCAATATTGAATATGACATAAAATTCGCTATTGCAGCGCCCCCTTCCGGCGGATTTTTTTCAGATTCATGGCGATCCAACTAGCCATAGCCATACACTTACACAAAAAATTTCGTTCAATTCGATGCATAACTTCATGTACTTTTGATCGGTACAATATTCAAAATGGCACCAACATCGCGATTTCAGCGCCCCCTTCTGATGGATTTTTTTCAAATTCAGGAAGGACCAACAGGCCATAGTCATACACATACACAAAAAATTTGGTTCAATTCGATGCATAACTTCATGTACTTTTGGTCGTTACAATATTAAAAATGGCACAAAAATCGCGATTGCAGCGCCCCCTTCCTGCGAATTATTTTCAAATTCAGAGGGGACCAACTAGCCATAGTCATACACTTACACAAAAAATTTGGTTAAATTCGATGCATTACTTCATATACTTTTGGTCGGTACAATATTGAAAATGGCACAAAAATCGCGATTGCAGCGCCCCCTTGCGGCGGAATATTTAAAAAATGGAGGACCTGCATGCCCCAGCCAAAAACATTCACAAAAAATTTGGTTCAATTCTATGCATAACTTCATACACTTTTTGATGGTAGAATGGCGACATATACACAGACAGACATTTTGTAAAAACATGTTTTTTGGAATCTCTGACCCCTAAAACGTGTAAATCCGTCGAAAACCTGAAGTCGAAAAAAATTTCGATTACAATACTTTCTTCTATTGAAGATAGAAGAAAGTAATAAGCAGAAATAGAATACATTTTCCTATGCATAGTTTAGAAATCATTTACTGTATCAATAATATCAACATCAACAAATGATTATTAATCTTTTACGCTATATATATTTATTTTTAAAAAAACATCAATATGCATTTTTTTAATGCTAAAATAAATCACATGTGTATTGACATACTTGATTTATCAATGTGTGTAATATTTATACATATTGAGACATATGCTTTGAAAAATTACTATTTTTTTCTTTTTTTTAATACAAACTTTATTTTTCCTAGTTAAATATATTTAGGTAAACAATTTCTTTATAAAAACAATTCTATTTATTTAATTTTAATTATAAGCTTTAAATAAAAAGACATGTTTTGAGGCCTTTTCTAATCCCAATTTATTTCGTATTTTTGTCTATACCAGTCCAATTGTTGAAAATATTCTTTCAACACTCGCTGAATAGGCTTTTGCAGTTATAAGTTGTACAACTTCAGTAAAGACGTAGCTATTAAATTTATTGATTTGAATTTGCTGAGTCTTCCTCATTTTATATGAGGTAACTTCCTTTACTGCATTTTGCTCAAAAAAAAAAAAAAAAAAAAAAAAAATGTTTTTCAAAAGGTGAAGATTGGCATAAAATTTACTATCAGTGCAAGCTAGAGTTATATGGATATTCTAGTTTTGCAAAATTTAATGCATCCTTTTTTTCTTGGTCAGACAGTTCACTTTGACTATACCACAACTTTGACTTCACCACAATATCAAGCATGCATGGGTGTTAGAGCCATTTTATACCTGAAATCAAAACACTGCGGGACTTCTTTACTTATTTTTTTTTCTCTTAATTTTTTTTGAGGATTTTTCCAAATATAAACTACGTCAACAATGGAACAATTATTACTTTAGATATTATCCAGGGCAACTGCAATAGGCTTTAACAATTCAAACAAATCTTCAACATTTCTTTTTAGATTAAAATTAGACATAGACTTTTGAATATTTTTTATCATTAACATTCCTATTTTCATCACAAATTTTAAGTGGGGTAATTTTTAAGGCAAACATCTAAGGCATCTTGAAAAACAATTCCATCAAATATAATAAGAGAGAACTAATTTGACAGCATTTGCATTGCATGCAATTTATACATTTGGCTCTCGAGCCTGTTCTTGGTGTATTTCTATTTTCATTAAATGAAAACCAGATCATATCTTTCTTTTTTCTAGTTTTAGACATTCTTTTACTTCAATATAAATAAGTAGCTTTCTTAAAATAAAATACAGTACAAATAAAATAAAATCATAAAGTAAAACTTCAATGCAAGAAAAGCAAAAGATTATTGAAACCAATAGCTACAGAACAGAGAATATTTACAATCATTCGTTCATTAGTATAGAGAACAAAGAGTAACCAATGGGGAGAATAACTTATGTTATGTCATCATTAATGCTTTGATATATGATGCAATTTAAATGGTAAAATTGCATTTTTAGCTTTTTTTTTTTTTTTTTTTATTTAAATAAATAGCTTTCAGGCTTAAAGAAAAAACAAACCAAACAACTTTTTCTTTCTTCCATAGCTCACATTTAAAAAATTAGTTTGCCATGTCGATTTATAGCTAGTAAGAAAAGATGGACGGATTAAAAGTGTCCGTCACTTTTAAAATTTATTAATGTCTTTTGAAAAAAGCAAAAAAAAAAAAAAAAAAAATGCTGTGCTTGTAGCTCCCGAATAACTTGGATTTTGCATATTTTAATAATTTGTAAAATAAATAAAAACATTAAAAAAAAAAAAAAAAAAAAAAAAAAAACGAAAAAAAACCAGCATGTTTTTTTAAAAAAAACTACTTGGTTTAAACCATGGTTTTAACCACGGTTTAAACCAGCGTGGTTTAAACCAAACAACCCTGGTAGAGAACTAACTACTTAAGAACTTAAGAAAAGATTTATAAATAAAATAATAAGCTTAAAAGATTAAAAATTAAGAGTGGTACTTAGGAAAGATAAATTAGGATTTAATTAAAAATTAAGATCTAGCTTAATAACAGAACAGTCCGTATTTTAATAAAACAAAAATTAGCCATTGAATTTTTCTGATGTAAAATCAGATTTTCTCAACAACATAATTTCTAGAATGTGTTCTGTTATGGAAAATAAAGGGTTAAATAAGGAAAATTTTGCTGGTAGAAATAAACAATGATTCTTAAGCCTTTCTGTGTCATCTGTACATGTCGCTCATTCCAAAGGGGTTAAATATGTTGAATCCAGGGTTGGATTTCTGACGTCAGAAACTGGTTTTTGACAAGACAAGTGTCAAAAACTGGTTTAAACCGTCAAAAATTGGCTTAAACCGTCAAAAATGTGTAATGCATTTTAAACATTTTAAGAACAAGACAGAAACATTGAATAAGTCTTAATGATTTAAATAATTTTTTATTTAAAATTAATTATACTGTAATTTAATAATTACAAAAAAATTAAGTTACTTTAATTGCAATAAAACATTGTTTTTTTAGAATGTTCAAACAGAAGAAAATGGTTTTGTACAGTTAATAATCTGGATCAATTTTACCCCACAGTATCCTATAGCACATTTATTTACATCCAAATGGTTTCTGAGTTTAGAGTGTATGAAGCCAAAGTTACAAAATACTCTCTCAATTGGTGCTGTGCTAGCAGGGCTTGATAGTAGATGCATTGCTAGTTGAACAAGTTTGGAGGCAGGCTAAATTTTCAGATTTATGAGAGATTTTTTTCTTATTTTTTTTCCGGAAATGATAATATACAATACAGTAAAAGTGAATTTTTAATATTACATCTGATGTTGTAAATGTGTGACACATGTTTAAGGTGAAATTTTACAGATCAGTGTAGTATTTGAGGTTTCTGACGAGGTTTTTGACAAGAGGTTTTAGCTATGATGGTTTAAACCACGGTTTTAACCGGATAAAACCGCACACTGTCAAAAACTTGCCAACCCTGGTTGAATCTATCTTATTTGTTTTTTAAAAAGACCACTTTAAAGTGTCTGTGTCCCAGGGATCCAGAATTTCAAAAGTCTAGAAACATCATTGAGCTATAGAAAATTGTTAAAAGCATTTTAAAACTATTTCAAGATTAATTTTCATATTCACATTGGTAGAAAAAAGGCATGAAATGCTTTCATTAGTTGTTCACAATCGATGCCTCAAGAATGAAATATTTTGAAAAAGTTTGAATAACGTGGGAGACATAAATTTGAATTTTATTTTTATAAATTATAAATAAAAATAATGTATTATTTATGAAATATTAGGTTTAAGATTTATATTTTATTTAAAAAAAATTTTCAACAATCTTTTTAGATAATGAAATAAAATTGCTTTTAATTAAAGATTAGTTATTGGCAAACTTTATGAAATTTAATAAATATTTTAAGGGAAATTTTAAATAAAAAAAATGTTAATTGATAAAATATAGATATTTAAAAATTTATTTGAAGATATTTTTACCGAAAGGTTGTTATGACCTGTGACATGACATTTGCGTCACAAGTCATAACACACTAATGAACCTTATGCACGTAACCTGAGATCGAGGCTAAAATTCGGCTGCTGGCGGTATTTAGCATACCAATCTATGCAGTGTGAGTTAGTAATGCTTGTTTGTTAAAAATACTGGAAAAGAATTCTTTGTTGTAGCAGCATATACTTAACATATTGTAATATAAAATCAAAATTGATGTTCTGCTAGCGAAAAAATTCTCTAAATTTGTAAATTTTCTGTTAAAATGTATCAATTCAACATGGGTCAAGGCTGAAATTGTCTGCTAGCCATGTTTGCACCTGCGCATACTGGCAGTGCAGTGGCTAGAAAAACAGATTAGCATACTGCCAGCTCTGGCGTCTGACATCACATGCATAACGTCCATTCTGCAAATGAACTTCAAACAGAAAGCAGGGGTACACAAGGTAATATCCCACACTTTCTTTATATTACTAACACTTGATGTACAAACATTTTATAATATTTTTATATCACATCAATAACATTCCCTATCAAACCAATTTTTAAAGTATAGCCGGGTTTCTTAGTAAAATATGCTGTTGAGTCAACTATATCAAGTCCTACACAAATCGATACCCTTAAAAAAGAAATTCATTTCTAACAAGTTTGAAGCTTACATCTGAAGTTCATGGGGTGAGGAGAGAGGATGTATGACCCTGAATGCCTATTTTTAAAAAGGGTACATTGTGATGAAACTATTTGTCGGATTTCAATGAAAAAATATAATGGATGTATAGTATTATACCATTATACAATACGAATAATAAATAATTTTTTCAGATTTTTTTTCAACAAAAGAACAAGTTTTGTAACTTTTTATGTTTTTAATTGAACATTTTAATTCAGAATCTATTAAAACGTTTGAGTGATCAAAAATTTTACGTAAAATATTACGAAGTATGATGTATGTTTGATGTCAGTTTCAATTGTTTAAGTTTGAGTTTGAGTGAACAATGCTTTTGAGGTCTATAGCTACAATGGCTGTTACCTCGAATGATCCATAATGCACAGAAACAAATACAGAACACTTTATTATTACAGAAAATACAGTACATACATTTTTTTTTAATACACATCACAGGGACAACACAGACACCCATGCCGCTAGCTGGACTCGAACCAGGGTCCAGCGGTGTGGGAGGAGTTGGTGCTACCAACCACGCCACTGGGTCGGCTTCAATTGTTTATGTAAGGTGCATCATGTTAAAATAAATAAACTTATTCCACAGGGAGGAGGGGGAGTGTTCTGTACCAATTTCACATTTATTATTTATAAACTGCATTTGATACTAGTTTCAAATCAATGCAGGGTGCATAGAATATCACTGAATGTATTAATCATGGAGTTCATAGCTGGTTGTTATCATTAACTACAAAAAATATTTTGTTTATATAAAAAATTGCAATAACATTGATTGTTTTGACAGTTTTTAGAAAATAATTCGCAATCTTCATTATTGTCGAAAAAGATGTACATTTGATGAGAATTTCAATTTTCTATGCTGGATGCACCATATAAAAAAAGTTATAAACTTATTCATATAAGAGGGGATATTACAAGCTGTGTGTGTTATTGCAGTGTATGTGCAATATTATGTACAACTTACGTATGAAGCTATGCTGTTGGTGGTAATCACTTGAAGGTATAGCAAGGTATAAACTGAAATATGAAATCATAACATGTTATCAGTCAGCCGTTACACACAACCCCCCCCCCCCTCCCTGGAATAAATTCAGAATTTGTTTTGTTTGATGAGCTCACTGTAGAAGTTGAAGCTCTCACCAAATATATACCTTACTTCTACATGAAAACATAAATCCTGTTTTCAATGAAGACAGCAATGAAGATTGTTTGTTAATTATTTTCTAAAAACAGTCGAAACAACCAATGTTATTGCTTTTTTCTATAAAAAAGCACTTTTTGTAAGTTAACGGTAAAAATTAATTATTAATTCTATAACTTGTTCAGTAATATTTTAGGCACACTGCATTGATTTGAAATTTGTGCCGAATGCACTTTATTTTTAAATATATGTGAGATTGGTGTAAGACACCCCCCCCCCCCCTCTTGGAATATGTTTTCAATTTTTTTATATGATGCACCTTATGCAGAAAGTTGAAACTGAAATCGAATATACATTATATCACATATGATTTTCAAAAAATTTAAGGTGGTTACTCAAATATTTCAATAGATTTTTAATTAAAATGTTTAGTTAAAAAGAAGAAAATTTTTATAAAACTTGTTCTTTTGTTGGAAAAAATATGGAAAAATTATCAACTATTTGTATGGTGATTTTATACATCCCTTATTTTTTCGTTGAAATCTTCCTAGTAGTTTTGGCACAATGCACTCTTTTTTTAAAACAGGCATTAAGAGTGGCATTACCCCTAATAGACTTGAGATACAAGCTTAAAACTAGGCAAAAATGCATTTCTGTTTAAAGACTATCGATTCACGTAGAACTTGACTTGGTTGACTTAAGAGCATATTTTACTAAGAAACCTGGTTATACCTTTTAGACTATATTCTTGTTTCTCAAACAACAAGTTTTTTTCTTCTTATTTGAATTTGTGAATAAATAAAATTTTTATTTTGTGCTCTGCTAAAGACATATAAAATTGAACCTGTCTCATCTCTACCATAAACCCTAAATCCAAAAGCTTTGAATCATCTATCAAAAGGCTATACTGGATTTTAAATAACGAAGGAGGTGTTAGACTAAAGGGCGGTTGCATTTTCAGAGCTCAATTGGCATATTAAAATGCTAGTTATCTATCTGCCAAGTAATATCTTGTTAGAAACCACTTGCAAACCCAATTTTATTAGTTGATTGGTAAGTTTATCATTGTGTTTTCCTGCACCCAAAAATATAAAGAGATGGAATACTGAGAGTAGGAAAACACAATACAGTAGACTTCCTAAAATCCGCACTGCTTGGGACCAGAGATCTTGCAGATTTCAGAATTTTGGGGATTTCTGGTCATTGCTTTGTTTACAATTTTTAAACAGTAATTTGAATGTAATTAAATATGAAATCGAAACTATAATGAATGCTTACAACATTAATAAAATATTAAATTTAAGTAAAAAACTAAAACAATAAAAATTTAGATAACTTTTAAAATGAATAAAATATTAAAAACAAAAGTAAAGTTAATAATCAATACCAATATTGTATAATTAAATATTTATTATAAAGGTAAGAAGTATTTTTTCTATGATACTTGCCTCATAAAAATATATTACCAAATAATTACTAAATTCGTATCGAAATCATAAAATATTGAAGTTTTATTTCAGGTTTAGACAGATTTAATAATTAAAAACGTTTGATTAATACATAAATATATTTGGTGAAAAGATTGTTATCACCAATGATATCAGCAATATCTTGATTTTTTTTCGGAAATAAATTTATTCTTCCTTCATGAAAACACATGAATTCAGCAATATTAAGAAAAATTACAAATTAAAATAAATATAGAATTCATATAAAAATTTAAAAAAAAAAAAAAAAAAAAAAAAAAAAAAAAAAAAAATTGACCCTACATCTGAACTTAATTTTCCATTGTTTACATCCATAAATTATGTGCGCATTTTAGAGAATTGCGGATTTTAGGAAAGCAGATTAGAGGGAGTCTGCTGTAGTAAACCCAGCTACCAGTCAACCATTAAAAGAGGATAAATTATATAACATGAACTTTAAAACGTTCATTGTTTTATTTCAAAGGCAAATAAAAATAATCAAAGATGTTGGTTAATTTTATTTAAAATATCTTTGTATCTTCAAACCTTATCCAGCCTCTCCTTCATAGAAAATATTTATAACTAATTTTTGTTTATTTAACAAATACATGATTTTGTTTTGAAAATGTGTAGGCGAATAATTAGTACAGTTGAAAGTGGAAGAAGTTTCTTGGACAAAATTTAATGAGAGAAGATATGAGGACCCCAGAAGCCAAGGGGTATAAGTGACAAAATTGAAAAAAATTGAGTTAAGTGCACAGGGTATCTGGAAATATGCTTTTTTCATTTCAGGTAAAGAAATATAGGTCATTTTCTGATTATTTGGGGAGTTATAGAGATAAACCACTTTTTTTGAAAAACAAACAATATTGATTAATTATACATTCAAAGAAAATTGTACTCTATTTTTTTAACAGTTATTGAAATAAGAGTTCAAAGATTAGAATGCAACAAGCAGATGTTTCCTATTTCAATTTAGTCAATTGTTATTGATGTTCCAATTTAACATCAATTATCTTTAAACTCAATTTATTCCAAATCGACATTTTAGTCCAGTCATTTTAGCACCTTTTTTTACAAATAGGGGAAAAAATTAGAACAAAGCTGGATTTTTGCATAGATGTTAGTTAGGGTATATAGTTTAACATACTAAAAGTCCCCATCGATCCGATGTGAGCTTTCGCCGCCAGGGGGCGCTAAAGAGCTTGAAAATCGGTTTTTTGTAAATATCTCACGAACAATGGCATTTAGAAAAAAAAGTTCAATTACAAAGATCTAGATAATTTAATTTCCTACAAAAAGTGTCATTAACATTTTTTTGTCACACCAACCCTTCTCTGCTGAAAATTAAAATAATGTAAACGTGTTTGAAAAAAATGCGGAAGCACAGTCATAACGCGGCGAAGAAGCAGAACACATACGGAACAACTTCGGATCCTCCCCCCCCCCCCAACTCTCCCCCATTGTCTGTATGCCGTTTTCGCGCTTAATGGTGTATTCGAAAAAACGCTTTTCCACCTTCAACAGCTCGAAATTTTCCTATACAATTTCAGGCACATTTTTGAAAGTAGAAACATGAAACTTACTGAGGGGATTCTTCGGACGTATGAGGTGCCTTGTGATGTCTTTTTACGCTCAATTCATTAGAATTTGAGTTATTAACAATTACCTTGTCAGTATGACCCTTTCTTTCGATCCCAGATCTCTCGCTTGGGAAAAATCGGTTCGAAATGCCGTTTTTGATTGATTTTTTTGCAATATTTTCTGCATTTATCAACGAATCGACAATCACGGCACCTTGTGTACTTTCCAAATAAGATATTTTGAAAGTTTGGTGTATTTGAGTGCAAAAATGAATTCAAAAATAAATCGGAAAATAAGCAGTTTGAATCGAAATACACCCTTAAGCAACAGCAATTGCCCAATACCCTATCTCTCTTTGCATTTGTGGAAATGTACCACGTGCAATTACCTTTCCAATATTTAATTTTCATTTGGTGCTCATTTCGCTAGTATGAAATCACCCTTATTTACTACCCCAACGAAATATTCTTTATGAGATCAGCGCCGTACGAAAGGGGGGGAGGCGAAGGGGCGGTCGCCACCGGCGCGGATATTTGGGGGCGCTAAATTTATACTACCAACTAATTTTTGGCCAGTCACACAAAAAAGTTGGGGGCGCCAAATGGAGGCTTTGCCCCGGGCGCAGTTTTCTCTTCGCACGCCCATGTGTGAGGTTTAAGGAAGGGAATAGTTTTATTTTCAACGCATGTTATAGAAATTGTTAAATAGTTATGATAGTTTAAAATGGCTCTTTCTTAATTGCTGATTGTGAGCGAAAAATGGAGATTGACAAAATAGTATGTCTTGTATGCGGTGAGGATTGCGTTTCGAAAGATTATGTAAAAATAGGAAAAAAGGGACTGAAGTTCCTTGTGGCAGCAAGTTCGGAAAGGGGTGACCATAAATAGAAAATATTTGAAGAAACGGTTAAAAACAATAGTGAATGTACAGTTCTTTCAAAGTGTAGAAAAATTATACAGGAAAGAATTCTATTAAATCATACAATAAATCTATTACAGAAAAACCATCAATGTCCGCACAAATTACTCCATTGAAGGAAAAATTGAGAAATAACAGTCCGTTGTTTGAATTTGAGGATAAATGTTTGTTATGTTCTGATACATTCGACGAAGCTTTTATATAGAAAGGGAAAAAAAAGCTCTAAAATATCGCTTTTTTTTTTAAATAATCATTAAAACAAGACACGTCTTATATCTATGCTTGTGGAGAAATTTATAGTGAATGGTTTTGAAGCGAAACAAGTAGAAGATGATGCATACACACTATTTGTTAAAACAGCTATTGAAATAGAAAAGTCTGGTGCGCTTACTGCTGTTGTTGGCGTTGATGTTGTCTTGCTCGTATTGTTGACTGGTTTAGCACAACCAGCGGTGCGATAGAGATATTTTTCAATAAGCCAGGAAGAGGACGAATTGCAACCACCCTGTATTCATCGCACAGTCTTAACAGGATGCTGTTCTGAAAGATCATATATTTTCCTTCAAACTTTTTCAGGTTGTGATTCGACATCAGCGATGTTTGGGAAAAGTAAAATGTTGTTAGAAAATTTTTTGAAAAAGGAAGAAGATCTAACATACAAGCTTCCAGCATTTTAAAAAGTGATCAAATATCCCAATTTGAAGTTTCCGAGGCAGAAAAAACTATTTTTCTTGCTTTATACGGTGGTAAAGCAGAAATTTCTCTGAAAAAGCACAGTTATATACGTTTCAAGAAAGAAGTTGCCGTTGGTAAAAAAAAGCCTTCATCGTTGCCGCCTATCGAAGATGCAACTAGATTGCACAGTTTACGTATTTATCATAATAGTACATGATAAACACGACTATCCCATTCGTACAATACCGGTGTGGCAATAAACTACATCCTGAGAACTGGTGCTGGCAAAATGCACCTAATTTGTCTCCAATTCCAGCTACCTTACAGCCCGCACCAAAAAATATTATTGAATCAAATTTTTTTACTTGCTCCAAAGGATACGGAAAAGCATGTGGATGCCGATAATTTGGATTGAAATGTTTTGATATTTGCATAAATTGCTGCAGAGTTTCATGTCATAATGCACGTAAAATTTAATTTGAAGACCAGGAAGATATTGATATGTATCCTGCCCATTGCAAGGGAGGAGGGAAGCTCTACATCTGAATTCAATGATGACATTGAAAGGCAAACAAAAAATACTAAAAGCAGCACAAAAACGAAAGAAAGAAATACAGATAGTGACGAATCTGAATCGTGTGTAGAAATTGAAGTTGTGCAAAGAACTACTAAAGCAGTTAAACGACTGAAATTGGATTAAGCCAGTCACTATAAGTGGAATATACCTAAGGGGGAAACCGCAATAAAGAAAACGCGCTAAATGCTTTTCCTCAAGAGTAATGGGAAAATAAGCATAAATGTATATTATATATTCACTTTCTCCATTCAAAGGTGAGAATTTTAGATCTGTTTATATAATTTTTTTTAAAGTAGCAGCAGATTTTTCGAATTTTTATAATTTTACTTTCAAATATGTTCATGTTTTTATATTTTTGACAGGGAAGCGTTGGAGTGACAAATAAATGTTAATGATACTTTTTATAGGAAATTAAATTATCTACAACTTTGTAATTGAACTTTTTTTTCTAAATGCCATTGTTCATGAGATATTTACAAAAAAACAATTTTCCAGCTCTTTGGCGCCCCCTGGCGGCGAAAGCTCACATCGGATCGATGGGGACTTTTAGTATGTTAAACTACATACCCTAACTAGCACCTATGCAAAAATCCAGCTTTGTTCTAATTTTTCCCCCTATTTTTGCTAAAATGACTGGGCTATTTTGTCACTTGTACCCCTTGGCTTCTGGGCTCCTCATATATGAGGACCAGAGAAGCCAAGGGGTATAAGTGACAAAATTGAAAAAAATAAACTAAATACACAGACGACCTAAAAATATGCTTTTTTCAATTCAGGTAAAGAAATATAAGTGATTTTCTTATTATTTGCTGAGTTATAGAGGCAAACCACTTTTTTCGAAAAACAAAAAATATTGATTAATTATACATTTAAAGAAAATTGTACTTTATTTTTTAACAGTTATTGAAATAAGAGTTCAAAGACCAGAATGCAACAAGCAGAAATTTCCTATTTCAATCCACTCAATTGTTATTGATGTTCCAATTTAACATCAATTATCTTTAAGGGGACGGTGGACGTTAAAAATTTATTTTATTCATTTTTATCATAGCAATATCAAATTTTGTGCATATATACATTTCACCAAAAGCATATAGAATATCTTAAAAAAATTTCCAATCTTATTAAAATTTTTAATTTTTTTTACAAAAATTTAAATTTTTAAACGAAATTTTAAAATGCTCCTTGTGTCATAATTTTTGAAATCTTTTCTTGCTTTTGCATTTTTATCACTTAAAACTATATTATAAACAAATTTGTGTAAGGTTTTTTAAATCTCTTGAATAGTTAATATTTTACATATTTTTTAAAAAATTCCTTATCGATTTTCATCAAAATTTTGCCTTTTAATAAGTAAAAAATAAAATTTGATTATCTTAATGAAGACGAATTTTAAAAAGCTTACACAATTTCTTTCTAAATAATATCAGGATACTTCCTTATAAATTTTATAAACATTGATCAAAAATTAAGACGCAAGGAGCAATTCAAAAATCTGAAAACGCTGAAAAATTAGTTTTGATAAAAACAGATTTAAAATTATATAAATACATTTATCTTTATTATTTACTCCTTAAAACCTTTATAAATGATATTTTAATAAGAAAAAACTGTTTAAGTACTATTATGCCCCAGAAATAGACCTTTTTTCTGACGATTTTGCTATGGATGATTTTGCTCAAATAAAGGTCCACTGCCCCCTTAAACTCAATTTACTCCAAATCGAAATTTTGTCACTTGTACCCCTTGGCTTCTGGGGTCCTCATATGTTATAATTATTTGCAGTTCCATTTACTTTATCTTGAAGGTTGAAGTAGTAGTTTTTAAGATTAAAAATGTATATCTGCTGTACGATAAATTTTAACACATCACTTTGTTTAAGTTGTTCAGGATTTATTTTCAGAATATTAAACCCTTAACTGGGTATATGCTACGATAGGACGCCGTTACATACTTAGTTGTTCTTGCACAGAATTTCTATAGATTCTCTGATAATGGATGCATAATAATTGGATGTTGCTTTATAATATATTTGCAAAAATATTATTTGCATATTTGTTGTCTTTATAATATATTTGCCAAAAAAAAAAAAAAAAAAAAAATAGCTATGTCTTTACAATATTTTAAGTTAGTGGTAATTTTTCCACTATTTTTTTTTTTTTTTCTTTTCAGTAATTTTTATTTCTTAAAAAAATATCTCATCATACATTAAAAAGTTTAAATTTATAGAAATATATTTTTCAATACAAAATATCATCCAATGTTGTCAGTTTTTTTAACATCTTTTTACTAAATATTATTATTATTATTATTATTATTATTATTATTATTATTATTATTATTATCATTATTATTATTATTATTATTATTTTCTTTTTTGGCTAATACTTATTTTAGAATTAAATAGCTACAGAAAGATGCCATTAGAAAAAACAAAAATTGCTTGTGGCATCTATCTTGAGTAAAAAATTGTCTATTGCCATATAATCCAAATAATGTCTCATAATTAAAAGAATGCATTCTAGCTGTAGAAGACCCATATTTAATTTTTGCGCAATAAAAAAATTACGATAAAACTACTTACTCTTATTACCCTTCGTTATAAATGGTGAAGATGTAAGAATAAAAATCATTACAATTACTGTCGTTACATTTCAATATCAAAGAATATTGTTGTTTTCCAAGCAAAATATATTTTTCTGTATTGTCTCCGATTAAAGGAAAAAAAACAGTTTTTGATATCGACAAAATATTGGCAGTGTTGAAAATTATAGCTTATATGCCTAATGAAATCTAAAATGCATTAGTTGACACACTGTCTTCTGACATTGCTCCAAAAATTAATCGTTTGTCAAAATTGAGTATTTCCGCCCCAAATAACGCTTTTATATGAATTTTAATAAATTTTATACATATTTTTGTAAATACTTATATGTAGTACCCAATGCAAGCTTTCCCATTTACATATAATATGCGGGCGCATATGAGGAATTTTTTTTTACAAGAAAATGGTAATTTTTGGACAAGTATAAGATATTATTTTTATTTTCGTAAATTTTTTAATCGTTTTTTCACACACTTTTCATAATCTGAAAATTACACAAAAATTCCCATTTATGCATCTTTAATGACTATGTAAACTCAATTAATGGTATGTAATTCGATACAGTAGTGTTTGTGAAAATGAGGTTTTTGAAAAATCGAAAAAGCATTTTTATCTCATAAAATATCAATATTTATAGGATAATAATAGGGGAAATTCATTGTCAGATAGGCAGACACACCTGGGGAGATATATCAAGAAATTCGATTAAAAGGCATGTTTCCATTGGTTATCTGGCTGAGGATATCCTTTATCGGTTGATCCCTGATCGGTTATCCTTTTCGGATAACCGATCAAATTTGATTTTTAAAAAAATATCAGGGTTATATGAGTATAGTGAAAAAAATATATATATATATAAGCAACACGAATATGTACTGTTTTTTGAACTACAATGCTTATAATAAGAAGAAAGGAACAAACTAACAAGCTATAAAAGCATAAAAAAATAAAAAATATAGTAATATAGGTTCAAAATAAAATAAAATAAATAAATAAATAAATAAATAAAAATAATAATAATAATAATAATAATAATAATAATAATAATAATAATAATAATAATAATAATAATAATAATAATAATAATAATAATAATAATTTTTGGTTTCTTCATCGAGAACATTTTTTTTAATTGCTGCTAAATGTACGTTTTATTGCAAGAAGTTGAACATAATTATATTCTTACTGTTGCTCACCCACTTTAAAGCTCTCTAGGCATCGAAAAGCTACCCCAGGAGGATGGTCCTTTTTCAACCTTTTCTTCAAGTCATTCTGGTTACTTCTTCAAAACTTCAAATCATTAAGATTCTTGAAAGGACGCATGCGGAACCCCTGCAGTGCACGGCAAATTTGAATTTCGCCATCTGGAATGCGTTCGGTTAACCGTTCAACTGAATGATTTTCCCCCAATCTTAAAAAATTTCTAGTAAATGTTTCTAATGCTCTTTGAAGAAATTTTAAAGTGTAATTCATTCGATGTCAACTGCACGAAAAAACTGGTGGAAAAGAGTTGAAAATCCTTAATGCGGTAGCAGGTTTCGTTACTGCTTTAGGCTAATTTTAGTGTAAACTTCCAATATTTTATTTTCTATTTTTATTAACTAGTATTTCATTATACTTCCTACAAAATATTCATAAGTAGAAAAACTTTCCTATGCCGGAAAAATTCTGAAGATTTATTTTATTTATAAAAAATTCATGATGTCTTACTTATTTTCTGTGATTACTCCAGATATTAATCAAGTCAAATCTGCCTCAAAGGCGGATAATAGAATAACAGAAATTTGCAGCTCACTTTATTACAGCTTAAACAGCGAAAACTAGTGAGCGTTTCCCTAATGAAATTACCATTCTCGATGTAAATTATGAAATATAAAAGTATGTGCTGAATTCACATGAATCGTTTACATCGTTATGAATGTTACATCGTTTGAAGTATTTTCCCCATATTTATTAACGATTCTTTAAGTAATCTCTATATAAAAGTCTATATTTTCAGATTGTAAAAAATGTGTGAAAAAGCTATTAAAAAATTTACAAAAATAAAAATCGTAGCTTATACTTGTCCGAAAATTACCATTTTCTTGTAAAACATTCCTCAGATGTGTCCGCATATAATATATAAATGCCGAAAATTTGCGTTGTGAATTAACTGCATATGGATATTTACAAAAGTATTAAAATTCATTTAAAGGCGTTATTTGGGGCGGAGCTACTCATCTTTGACAGTTGAAAAGTTTTTGGAATATACACTTACAGAAATACTATATTTTAAATTTTAATGAACACATGGGCGTCGTTCTCAACGCTGACGATAGTGTTTTGATATCAAAATGTATTTGTTTGTCGCATACAATAACAGGAAAGAATATTTTTGGCACAGAAACAAACTACACTCTTCGATATCGAAATGTAACGATAGTGATCACAGTCAGTTTAAACCATAATGTTTTTCATTAGATTATATGGGTGATTCTCAAAATAGGGTTGGTTGGTGGTTGGTTGGTGGGCAAGTACTGAGACGTATGCTACTACCCGTTAGGGAGGCTTTTGTCTCGAAACTCCAGGGTAAACACAAACTTAATCAGCCAGGGTCAAATCATGTACGACACAGACAGACGAGGGAAGAAAAAACAAAACAATAATAAGCCCACACAGGCTAACAGCTAGATCAAAATAGGGTACAATTTCAAAAGTGAAATCTTAAAAAAATTACTGTTAGCAAAATTTCTGAAAAAAATAGGTATTGTTAATATAGTGTTAGGTATACTTTACATGTAGTCAGCAGAGCTAAATATTTAAAAATTAACTTAAAAAAGAATAATTAGTATTTTTTTAACCATGCTAATGACAAAACAAATTGCATGGAATAAATATATTAAGAAATTTTTATTTTCTTCCTGTTTAAATATTTTTTTCTATATTTATTAGCCTTCCTTTTCAGCTAATGGTTTCCATTTTTACATATATACATATAAGGAGAATAAAAACATTACCAAAGAGCAAACTTTGTTTACATGTGCAACATTCTGACACTAACAATGTAAGAAGCTGTCTTAGTGATTTTCTGACAGATTTAATGCATATTTTAGGGATAATAAATGTAATACCTAAATTTATATGTAAAATTAAACTTTATAAAGGATACAATATAAGCTCTGGTTACATTTATGCACATAGGAGTCTTTAGCATGGACAGAAAGACCATGCTAATGACACTGATATTTGTCCATGCTAATGACAAATTTTAATTTAAATAAGATTATGAGCCATAATATAATCACAATGCAATAGTCCTTTCTGGGGCTTTTTAAAATACAAAAGTTCTATGCAAATAAGTAAAATAAAAATTTTAACTATAAAATAAACATGAAAATTATTATCCATTCTAATGACATACATTGATGTACGCCCCTAATATTCAACTTATATTCTTAAAATACAATACATGCTTCTATTTTCAGGCTGGGATAAAATGGCGACTTGTTGCCATGGAGAAACTTTATATTTTCAAACTATTGTCATATGTGAAAATGAAATTTTGATTAATAACCAGCTGGTATAGTATGATCTTGTTTTGAAAATAGAATATGGAGGACAAACTTTAATTATTTTTCTATGTACTATAATTTTATTTTTAAAAAGAAATTTATTGGATAAATCCTCTCCTTGATTAATTTAAAGAGAGAATAACATTTGTTTTATTTTATAAACATGATATTAACTCTTGAAAAATGCTAATATACACTAGGCACAACTGTTGTGGACATCCATGCTAATGACATTTTGAACATTTATTCTCTTATTTTAATGTGTTTTTAACTAAAAAATGAGTAATTCTTGAGTGCAAATAATGAATAATATTAAGACAAACATATCTAAATATAAAAACATGGCAAAAAACTTCTCTTTTTTTTTTTTTTTTTTTTTTTTTTTTTTTTTTGTATGCCGAAAGACATAAATTGTCCCCTATTTTGAGAATCACCCATATAAAATTTATAGAGTCTTTTTTTTTTTTTTTTTACTTAAATTATTTATTTTTCGCGAATACTTATTTTAGAAATAAACAACCACATAATTCTGCCATTAGAAAAAACAAAAATTGCTTGTGGCATATATCTTGAATAAAAAATTGTCTATTGCCATATAATCCAAATAATATCTCATATTTAAAAGAATGCATTCTAGCTCTAGAACACCTATATTTAATTTTTGCGCAATAAAAAAATTACGATAAAAACTACTTACTCTTATTACCCTTTGTTATAAATGGTGAAGATGTAAGAATAAAAATCATTATAATTACTGTCGTTACATTTCGATATCAAAGAATATTGTTGTTTTCCAAGCAAAAATATTTTTATCTATTGTCTCCGATTATAGAAAAAAAAAAAAACAGCTTTTTATATCGAAAAAATATTGGCAGTGTTGAAAATTATAGCTTATATGCCTAATGAAATCTAAAATGCATTAGTTGACACACTGTCTTCTGACATTGCTCCAAAAATTCATCGTTTTTGAAAATTGAGTAACTCCGCTTTAAATAACGCTTTTAAATGAATTTTAATAAATTTTTTACGTATTTTTGTAAATACTTATATGTAGTACCCAATGGAAGCTTTCGACCTTTATATATACTATGCAGGTACATATGAGAAATTATTTACAAGAGATTGGTAATTTTCAACCAACTATAAGATATTATTTTTATTTTTGGAAATGTTTTAATAGCTTTTTCACACAATTTTCATAATCCGAAAATTATACAAAAATTCCCAGTTATGCATGTTTGATGTCTATATAAACTCAATTAATGACTTGTAATTCGGTACAGTAGTGTTTGAGAAAATGAAGCTTTTGAAAAGTCGAAAAAGCATTTTTATCGCATAAAATATCAATACAGTGAAACCTCCAAATAAGGGACACTGCGAATAAGGGACAAAACTTCTGGTCCCAGTCCCTTGGTATAGGACGTGCAATGTATTTACCTCTGAATAAGGGACACTCGATTTAAGGGGCAGTTGAAAATGAGATCAAAGGGACTGGTTTTTGCATTTCAGATAATGAAGCAACCTATGATGAAAATGAAAATGCGGATTTATGTGAATTTATCAAACAGACAGACAATCATGTGGATACAGAGGCATACGACATAATTGACGAGCATTTATATACACCCAATTCTGATTTAACATCCGTGTGTTTATCCCCATTCAAGTGATGCTGAAAAAATTGAGGATGATTCTCAAAATGGAGAATAAAATAAAATTAGGAAATAAAGAAACTTACAGATGCTTTTAGGCTGTTCTCGAATCCAAAACTTTTATGACATAAGTTAAAATTTATTTTTATTCGGAAATGCCTGAAACTAGCAGGCATTGTTGTTCAAAAACTATGTAATCAAACTTTTTTTTGATTTTACAGAAAATATCGTCAAAGTGAGCGCTTTGAATCGAATTTCGACGAAAACGAAGAATAACTACTTAAAAAGTGTGAAAAACGTATTTTATACATGATGAAAATCGCTTATAACTCGATAGGTAATTTATTTACCAAAAAGGTGAAAACACAGTTCAATTGTAAATCGCCTCCATAGTCAGACCTTCTAGTTTTATACCTTTCCATTAAAAAATGAATTTGTAAATGTGTCAAATGTTTTCCACTAGCGGAGCACAGCATTTGAGAGATTTATTGCCTTAAAATGTGCAAAGCAGTTGAATACTTTTTTTTTTTTTGTAAATATTGTTGATAATGAAGAGCTAAAATTTATAAGTATGATAAATGAACATTTGAAATGTTTCTTGTGAAAAATTAAAATTTGCAAAACATTTAATTTTGATTGTTTAGTTCAAGTAAAATTCTTTTAAATGTTTTAATACTTTTTGTATGCACAGAATTTGCATATGAAATAAAAATCAATAATTCTACAAATAATTTATTTAGTAATCTATTGAAATATTCGATTTATTACTTCTCTATTCCTTTTGTGTCTGATTGATGAAATTTATACACTTTGGGTACATTTAAACTTCACCTTTAATGATTTGTTATTTTTATTTCATTCTGAACTATTAATTAAAAATAACAAACAAAACTCTGAATAAGGGACACCTCTATTTAAGGGACAAACATTCCGATCCCACCGGTATCCCTTATTTAGAGGTTTCACTGTATTTATACGGCGAATACACATATTTATAGGGAAATACCTTTTCAGATAGGTAGACACATCTGGAAAAAAAAAAATCAAGAAAAGGCTTGTTTCCGGTGGTTATCAGACTAATGCCTTTGAAGATAACCGATCATTTAAAAAGAAAAAAAAACATACCAGGGTTATATGAGCATAGTGAAAGAAATAAAAATATATAAGGAACACAAATATATATGTATTTTGAATTATACAATGCCTACAGTAAGAAGAAAAAAACAAACTATCAAGCAATAAAGGGATTAAAGAAATTTTCAAAATATCAAAAATATAGCACTGTAGGCTCACATTAAAAATAATAATAATTATTATATTTTTTTGTTTTCTTCATAGAGAAATTTTTGTAAAAGTTTCTGCTAAATAGTATACGTTTTATTGAAAGCAGTTGAACAGAATCATACTCTTTTTGTTGCTCCGCCCACTTTAAAGCTCTATCAAGGCATAGAAAAGCTACCTCAGGGGGGATGGTCCTTTTTTAACATTTTCTTCGTATCATGCTGGTTACTTCTTCAAATCATTAAGGGTGTATTCGAAAAAACGACTTTCCACCTTCAGCAGCTCGGAAATTTCCGATACAATTTCAAACATATTTTTAAAAGTAGAGACATGAAACTTGCTGAGGGGATTTTTGAAGACACGTAGAAGGTGCCGTGTGATTTCATTTTTTTCTCAATCCATTAGAATTTGATTTATAAACAATTATTTTCTCAGCGTCACCCTTTTTTTCGTTCGCAAATCGCACACGTCGGAAAATTTGGAACAAAACGCCGTTTTTGACAGCCTTTTTTTGCAATATTTTCTACATTTATAAAAAAATTCGACCATCATGGCACCTTATGTAGTTTCTAAAAAAGAGATTTTGAAAGTTTGGTGCATTTTAGAGCAAAAATGACTTTAAAAATAAATCAGAAAGTAAACAGTTTGAATCGAAATATACTCTTGAAAGGTCGCGTGCGGAACCCCTGCAGTGCATGGGAAATTTGAATTTCGCCGTCTGGAATGCGTTCGGTTAACCATTCAACTGACTGATTTCAGGAAATCGATGCTCTATTGTATCTTTTTCCTAATCTTAAGTACTTTCTAATAAATTTTTTTAATACTTTTTTTTGGGGGGAAATTTTAAAGCGTAATTCATTTGATGTCAACTGTACGAAAAAATTGATGGAAAAGATTCGAAGATCTTTAATGGGGTAGAAAGTTTCGTTACTGCTAATTTTCTGTATAAACTTCCAATATTTTTTCTCTATTTTTATAAACTAGTATTTCATTATACTTTCTACAAAATGTTTGTCAGTGGAAAAACCTTCTCACGCCGGAAAAATTGTAAACTGTTATTTTATTAATAAATAATTCATGTTTCTGCACTGCTAAGTTTAAAATCAATAAATTTAGTCATGTCAAACCTGCCTTAAAGGTGGGTGGTAGAAAAGCATAAACCCACACAACACATACGTTCAGATTACATCCTAGAGTTGGGCATTTCGATTCATCTTGAGGAGTCGACTCTGACTCGATTCACTTGGTTAATGAGTCGAGATAGTGAGTCGACTCCCGACTCACTTACGATTGGTTGGTTGGTTGTAAAAATGACGCAATTTTATGTCTTTTATCACGTATATTGCACAAGAGAGAATTTTTAAATGCATGCTCGAATTATTTTGCTTTAGTTTTTAGATAAAAGATATATTTTTGTGGCAATAGCCGAAATTTTCAGTCCTGTACCGGCCCAGAACGTATAAAAAATAATGACCTGGTTGGTAAAAAACATGAATGTTCGGCCAACTTGCTTCGTACAGAACAGTTATTAACCCGACAAGAAAAAAGTTAAAATCTTCTTCTTAGCCTGATCCGGCATTGTTAAATTTGTAGAAAACATGGATTTTTCCGTTTGAGAAGTTCTAATCAAAAATTAATATTTTAGATTTTTTTTTTTATGTTTGTAATCTTTATTTTTAAAGAAGAACCCTATGCTATGATATTCATTTTTTAATTAATGTTTAATTTGTATGTAAATGTTTCAGTTGATATTAATATTGTTAATCCACATATTATGTGCTATTCTACGCATTAGAGGTTTAAAAATTTGAAAAATGCTACAAAGTAAAATCCTCCAAGACGGAATAACATTAAATAAAAATTCGCTATAGACGAGTTCCCTTCCGATCGCTACGAGGGGAAAAAGGTTAGACCTGAACCAGTCTTTTAGTAAAAAGTAAGTCTCAAGCTCGGCTTGGGAGAATGCAATGACAAGGCCCAATCCGAAGTTGTAAAATAAAGTAAGGCCCGACCCGAGTGCCGCTAAAAATAGGCCGGAGCTTCAAGCCAGGATCCGGCAATTACAGCGTTTAAAATTATTAGACTTTTTTCTTTCCTTTTTTTCCCTTCTTTTTTTATGGGGGGGGGGGGTTCTTTACTTAAAAATTTAAAACGGATACTTTAAATTCATTATGTTCTTATATTTTTAAATTATTAGTTATTCACAAATATACCCCCCCCCCCCCCAAAAAAAGAGAAATCTTAGTACAAATTAAGTTAATTGATTTTTAAAATTTTTTTAAATATGTGTGCGTTTACATATATGTCGTGTTGGTTATGTTGGAAAGATATCGTATCATCGAATTAAAAAGAAATTAATTATTTTACGTTTAGATTCTGTAGAAAATATAATGCAAAAAATATATCACCCCCCTCCCCGGTCTAGTCTATTTCTGAATTTATTAAAACTAAAATTATGAAAAAAAGGGGACAACAGTAGTTTATTCGAATTTTGCCCGAAAATAGTAGCGATTATCCTGAGTCTCATTGTTTTGCAGAAAATTGCTTTTTTCGTTTCACATAAGCTTTATATTGCAGGGCAATGTCAGCATGTTTTAAATGTACAATTATAAAATTGATAGCCTGACTATTGACGGGATTTCGAATCAAATAACGTTCTCCATTTGTTTAATAAATGAACTGCTAATCAAACTAAATACGAAAAAGAAAAAACGGAGCTGTTGTAGTGTGTTTGAAGAGGTGAAGAGTTATTAGAAAATTTAAGATTCAATTCTAGAAAAAAAAACTCAGCATTCACATAATTTCTGATACATTTTTATTTAGAACTTTAAAAATTGACAGGCAGCTATAGAGGAGATGAAAAATCAAACAGCATTTCCATTTTTTAATAAATACATTACATATGAAGAATAAATGTATTCTTTTCATGAAACGACAGGTTTTTCTCTTTTTCCTTGCAATATAAACTTTGATTTTAAGAGTAATTTTCTAATGTATTTTCCAAAAATTGGAAAGCGCCAATCAATTACATAATTTCTGAATAAGAAAACTTTTCAATTTTACGAGTTTTTTTTTTTTTTTTTTTTCAACTAAAAATGAATTCAGAAATATGTAAGAAAGTAGCTTTTTTGAATTTAAGAACAGATTTATTAAATTCAGAGAAATATTTTCAGAAATCTACTTTGTATTATACAGCTTTAAAAGCTACGACATTTTTAACCCTCTTTTTTTTCTTTTATTTCAAATTACATTATTTTTTTAACGAATGTTGAAGAGTCCAAAAATCTAAGTAAACGATAACATTGCTGTTGCTATTGTGTATTTTCTGTCTTGCGAATACATACTAAACTAAAATATTGCTCATGAATGTGCATAAAATATTCTTAAGAAAATTACTGTATGCTAATAAAAATTGGATTTTTTGTAGAAATTGAGCCGGGCCGGGTAAGTTTATTAATTTATTTATTCATACGGGTCGGGACCGGATAGAACTTTTTATTTTACATTAGCCTGGGGTAGCTTACGCTTGTACCGAGCCTGGTTGGACCTGTGTGCTCCTCTAAATAAATTATGAATATTTGCAAGTTTTCAGTAATTTTATTAGATGTCATTTTACAAATCTATCAAAATGTTCAGTGTCTGGGGCATAATTTACCCCTTATGCGATCATAAAAAAAGCGGCGGAAAGAATAATTTTTTAATTTTTCCCTCATATTTACAGTTTTTATAATTGATTTCCTTTTGAAATTCTATTTATAAAATCATGATAATATACTGAATAACTGCCAGGTTTTATGTTTTTATCCTGCCACTATTTAAAAAATAATAATAATAAATAAATAAAAGTATTTTAAAATCATCGGAATTTTAGGAAAACAAGCAAATTCCCTTCATAAAAAATAACTGTAAAAAATAAGCGTAAAATTTCGCAGCTAAGACATTGTGATCCCCTCTCCCCCCGATTGACACTCAGAACTTACTTGCGCTACCAAAAAAAAAAAAAAAAATAAAATAAATAAATAAAAAATAAATAAATAAATAAAATAAAATAAACAGGAAATATTATCCGAATCTGGTTTGAAAAAAGGAATATTTAAAAAAATCGACCATCTAAACTTAAAAAAATTATATGAAAATTATATCCATTTTTACATTATCTGCAAACATTTATAATTTATAAAAAATATATATATTTATATATATTAAAAGAATATATTCGTAATCAAATGAAGGACAACACTTTATCTAAAATACATCAATCATAAAATAAACTCATAAAACTTTTTAGCAGTGGTGAATTCGGAAAGTGGCTCGGGGGTCAGGCATTCCCGCGGAACAATGAGATCCTCCCCCCCCCTCCCTGAAATATCAGGCATTTTGTGTTTTAAATGATAAAAGAGTGCAGTCTTTACCCCACCCAAAATTCTTTATAACATCCACCTACACCCACAGAAATCTCCTCTCGAAAAAAATGTGTCTTAATTTAACACTGTTTTTTAAACAATTTGCTATTAAAGAAAAATTTTATTTCTCTCTTTTCAACTTTTTTTTTCTATATTGCATCAGATAAAGGCAGATGAAAATATTTCGCTAACCAGTTCTACTTTCTTTTAGCAAAAAATACAAACATAATATCTGCTTTGTTTGATCGTTCGATCTTTCCTCAATACGGAAATCGGCCCAAGTTTATCATAAATTCAATTAATCTTCCCAGAAATATCCTGCTGAACGCCCCTTTTTCCATAAATTCAATTAATCTTTTCAGAAATAACCAGCAGAACGCCCCTTTTTCTCTGCCCCTCCCACTCTTTTCATTCATTCGGTATCTTCCTAATTACACGTGAAATGCACATCTACACTGTGAGCTGATTCTGGCCTAAGCGGGATATAACTACACGGAATCAGTCGATCCCGTAATCCATACCGATTTTTAATCCGTCGCGATTCTCGCCTGAGAGCGGAATTTCAAGCAACCTTTAATCCCTCCCTTTCAAGGTGAACCAGTTTCGACCAAGGACACATGTAGTTTGTTTATTTACAGGGGATCTAAACACGTGTGTTTGCAAGTAGCAAGCCCTTTAAAAAAAGACCACAGTGTTATTAAATACCTGTAAGGGAATGATATAATACCGCTATAAACACTATAAAAAGTTTTAACAGGTGGGATGAGTTATAAGTAATTTTCGAAGTTTTAAGATACAATTATAAAATTTAATTGTTATTTAGAGAAAAAATTAAAAGATATTAAAAATAAAACATCTTGCAATAACAATTTTAGATTAGCTCAATTTTTAATATTCTAAAAAATATATTTTAATATGATTTTTTTTTCTCTTTTTCCAATATAAGCTTCAACATACAAAATATATGTCAGCGAAAAAATTGAAAACTTATTTCACTCATTTACAATTATAAAATTTTTATTAATATTAAAATTAAAATCAAGGAATTATTTAATTAAAAACTACTTGTAATTATTCTTTTGAACTAATACAGTGGATTTTAATCTTCTCAAATATACATTTAAAATAATAATAATAATAATGTGAGTATACTTTATTAAAATAACAATTTTAATTCGAACTTTTTTTTTTCAAGTTTTATAATACAAGCTATAATAGTCCAATAATTGAAAAAGCATGCATCATCATATGTTGTACTTATAATTACAAAATTCTTATTGTTATTTAACCCTTTATCTATCGATATTATTTAAACAAAAACTATTTGTAATTATACTTTTCGATTTCAATAAATTTTAATTTTCTCAATAATATATTTTAGCATTTTTTTTTTCTTTTCTTAAATACAAGTTGTGCCAGTCAAATAATAATGGTTTTTCTATATTTAGAGTAAAATCAAGGTATTATTTAAAGAAAAACTATTTATAAGCACTCTTTTGATTTAGTGCACTCAGTTATAATCTTCTCAAAAATATATTTTAGCTGAAAGTTTTTTTTTTTTTTTTTTTTTTTAATACAAGCTTTAAAATATAATTTATAAAATACGAGCTATATCAGTCAAATATAATTGGAAAATTAGACTTGTTATAATTATTTTACATTTACAAATATACATTTTTTTACTGTTTCGATCAAAATAAAGGAATTTTTTTAAGCACAAACTCTTTGTAATTACGCTTTTTTTTTACCCCACAGTGGCCGAGAGGTTCTGAGCACGAAACTTGTCGACGGGAGGTGCTAGGTTCGAACCCAATCGCGCCCGTCGGCCTAATCGCTCGGGATTTTTCGTGATTTTCCATGCGTAAATAGGGTAAGATCCCCTAAGAAAGACCCCCCAGAGTAGGCACTCCTCCACTTAGGGCATATATCCCTCGTGAAAAATCTTCGCCCCACCTAATTGATTTAATTTGTTTATTTTTTTTTTTAATTATTTAATCGCTGAAGTGATATTTGTTTTTATTAATGTTCTCAAAATATTTTTCTTTGAAAAATAGTAAGGATACAAAATTAGACTTACAGGAGCGCTGAAAAAATGTATAGTTAAATTTCTCGCGAAAAAGAATTTCGTTCATATTTTGCCATCTGCCTTAATGTCTTGAATTGATAATACACCTTTACTAAAGTGTATGCTTTTCTTAAAATTGTTTTATGTACTTTGAATAATTAGCAATTCCAATGTTATTTATAGTAAATTTAATAAAATTATTTATAAAATATAATTCTAATAATTTGAAAATTTTGCTTAGAAAAACATAATTTAATTTTGAATTATCTTTAATCATTTGCCCCCCCCCCCCCTCTTATTCTTCCCACGTGTACACACTAAGAAAAGAAAACTATATGCGTTATTTTACTAAAAAAATTTTGAGCCCACTCAATATTTTTGAAAAGTTGGCGCTTTTGATTTGATACCTCATTTTTACCTTACAACAAATAGGGTGACATGCCCAGTAATCTGCACTTTAAGAATTTGTCTTTAAACTTACTTCAATTTTCATTACAAAGAAATAAGATATTTACTTGGAAATATTTTTAAATCAAAGAATGCATATCTGTGCATCTATTTTGCTCACTAACAGCAAAAAAAAAAAAAAAAAAAAATTAAAAGTATTTTTATAAAAATATATTTATAAAAAGTTGCTGAAATCACCAGTAATTGGCACCTAGAGCACCAATGTATGACACCTTGTGATCCAGTAATTGGCATATGTTTATCAAAAAAAAAAAAAAAAAAAAAACTTTACATTTTGCATTGGGTTTAATCGCTTAAAATTAATTTACTGTAGATGAAGATGCCATATTTCAGGTTTTTGAGAGCAAGAAATCAGCATATTAGTCTGAAATGTGAACACTTTAAAAAATACAATATACTTACATTAATACCCAGTAATTGTCATGCTGTCCCCAGTAATTGTCATATGAAGATTTAATGGATTCCAATTACTGATAAAATTTATATTTTCAAATAAAAACAAATGATAAACAAAATTAATCTATAATTTTAAAAGTACTTCCAAAATAAATGGTTTAATCTCAAATTCCTTGCGAATTCTTTGTAATTGGAATAGGTGCCAATTACTAGGAACTAGCAAAATTGAAGCGCCATTAATTGGCAATTACCATTAATTCAGAAATCCAAATATTTGTGTCGAAAATACTTTTACACAATTAAAGTAACCCTTTTTAACTAAACAAAAATGTTGTCAATTAAAATTTAAAATATATTATAAATCAGATAATAATGAATTGAAAAGCATGCCTTCCTTAAGCCAAAGAACAAGAATTTGCAACAAAATGGCTAATTTGATACAAGCCATACTTGTTTCTCTTTCCTAGGCTCTATTGTCATCTTGTAAAATAAATCAAAGTTATAATCTTTAACGTAAATGAGCATATAACTGATATATGGTCTTGAATTTTTAAAAGACTGGATATAAATCTTTTTTTAGGACATGTTTGTAAAATGTGCCAATCACTGGTGCATGCCAATTACTGGGAGTGTTACCCTATATCGCGAGATATTGTTAATTCTGTTAATAGATCTAGCGCAATTACCCATACTTAACAAAAACATTAAACTAATTTTATTCCCCTGTTCATATTTTTATAACTTGCTTGTTTGATAAACACTAATACTTTTTTTTCTTATGTAGATAGCGGTTTTTTTTTCTTTTTTTTTTACTTCATGAGGTATTTAATATTTTTGTGTAAGCACTCTTTTTGATTTAGTGCAATAAGTTATATTCTTCTCACAAATATATTTTAGCTAATTTTTTTTTTTTTTTTTTTTTTTTTTTTTTTTTTTTTTTTATATATATATATATACAAGCTTTAAATTATAATTTTTAAAATACGAGCTATATCAGACAAACATAATTTGAAAATTATGTTTGACTTTTTATTATTTTACATTCACAATTATATATATTTTATTGTTTAGATCAAAATAAAGGAGTTTTTTAAGCACACACCATTTGTAATTGCACTTATGTATTCCCTGATCAGCGGCCGAGAGGTTCTAAAAACGAAACTGGTAGACGGGAGGTGCTAGGCTCGAACCCAATCGCGCCCGTCGGCCTATCGTTCGGAATTTTTAGAACCTTAGTTTACCATGCGTAAATACGGCATAGGCTCCCAAAGAAAGACTCCCACAGAGGGCACTCCTCCACTTAAAACACCGAAAACACAGGCGATAATGAATAAATAAAATAATGCACTTTGTAAAAATCATCATAAATAAAAAATAAAGGAGTTGCTTTATTTTTATTTATGGTGATTTTTACAAATTGTATTATTTTATCTATATTCCCCTGTTAATAAATGGCCGTCATAAACACAATCAACTAACCTACACTTTTGTATTACTCTGATAAGTTTTAATCTCAAAATATATATTACTATTATATTTTAGCATAAATGAATAAATATATATATTTAAATACACGTTTTAAAATACAAACAGCTTTAACTCAAATAATTAAAAAAATATGCTACAATCACAATTAGTTTATATTAAATTGAAGCTAAAATTACTTCTACTAATGAACATAACAAAACTGAAAACAAAAATACTAATAATAGAATGCGAATATACATTTAATAAAAATTAAGTCTCTATCTTCACATAGAAGATCTGCTAATATAAACGCCGCCATCTTAAACCGACATAGATAGTGGGTTTCCGGCTGCCTATAGCAGTCGGAGGAATTACGAGAAAACAAGCCCGTCAAACCGGAGAGGATTCCGAGACGATAGGGGCAGAATGAGAAATTATCACTTCGTCGGAGGATTTCGAGAAAGTCGTCCGATCCGACAGGGGCAGAATTCGCCCACTGCTCCGCTTTTCCCAAAATCCCCAACCGCAATATAAAGTCAAACCAAGACATTTGTTTTTTGCTAAAAAGCCCAGCGCGGATTCGAAGAGTCGAAATCTGATACCGAGTCGAAAGAGTGGTTTTCAAGGAGTCGAAGAATCGAAGAGTCGACCACCGAATCTTCAACTCTCGACTCTCCAAGTCCGACACTCTGTTAAACTGGTCCAACCACTCTTTGAGTGAGTGAGTTGACTTTTCGACTCTTCGACTCCGAATCCCAAACTGAGTTGAAATGAAAGTTCGACTCTTTTGAGTCGACTCCGTTAGCCAGATAGGAGTCGATAGTTCGATTCACTTGTAAGGAGTCGAGATTTAGAGTCGACTCCTCGACTCCTAGGCCAACTCTATTACACCCAGTTTTCCTCTGTTAATTCCAAAATACGTCTATAGATGTATTTTGGACCTAGCCAGTGAGTTTAAATACGTCCAGAATTTGTTGAATATTTGACATAGACGTATCTACCAAATATCTACAAAATAAGAACGTCAGTTCAAAAACGTTAATTGTATGAAAATTCGACTAATCCAATTTTGGCTAATTCCGAAACTAAATCTGAACTTATTTGTCCCATTTCTTGACATAAAGTAGATGAAAACGGAACCAATCCAATTTTTGTAATTTTTGGAACAAAATCTTAACGTCCTTGTCTCCATTTTCTATATTTGGAACGTAATTTGGAGGAAAACGGAACGTCATTTGTGTAAGTACCTTCACAAAATCTGGACGAAAATTGAACCTAACAACCGCCATTTTAAACTAGCGGTATTTGTAAAATTCTAAGTGCTTATTTATATTGCATCTCTATTTTGATTTAAAAAATATAATGCAACCAGAATGCGCCTTTATTTACATTTTTTAATTAATAAAATCACTTCGATCTGGATGTATATTAAGTTTATGCTGTGAAGTTTTCTACAGCTAGGCCTAACAGACTTAAACGTAATTTTTACATAGTCGCTCGCAATTTTCAGGACCTGAAGGATTAATTTTTTTTATAAATTAATTATGTAAAATATTAATTATTTTCATCATCGATTAGAAGAGATGTAGCGGAGTACTATGCTCCACATCTGTTAATCCATCAACCGTGTGGAAGACGCGTATCTGGTGATTTGTTATCGAGGTTTTGATTGTTTTTATGATGGAAATTAGTGAAAACAGGTAAGTACATTTAAGATTTTGTTTTCTACATTTACTGTATTTTATGTATGCTTTACATAAAACATTTCTGTAATGATTTTTTATTTTGTTATTGATTTTATTTATCAATTTTTGATAGGCCGACACTGCATTTGATTATGTAAATAAGAAAGTTTGCAATGATTTTTCTTGATCATATTTCAGTTTTATAGACAGCAAACAAACGATTATTAGGTGGAAATAAATTTTAAATTAATTTTGGTGCAAGTGCAAATAAAAATAAAACTATTTGTAAATTATTTTATTACTTGTTGCTAGTAACGCAATTTCTTTAAGAAACTTGATTGCAATTTTTTATTTTATCTGATTTATCTTTATGCAATATCCACCTCTTATTTGGACCTCATATTTTTTTTTACATTTTAAAAATTACTAATGTTTACTCTAATAAAAATTCTTTATTCAAATGTTATTCATCATACTAACTATTATGTAAACTAATTTACTTAACACTAATAATTTTAAAAGAAAATCTCAATTTTTTTGCTAAACAAACAAGAATTATTATGTTATTGTGTGCATGTCCTGTTTTTTAAACTATAAATACAATAATAATTCATACGATTTTTGCAAATTATATATACACAAACACAGATATATGTATGTATATATAATTAGTGTTTACTTTAGAATGAAAGGAACGCTGCTAGCTACTAATTAAGGCATTAAATAAAGCAGTAAACAGACGCTAGTTCAGTAAAAAAGTCTTTATTTCGAGGGGTAAGGAGATGTGTTATTGTGCTAAGTTACCAAAAATATATATATATATATATACATCAATGTGATTACCTATGATTTTTGTTAAGAAAATAGGAAAGTATGTTTGTGTGCTAGTCAGGTCCAACAAAAATCATGAATGTTGTCAATCAGGTGCAGGAAAATCACAAATTCTGTTGATCAGGCATGGAGAATTTCATCGATCAGATACCAAAAAATCATGAATTTCTTTAATTTGTCACTTGAAAAAATTGCGAGTTTTGTTTATTTGGTTCTGAAAAATTACAATTTTCATTAGTAAGGACACAAAAAATTCATTAATTTTGTCGATTAATATTGAAAAAACTCAGTTTGTTGATTGATTATGAAAAACAGCATGTTTCATTGCACATTTCATCAGTTTGCCTTAGCAAGAAATTGCGAATTTTGTTGTTCAGGCATGGAAAAATTGCAAACATTGATCGGATGTGAAGAAATTGCTAATTTATTTAATTGAGCATCAAAAAACATGGTTTTTGTTGATTGGGCAATGAAAAATTGTGATTTTTATCGATCAGGCTGAAAAAAAAATCATGAATTTCATTGACTCAACATGTAAAAATTGCAAATTTCATCAGTCGGCTGACGAAAAATCACAAACTTTATCAATCAGGTGCAGAAAAATTACAAATTACAGGCATGGAAAAATCACAAACATTGATCAGACATAAAAAAAATTGCAAATTTTGTTGATTGAGCAAGAAAAAAAACATAAGTCTTGTTGATTGGACACCGAAAAATCTCGATTTCTGTCAACCAAGCTAATAAAAATCATGAATTTCGTTGATTTGGCATGAAAAAATTGCAAATTTCATTACTCGGACACTAAAACATTATGAATTTTGTCAATCAACTGCAGAAAAATCACAAGTTTTATCAATCAGATGCAAAAGAATCACAATTTTCATGGATCAGGCAAAGAAAAATTGCAAATTTCGTTGATTGGCTTCAGGAAACTTGCAAATTTTTGTCCGTCATTTTCATGTAGTCCTTGAAAACTTGGACACTTTTATAAAAGGCCCTTCTTTTAATAAAGTTGGGCACACCTAACACAATACCATATTTAATGTCATATGTCAGTGCTTGAATTTCATGGCGGGATTTGTGCCCAAAATTTTGAAATCCCGTCCAAAAGAGTAAATACAAGGAGCAAGTGTAAATTTTATATTTTTGTGCGGCTGATTGACACATTTTGAGAGTTTTTTACAGTGAAAGATTATTGAATTTCATGATTTTTTCCACAAATGATTGACAAATTTTGCAAATTGTTTTCCTGCAATCAATTGACAAGTTTCGTTCTATTCTCCCTGGAGAGAAAAAGGTGATTCTGTTCTAAATTTTCAAAAAAAAAAAAAAAAAAAAAAAGCACATTTAACTTAAAAAATTAAAAAAAAAATCAGTTATCATACCAGAAATTCAGACATAGAAGTATCACGAATTTTGAGAGATGGTGTCAAAAAAAGCAGTTTCGCCAATCGTTCCCAGAAAATGGCCAGTTTCATCAAAAATTCCGGGGGGGGGGGGGATTTTATCAAAGGAATGTGAAAAAGCACAAATTTCGTCGAAGGATCGAGAATAAAACACAAACTTCTTTAAGTTATCGTAGAAAAAACGCTTAATTTGTCAAAGGGTCGCTTTAGGGCTGATTCTGAAGGGGAAAAAAAAAATCTAAAATTCACAGGTATTTTCTGAAAGGTTTCAGCATAGTGTGTGTGTGCAGGGAAATCCAGTTTAGACACTGTGTTTTTTCTGCGACCCTTCGGTGTAGACTTTAGAAAATCTTTTGTCAATTTGTAGATTTTTTGAAAATTTTTTAGTTTTTTTTTTTTTTTTTTTTTTTTTGACAAAATTTTGCAATTTTTCATGATTTTTTTACAAAATTTGCATTTTTTTGTGATTGTTTGCATTTTTTCATGATTAGTTAAAGATTTTTGCATTTTTTTCTCGATCCTTTACAAAATTTTTTATTTATTTATTTTTTTCACTATTCTTTGATGGAATTTGTGTATTTTCCTTGATTTTCTGGTGAATTTGCATTTTTTCACGATCTTCTGACACAACTTGCGTTATTTTTTCACTATTTTATGACAAAATGTTTTCAAAGTTTTTCCAGTGATCCTCTGACGAAATTCGCGATTTACGAAAAAGATTTTTTTCAACAACTATTTGTGTGAAATTTGCATTTTTTTTTATTTTTTTTTTTGTCTAAATATTTAGATTAACAGATTCTTTGTTAAAACTGTTGTTAGCTTTCGTTTTTTCAAAAACTAAAAACTAAAACAAAATCATTTCACCTTTTTCATTCACGTATCACTTTTTCATTTACGTAACAGATTCTTTTTTTTTTTTTTTTTTTTTTTCTAAAAATTTTAAATTTTGGGTTTTTTATAAAATTTGTTTTTTTTATGTACTATTTAAAGAAATACACAAATGACAAAATACCACTAAAGCATTTTTTATCAACAACTCAGAATAACCATGGAAAATGTGTTTTTTATTTTAAAAAACTCAAGATTTTATATAGTCTGTTTATTTTTCAAAGGGA
The DNA here is from genome assembly GCA_964019185.1 of Maratus speculifer. Classification (NCBI taxonomy): domain Eukaryota; kingdom Metazoa; phylum Arthropoda; class Arachnida; order Araneae; family Salticidae; genus Maratus; species Maratus speculifer. The sequence goes on along the minus strand of OZ025302.1, from coordinate 137,276,422 downwards.
TAAATTCCCTTCCTGTGCTAATTACTTTTGTTTCAGGTCTAATAAACTCTGTTTTTGTTCAAGTAGATTTTAGGTTGAATATAGATTGCTGCAAGTTGGGTTCGGGTTAATCTAATTTTTTAAAAGTTAGTTGAGTATATATTATTTCCAATTAAAAATTATACCTGATAACAATAAACAGATATGTTTGTGTGTGTGTTGTTTTCCAGATGGCTGCATTTTCTGATGAAATTGAAATATTTTTTTGTAATTCAGTGATGAAATTTGCATTTTTTAGCAGCCTTTTGACTAGATTTGCATTTATTCTGCAGCCTTCTGACAAAATTCACATCTTTTTTGCGATTCTTCAATGAAATTTGCATTTTTTAGCAGCTTTTTGACTAAATTAGTGTTTATTAACGACACTTTGACGAAAATCATGTTTTTTTCTGCATTGCATTGTTGAAATTTGCATGCTTTACACGACTCTGTGACAATTTGTATTTATTATGCGTTCCTTTGACGAATTTTGCATCCATTAAGCGATCCAAAGGCAATTCGGTTCTGTATTTTACAATATCATAGGTTTTCGGCTAAAAAAAAAAGTCATAAATCTGGAAATTTAGAAAAAAACATACCACGAATTTCAACAATCGTCGACCCTCCCCCCCCCCCCCCCCAAAAAAAAAAAAAAAATCAATTTTGCAAATCGTTCACAGAAAAATTGTAAATATCATAAGAGGTTTGAGGGGGAAAATATGAATTTTGTTAGATAATTGTGAAAAATCTCAAATTTCGTCTGAAGATCGTGAAAAAAAACCCATGAAATTTGTGAAACAATAGTGAAAGAAAAACACAAATTTTGGGTAGGGATCACAGAAAAAACAAAAATATCTTCAAAAAACATGTGGGAAAAATTCACAAAAACCCCTCAAATTTCAGCAAAAAATCCACGAATTTTGTCTAAAAAATCTACAGACATGCTAATTTTCCACGAAAACGCAGAATTCCGCTTTTTCGGCATTCGGCAACGAATTTTATTATGGATGGGACGAATGGTGATTTGGCCGAATAGTAAAATTTTTTCCAATAAAGAAAATAAATTTTGATTATATATAATTTAAAAATTGGGAGCTCATTAATAATTATTACTCTTAAATGTGCTTTTAAATGTATTTTTAAATTTGAAAAACTTATTTTAACAAGAAAAAAATTTGAAATTGCATTATATCCTTTATTCTAATGTACATCAAATTGATTTTCAGTAAGTCAAGATGGGAAAATATTTCCATTAAAATATGAAGAATGTACTTCACTTCTATTATCAATTGATACTTCTTATATCCAAAATCAATAATATTCTTAATCTCTCTCTATCTCAGAACTCACATGGACATATTTTCTGAAATAATCTTTAATGAAGTAAATTTGATCATTTAGAGTTTGTGTCCCTAGTGATAAGCAAATTTGTAAGAATGAGACTTCTGAAATCAGATGCCAAGCTTTAAATTACAAATTATGTTAAAGCAAAAGGTTATGCTTAAAGTACCGGGTGATCCAGAAGTTTCGGGAGTTTTGAAAAGTTAATAATTAGGAAACTATATATAATACAAAGGTTCTGGTTTCAGATATATGTTCAGAAACATGTGGGATTTTTGTTTAGAATGAATTTTTTTAAATATATATAGTTACCATTTTTAGCAACAGGTGGCGCTGTTGTATAAGACTGAATGTACCTATACCATGCTTTATATAGACACATGAGTTCATTGCGAAACTTCTTTTCTATGATAGTGATGAGATTTCGTTTTAAGGGTGGTTTATGTTCAAACATTTTTTGTAAGGTAAATGAAATTACATTGTAAGGGAAATTTGATACAAAATTTCATGAGCAACTGCAGTGTTTAGACAGTGTCTAGACTATGTTTAGACACATCTTTGCATGTCGCGTTGTTTTCATATCGTACAATACGTCAAGTTAAAACTGCAAAAGAATCGATGGCCATTGCAAATGTGAAATGCTATGGTAAGCAAGGTTTGAGAAAAAGGCTCATTGGAAGATCGTAATAGAAACAAGAGATCCCAAATGTCTGTTACAATCGTAAATTAGGTAGGATTCTATGCCAATACTCTGTAGAAATCACCAGTTCATGGTGAGTGCAGTAAACTTGTGATATCATGATGAATTGAAATTTCTTCCCGCTCTGAGGATACTGTGCACTCTGTTTTGCATCGGCTCACGGCGGTACTTATAAGCCATGAGCGTCATGATTAAACTTTGTAACCCTTGGACACTAATTCGTTCTTTTAAATAAGCTGTATCATACTATAAAAACAATACTATCAATTTTAGCGCCACCTGCTGTCAAAAAGTGCAACTAACATAATATGTTTTTTTCATGGAAAAAACAAATCCCACAAGTTTCTCAGCATTTCTGTGAAAACCGCATACTTCTATTGTTTATGGTTTTCTAATTATTAGCATTTCAAAAGTCCCGGGACTTCTGGATCACCCGGTAGAATGCATATGTTAACAAAATCTTTGACATTTGAATCGGCACATACAATATTCAACTTCAATATTCCTCTTATTCAGTAAGCATTAAAAGGATAAACAGAAAATTGATAACAACATGAAGGAAGGAAGATTAAATTTAAAATATATACATAATAACGTTACATATTTAAGTCAGTAATTATGCAAATAATTATTTAAAAGTGAAAACTATAGAATGAAAAAATTATTTTGTTGAGTATTTAGAATTTATATTAAAATATTTATAAAATCATCTTCATAAAGCAAGTTGTGTCATCTAATGTGTATCGAGTTTGACACCAGTTCTGCTTTCAGATGTACCGTTGCATTTGGAATGGTTATATATTATATTTAATTTTGAAAATGAATCTTCGTTAACACACCTAGTGAATAAATTTTTTCATTTCTTACTTTATAGAAAATAAGTTATGAATTTCATAAGAGTCTTTTTTATATGTTTTTTGGACATGGAATTTGCAGACATTAATAAATATGCGAGCATTTTAGAATAAGGCAGTGTTTTTATATCTTGAATTGTAATATATCATTCTCTAATGATCACATTTCCTGTACAATTAAATCTCCAGCTTGGGCAGCATTTTCTAGGATATCACTAACTTTTATAGGAAATACAGAAAGGCTGTATATTTTTTAGTATCTTAACTCTATATTTTGTAAGTAAGAGTGAGAATGACTTCATAAATGAAGTAGCCAATTTGGATTAGAGAAAAAAAAATGCAAGAATGAAATTCTTTAACCCTTTCAAGGGCGGTGGCTAGAGGGTCTAGCCACTTAATTTTAATTAAAACAGTGGCAAATGACACCAAGAATATTTTAGTAAAAATTTCCTTTTGCAATGAAAGTAAAAAATAGCGGATTTATATTTTCTAAGAAATTCGTTTTACTATTCTGGTGTCAGTCAATTATTTCATCATTTTAGGAACAGAAATCTTCTGCCCTTGAAAGGGTTAAATCCAAAATTTATTTGGCAAGATATCTTTCACTATTCGGCGAGATTTTAGCAATATTCGGCAAGATATCTCTAAATATTCGGCCGAAGTATTCGGTCAACAAGCCTTCAATATTCGGCCAACCGAATATTCGGCAAAAGGGCCGAATACCGAATAGTGGCCGAATATTCGTCCCATCCCTAAATTTTATTATCCCTGGGATCAATGCAAATATGCATTAAAATTTGATGACATTTATATGTAGGGGGGGGGGGGGGTAACGATGTGTTACAACAAAAACGCGAGTCAAAGGGCGCTAAATTAAGAAAATTTCTTCAAAGGATTGCAAAAAAAAGGCAAATTTCTCCAAAGGATCGAAAAAAACTATAAAATCTTCAAACAATCGTGGAAAAAATACTATTTTCTTCAAAGGATCGCAAGAAAAAACACGATTTTTGTTAAATGATCATGAACAAGACGCGATTTTCGTCAAAAAATTGCTCTGAAAACATGATTTTGGTGAATAGGTTGCGGAAAAATACTCTAATATTGTCAAATAATCGTGATAAATAATCGTATTTTATCAAAAGATCGCTGAAAATGCTGCAATTTTGTAAAAAGATCACAGATAATACCCAAATTTTGATGAAAGATCGCGGAAATTACGGAAATTTTAACGAAAGATCGTAGAATATACACATATGTTGACAGAAGATCGTGGAAACCACACAAATTTTGACGAAAGATCACGAAAAATACGCAAATTTTGACAAAAGATCGCGGAAAATCCGCACATTTTTACGAAAAATCGTGGAAAATACACATATTTTGACGAAAGATCGCGGAAAATATGCAAATTTCGACGTAAGATCGCGGAAAATACGCATATGTTGACGAAAGATCGTGGAAAATGATCAAATTTTGACGAAAGATCACGGAAAATATGCAAATTTTGACATAAGATCGCAGAAAATATGCAAATTTTGACGAAAGATCGCGGAAAATACACACATTTTTACGAAATGCTGCTGCCAGGCACTGTGCCTTACCAGTTTGGTGTAGGTCAACACTGTTTGCTATAGATTTTATTAAGTAGCTTATATATGTTTTTTTATATTCCAATCTACATGTTTTTTATATTCCAATCTACTTGTAGAATGCCCATTTATTGAGTGCTAATTTGTTTTGTAAACGAGGCAATCAATCAATGCTTGTTTCTGAATCAGAGAAGAGAAAATAGTGAATAAAACAACTTAATTTAATATTATTTATTTATTTTGTAGATACATGAGTTAAAGTATTCCTAAGTATTTTAAAATTGCTTTAGAATAAGGTTACTGGATCCACCATATATATAATTTTTTTCCTTTTCTTTTTCAACTAATAGTTACAAGCTCCCTGGTAAATATACTGTCTTGTGGATGAAGATCTTAGATGAGTATAGATTTGTTGAAATGATCTGAAAAAATGATTACCACCCCTCCATAGAAAAATCGTGGTTCAAGAGCAGTATAAATCATGGATTCCAATTTTTCAAAAAGGATCTGACTTTGAATAAGGTAAACTTTCCATTAAAATCTATAAATGATACAAAATTAAATTTTGTCTTATATATGTCTGTTTGATTTTGCAGTTATGAGTTTGAATAATAATAATAATATGACAGTGGATAATATGGTACTTTTATGTTATACCGGTGCTAATTATATTAACAGTGTATTTTTTTGATGAATGCATTTTAAGTTATTCAAGTTTTACTCATTATTATCAAATTACTATGTATTGTTCTTTTATTTTCAGAAATATTTTTAACATTTAATAACTTTTTAGAAATGCTTATTATAAAGTATAATACTAATTTATTTATTATTATTAAATACTTTTTATTTAAAAGATATTTTATGATTAATCATATATTTAAGTATTATTTTTGAATTTTCAAAAATTGAAATAAAATTAAGCATTTTTTAAACTATTTTTCAAGTATGTCTGCATAATTAAGACTGAAAAATAGCATGCACAAGTTGTTTTGAAAGTTTTATTTGATTATTTTTATTTGTGAATCAGTTGGTAGCTATGCTATAGTAGAGGCACATAAGTGTTTTGTAATTATATTACAGTATGGAACCATTTATCCATAAACTAGTTATCTGGAATGATACTTCTAATAGACTGATGTTAGAATCTTTTTAGAAAACAGTGACATACACAATCAGTTTGACATATACTTTGCTTGAAACAATTGTATAGTTTGATAACAGCCTCTAGTATTTGAAATAGAAGCATATAATCATACTATAGATTAATAAATAATATTATAGTATTACAGATGTTTTCATGCTTATGCAGAGAAAACAGAAAAATTTTTGTTCCCAAGGAGTTCCCATAAGTTATCTTCTTTCAAACTTTAACAATTGATCTTACTTGCATCAGATTCTTGGTTCAAGTAATCTCATAATCAATTTAAAATTAAAAGTAATACGACAACTACATATGTTTCACAAAACTTATCAAATCGATGCTGCTTTGATGCCCAACCAGTTAACTGGAAAAACCAGTTATCCAGAATACATCTGACCCCAACCATTCCGTATAAATGGTTCTGTACTGTATGTAATCTTTTTAAACCTGAAAAGTGGCTAAAATATACATTTTATATATTTAAAAAGTCATTTTTATGCTAAAATATCAGAGGAAATACTCCAATTATTTGCATCAATATATGTAATAACAAGTTATTTCATGCATGTGTATTTCAAAAGGTTACATGGAAAAATGATTTTTTTAATAATTTTTTAAAGAGCACTTCGCAAAATCCTTCGGCCCAGAACATGAAATCAAATTTCCCCGCTCCGTCCTCAGATGCACGTTCTGTCGGGAACGGGTTAAAACACCATCAATTAGAAGATTTTAACTTTAAAAGCATACATTTGGCTTGTTGATTCCTTTTAAGTTATGCCTTAGAAGTGCATTGCCATAATGGACCAAATGTTTTACAGAAAAACGACCCCTTTTTGAAAATCTATACTAATAAAATAACAAATTGCTCTGTGTGTGTGTGGCTGCGATGACTAGAAAAAATTACGGCACATACAAGGCTCAAATTTTTTTGTGAAGATTGTTCAAAGACTCTGCTAATGTACCTGACCATCAGAATTTTAAAATTCTAATAATTGAGAAATGAATTAAAATTCCTAAATTAGAAGAATGGAAAAGTACTCCTAATTTAATAGAAAAATAGATTTTTATCAAACCTCAGAATATTTCTTCGAAAGCTGGAAGAGAGGGAAAAGGGTTAATGTAAATGGAGGGCTAACATGACAATAAATGTACTCAGGTTTTTTTTTTTTTTTTTTTTTTTTTTTTTATAGAGGGTTGTGTTTTAAAATCTACTGAGCCTAAAAACTCAAAAATTAGGCAGCTAGATCAGAAAAAATTCACCTTTCAGAAATTCTAAAAATTATTTTCCTACTCCTATAAATAGTTAAAAAATTCATTAAAAATCTATTTATAAAATCTCATTTTATTTCCGTTTAAAGAAACAGATTTTTAAGAAATCTAATATAACAAAAGCAGTTGTTCATCGATGACAACTGGGTGCTGGTGGGTACTCGCATATATAGATGACTTGTAATTTTTTTCAAAAATTAAATTCATAAATTTAATATTTATATATCCAGATGACAAATTTTTTGCTGATTTCAAATATGCAAATTTTTCACAGTCACTCAGTTACAATTTTAGACATCAATTTTTAATCCGTTACTTGGAGGACTTGCTCCATTTAAAAGCGAGTTTTTTGAAACCATAAACAATTTTTATATAAGGATTCTTTGGCACCGTATCAAATTTTTAAAAATACATTATTTGGATATTTTAAAGCTATGCATTGAGTAACATCTTTAAACGCTGTTTAATAATATCTAAATTTATAAAAATCCAATTTTTTTTCTTTTTTTTAATCAAAAAACTTTTTTTTTAAAAGGAAAAGAAATGTGGAAACGCTAATTAAAATTCTAAAAAAAAAAAAAAAAAAAAAAAAAAAAAAAAGAAAAAAAGATCAAATAAATTATAATTTATAACACATAGTACGTATTTTAAAGAGTAATGAGCATCAAATAAGGGGTGGGGGGATCTTTTAGGGGCAGTGATCAAATACTTAAAATTGTACTGTTTTCTACAATCTCAAATGTGGACTTTTCACTAAGCTCTGGGATAAATGTTACTTATTTAATATAAAATGTTCAGATAGTTTATAACATATAATATAGATTTTAAAGAGTAGGGGGCTTGAAATTATGGGTAGGGACAGGCAATAATTATTTTAGGGAGGGCGTGATCAAATATTTAAATCTGTACCGTTTTAGATGCAGATTTTTCAGAACCATGGGATAAATAATACTTATTTAATACAAAATTTTAAAAGTGTACCTACCCCTATTTTCAAATAATGATTTCATCAAATATCTTCAGAAACAATTTTGTTAAGAAAAAAGTTTGCACCATGGTGGTGGAATATGAAACTAAAAGATTCTAGTCTCCCTACCCTTTTTTTTGTGTGTGTATGCAGCACTTCTGCTAAACAGTACCATAGGCAGCAAGAATTCGGTTAGAGATTGGATCTTTTAATGAGATTTTGCAGTGTCAATTTCAGTTCATTTAAGAATATCATTACGGGCCCGGGCAATGTCAGGCGGCTCAGCTAGTCTTTGAATAAACAATTTCATATTACTTGAGAGGTGTAAAAAAAAAAAAAAATTAAAACATTGACATGAGTCCTATTCTAATAAAAACCATCATAATAAAAATAAAAACACAAATCTTTTCACAGTCAATACAAACAGCATGTAACAATGAGAAGTAAACAAAAAACCATGCACTTTTGAAGAAAGAAAAAAGGTGACTTAAATTATTACATAGGCATAAATAGGAGAAAACTTGGAATTAGAAAAGGTGAACATTAATCTGATTTTAAATTTGGTCATACTAACACTGCTTTATCTGCACTATATTTAGATGGGGAGATAAAAGCTGTTTAATGTAAGCAAATTATGTTTTGTATCAAATTGTTGTTGTAAATCTATTATAAGGGAGTCCATTAAAATTTAACTGTGTAAAAATTTTGTTAGCAATGATAGTTATTCTTTTATTACTCCTAGATTATGGTTACAGTTTATAAATAAATTCCTCTTGAAAGCTTGAATAGTATGAACCAAGTTGGAAGTTAATTTTAGATCATGGTCTATTTTTAATTTTTTGTTTTTATAATAGAGCATGTGGTTTTTGTTTACATCTCATTGTCGCATGCCATTTGTATTGACCATGAAACAATTTGCATTTTTATTATGACTATGGTTTTTATTTGAATTTGGACCGAAACATGTCAATAATACTATTTGTTTTAATTTTTTGTTACACCTCTCTCAAGTAATATGAAATTGTTTATTCAAATATTTATATTAAAGGTGAAGTTCTTAAAATCTTGTGAGTTAAAAATCTAATAGATTTAATAAACTTTTTATGATACTTTTTGAAAATATTAAATCCAAACTATGAAAAACACAAAGAATTTAATATATGAAAAAATAGGAAAATTTCTGCTCTTCTTTCAATGCTGCCAAGCAGAAATAATAAATTTCTTATATTAATACTTTTTTTGACATAAAGTCTTTTATTTAAATTTATATATTATTAATTATGTGTTTTATAGTTACTTTTATTTTTTTCTCTTAGCTACTGTTAAGAATCATGTTTTGCAGAGTGAAACATCAGATTGCCGATTGGAAAATTTATAGCAAATGTGTTGCGACATACAAGATTATTATTGTAAATAAAAATTGTAATAAAAGTATTGTAATTGTAAATAAAAATAAATAAAACTTTTTTCCCCACATTTTTATTGTGTGTTTCTCTTTAAAATTGAATGATCTTATACAGTAACTCTTTAAACGTTCTTTGACTTATATAATATTGATAATCATTATAAGAAATTTATGAACTATATTTTATAATAAATTAGATTTATCCCCATTTTGTACATAATCTAGATTTTTAACTAATTATATTGCTCACAATTTGACCAAGGCATTGTATTTTTTCAAAATTAATCTAAAATAATTTAAATAGTTTTTTTATGTAATAATACCATTTTTACAATTTTTTTTTATTTAACTGAAATGTGTGACTATAAATAAGAAACTTAATTTTATAATACCTAAATAATTCACAAGATTTTTTTTTCATTCAATTTTGTTGGGGAAAAAAAAAAAAAACTGATGTTAATTAATATGTTGAGTGACACACCAGACACCTGTGTCTAACACTGAATTTTCCCATTTAGGCAGCTTCACTGTAAAATGAGATATAAAGCTACTGATTTTATTTAGAATTTAAAAGAAAAGTCTATTATTCACCAAATGTGAAACCTTTCAGTTGATTATAATGGATAATATAATAAATTTTCTAAATACAATTGCAAAATTATGCGAGTTTTAGTCATCTCTAATTTCTTTTTAAAATCTTCACCTTTTTTAATTGCAGGTATCTTTTATTAATCCGTTAGAGACGAACGATCAGTATACATGCCCCTTAAATTGCTCAAAATCTTAGCTTATTCTCACCAGTTACTTTTTTATTATAAAATTTACCTTCTATAATCAGAGCATTTTCAAGATTCAATTATAGAAAATTTTCTGCATTGAAATACTGGTGGTAAAATATTAAAAATTAAAAGGCTCTTGTCGTGAAAGGATTGCATAAAGCGAAAATTTCTATTAAAAATTAGTGCTAGCTAAAAATCATAGCTGTTGTCTGCTATGTAAATTCGACCTTTTTAGATGAATTATCACCATCAATAATAATATAAATGAAAACTTTTTTTTTTTTTTCTTTTTCAGGAGAAATAGTACAGTTAATCAGAGTAACTTTGGCCAAGATAAAAAGAAAAATGTTCTATATCACTTGAGTTAATGGCAAAGTTTTGGTCTCAAAATATAGCTACTTGCACTAGTTTGAATTTGGCATCTCATTGGAAATAATTTGTCAAGATTCCATCATGGCAGAATGGATCAAAGTTTTGTAAAGGTGGAGCAATGTTACTCTGATTGACTGTATATAAAATAAAAATGTGAAGAAGAGCAAAAATGCATAGATATCTAGAAATGCACAAAGCAAAAACTGGTACGCTGGGTAGGTATCTTGCATTTTTTATTTCCTATTTTGTGTAGAGATGAAGGGCAGTAACTAAAGTGGTTTCTTTAAAGATCTTTCAGAATTGAAAGTTTTAAAATGCTAAAAATAAGTTTTATTAGCAATATTATCTTTAAATATATATACTTTTAAAAGTCACAAGAAAATTTACTATCCTTTAAATAATTTGTTATTATTTAACAACAACACATTTTTTTGATATATTATTGAATTAAAAAATTGTTTTATTTATCTAAAATTAATGGATGTGAATATATATACATTGGCATTGGCAAGAGATAAATTTTAACATTTTAGTTAACTATTTTTTTTTCTAATATAAAATGGATTTTTTTTTTTTTTTTTTTTTTTTTTTTTTTTTTTTAATTCTAGATATTTTAAATAGTTAAAATGTTTGACTTACTTTATTTGCTTTTCAATATAATGTCATCTTTTTTTTATGTTTTTTTTTTAAATCTATAAGCACTCATATTACGACTAAAAGGTGTCTATATTTCGTCTGGATGTCGAAGTTTTTGGGTGTAATATGAATAAATTTTGAACGTAATACGGACAAATTTTTTGGTATATTATATAGACAAATTTTGTACATAGTACGGACGTAATTTTCGACGTAATGAGAACAAATTTTGGAAGTCCAATTTACGTAAATTTTATGTTCATTCTATGCTCATTTTGCGGCCCAAAAGACGTAGTTTTTACGTAAACAGAGGTGACATTTGGACGTAATAAGAATAAATTCTAGATGTAATATGGACAAAGTTTGTACGTAGTATGAACGTAATTTTAGACGTAATAAGAACAAATTTTGGACGTCCAATTTACGTTAATTTTATGTTCATATTATGCTCAATTTGCGGCCCAAAAGACGTACTTTTTACGTAAAGGGAGGTGACATTTGGACGTAATTTTGACTAAATATTGATGAAGTTCGGAGAACTTTTAGACTTAAATTGGACACGTCCATTGATCCAAATTACGTACTTTACACGTAAATTGGACGAATCTGTGTTGTGTGGGAAACTGTTGCACATGCACACTTTACAAGTCAGATCGCAAAAACTGGCGAATAGTTCTTGATTGAAATAATCATTCTGGATACAAATTGTGAAATACAAAATCACGTGCTGAATTCACATGATAATGATACATCGTTTGAAGTATTTCTTGCAGGTTTATTAACGATTCTTTAAGTAATCTATCTATATGTATAAAAGAAAGTCTGGATTTCGTATTAATCAGCGCACAGAAAAGTCTACTGAACCTACAAATTTGAAAATTTGGGGGAAAATACTTCTTTTATCATGGAGTGCCGCTAAGAAAGGATTTTGCGAAATTCCACCTTTAACGGTGGTAAAAAAGAGAACGAATTTTTTAAAAAAATCATTAAAGTCTGGTTTATAGCTATTTTTCAAATAATAACATGTTTTAGTGTATTTTTGTATGCTGAATTGAATAGTACTAACCAAATTCTTATTTGTCTAATAGTTCATCAAACATTTCCCATTTCTCTAATTTGGCACCAAAACCTCAAATTTTCAAGTGATAATGTACTACCATTATCACTTGGATTGTTTTCTTGGTAAGGAAACATTCAAATAAATATTATTGTTTATCAATTCTTTTGGTTAAATAACTAAAACGGCTATATCAACTAGAAATTATGCATGGCAAATTTGAATTTTACCATCTGGACTGCGTTCGGTTAACCGTTCAACTGACCGATTACGGATAGTCGATGCTGTATATTTGTTCCCAATCTTAAGTAATTTCTAGTAAGTTATTCTGATACTGTTTCAGGAAATTTTAAGGTGCAATTCATTCGATGTGGGCGGTACAAAAAAAAATGGTGTAAAAGAGTTGAAGATCCTTAATGCGGTAACAGGTTTCGTTACTGCTTTAGACTAGTTTTCAATGGAAAAAACCTTCTCGTACCGGAAAAATCGTAAAGGGTAGTTTTAATGATAAATAATTAATGTCCAATATTCAGATGGACTAAATTCGTGAAATGCATTCACGTCAAATCTGTCTGAAAGGCGGATGGTAGAAAACAAGAATTTATTGTTCAGTTTTGTCAATTCAGACAGCGAAAACGAGCGAGCCGTTCTTGATTGGAATTACTATTCTGGATGTAAATTATGAAATATAAAATCACGTGCTGAATTCACATGATAATGATACATCGTTTGAAGTACAGTCGAGTCTCTATACAACGAAATCCACCGTTCCAGTAAAAAATTCGTTATATAGAGAAATTCGTTGTATAGAGAATGACGTTTAAAATCGCATCTAATCTGTAAATTTTAAACAAATACTATTTTTGATGTTTTTAATTAAGTATTTGAAATGTTTAACTATAAATATTAACCTAACATTTTATTTTTTAATTATTTAAACAGTTTCAAAAAAGAGAACAGACAGTTATTTGAAAGCTCAATGAAAATCAAATAATGAAGACTTGCATTAATTTCAGACGAAGAAATCTGTAATTTTTTGTTGATTTGATTTTAAAATTGTTACGCTTTCAAAAAAATCAAATTTTAGCAAGGAATGAAAAATTGTAGAAAACACTTTCCTGCATTTGAAGGCCTCTCTCACGTGCCTTTCATTGATCTCTCTCTTATATATTGACTCTGTTTTGAGAAGGGTGTTGAAAGGTGTGTGGGAGATGGGATGAATTCGTTGGATTAAAGAACAAGAAAAGAATGTAAAAAAAAAAAAAAAAAAAAAAAAAAAACTTAGTACTGAACGATAAATCAAAAATAAGTGGCGGAAATTGATTCCATATGATTACGAAGCTTTTTTAAAACTGAATAAATAAAGACCAATTTATGAAAAAATTCGTTATATGGAGATAGATATTTCGATATATAGAGACTGTTTTTAATGTAATCATGCGAAAAGGGGACCGTTCTTACTAAAAATTCGTTATATAGAGAAATTCAATGTATGGAGTTTCGTTATAGAGAGACTCGACTGTATTTCTCGCAGATTTATTAACGATTCTTTAAGTAATCTATCTATATATATAAAAGAAAGTCTGGATTTCGTATTAATCAACGCACAGAAAAATCTACTGAACTTACAATTTTGAAAACTGGGGTAAACATACTTCTTATATCATGGAGTACCGCTAAGAAAGGATTTTGCAAAATTCCTCCTTTAAGGGTGGTAAAAAAAGAGAACGAACTTAAAAAATTCAATATAAATCAGGCTTTATAGCTATTTTTTAAATGATAACATGTTTTAGTGTATTTTTGTATGCTGAATCGAATAGTACGATCCAAATTCTTATATGTCTAATAGTTCGACAGATATTTTCCATTTCTCTAATTTGGCGATGTGTTTGGTATCAAAACCTCAAATTTCCAAGTGATAATGTCTACAAAATATATCCATTACTATAGTAAGGAAACATTCAAATAAATTATTGTTTATCAATTTTTTTGGTTAAATTACTACAACGGCTATATCAACAAAACATTAAAAAGGTACACATCGAAAAATAAAACTAAAAGAAATTGTTACTACTTAAAAATTTAAAAAGCTTTTAATGAAAAATTAACATTAAAAATATATATTGTATTTAAATATGAAAGCAATGTTTGTACGAATAAAAATTTTTCATTTTCAAAAATTTTGAAATTAATATTTGGCGGTTTATCAACTGTTCAATGAGAAGAAAATGAGAAGTCATTTGTATTAGAATAGCGCAATTTACGCCAATAGTAGAATTTACAGGTCTGTCAGCAGCAGGTCGGTCAGCAAAAGGCGCCATGGCGCCTGCGTTGGTCAGCCCTGGCGTACACAATGCATTAGCGTCAGGATTTATAATAATTATTATTATTTCTTGTGTCAGTTATCACACTGCCTGTTTTAGAAACCGATATGAAAGACTAGGAAGGGTTAATATGTGTAAAATTTGGATCCAAAGACAAGGTAAAGCAAACTACTACAACTTGAATGGGATGCATGAACTTCTAGGTAAAGAGGCGTGTAATACACTACTTGGAATGCATTCATTATGACGGGTGCGATGCTGTAAGTGCTTTTGCAGGCAAGGAAAAATAATGAATCAGAACACAAAATTTAAAGATGCATGTCAAGCGCTTGACACTGAAGCTGATATTTTAGAGGAAATAACGAAAATAATTTGAATCATAAATTTGCAATCTTTATTATGGAAAGCAGAAAAAATCAGGCATCAAGGAATTGCACTATATTCTATATATTTTTTTCTGTGAAAAAAGAGGCTGTGAAGTCACATTGCCTTTTGCCATATAGTAATTCATTCTACCTAGAGGTAATGCGTGTTTATTACCACGGTCTTTTTTGGAAGAATGTTACCTTCAGCTGATCTTGATCGTCCATCTACTGAAGAATATGGTTGGATTTTTGGAACAGATAGTGAGGAAAAAGGCTATCTAAAGCTCTAGTGGAATAGCAGTCCTCATACCTTTGCAACTGGTGTCACACTATTATGTGCGGTTCAATATTAATAACCTCAGATATACAAGCATCAGTGGCGTAGCAAGCGGGGAGCGGAGGGTAAGGTCCGCCCCGGGTGTCACCTTCTAAGGGGTGACACCCAATCTCTTTTTGCAAATCCATACTTATATAATCTTATAAGATTTTGGAAAATAATTCTGAAGTAAAATGAAAATTTTAGCGCACGACGCAACGCAGTTAATTTTTTTTCTTTGAGAATGTGAAATCTTTCTAAATAAGGTATGCACCAGATAATAAAAACCAAGCTATCCAACGAATGGGTAGCGAAAGCAAACTTTAAAAGAAAGACTTATCTTCTACATATAGACACCGCGTTGACTTATGTAGATTACGGGTTAAGTCAGTGGCATAAAAACTTTGAAAAAACAGGGGGAGTTGGAGCATAAGCGCCGTGCGAAAGTAGGAGGGCGAATGGGGCAGTCGCCCCGGGCGTGGAATTTTAAAAGGCCCCAAATTTATACTACCAACGCCATTTTTTGGCCTGTCAGAAGAAAAAGGTGGGGGAAAGCAGCTCCAAATTGAAACTTTGCCCTAAGCGCAGTTTTCTCTTCGCACGCCCCTGCGGAACATATTGTTAAAAGCTAGTGGCGAGGATCATTTCATTTGTAATTTCATTCATTTTGGAGGAGTTCTTGTGTTGCACTTTTCACAAACAAGAGTATAGAATAGAAGCATATTAAAAGATCACCGACTTTTTAATCCAGTTTAAATAATTTATATTCGATATACTTGATGACAATGGACGATACCGAAAAAAAAATTCAAATTTCAGGCTTCTTCCACCCCCATTTACCAAAAACTAAAGTTTTATTTCTGTTGTTTGGCTTACAAATTCTTTACAATCTCTTCCAAATCAATTTTAAAGGCTTCTTCTTTATAAATATGCAATAGCATTAAGTGATTGAGTCTATATTGATACCAGAGTTCCCCCAGAGGGTTTCGGGGGAGCGTCCGCACCTCCTGCCCTTTAGTTAAAAAAACAGCGCCCCTTTTGCCCCTCATCCGAACAATTAGCGCCCCTTTTGTTGCTCATTCAAAAATATAGCGCCCTTCTTGCCCCACATTTGAAAAAACGCTTCCCTTTAGCAACAATGACGACGCGCTATAGCGCGTAACTTACGTAAAAAATTGGTGACGGAAAGCAAAAAAATAGCCCTTACGCGTCCCACGGGACGCATACTTTCGTCGAAAAATCGCGAAATAACGATTGATTTCTGGCAAAATTCGCGAAAAAATGGCTAATTTCATTGCAATATTTCGAAAAAATGGCTAATTTCCTCAAAAGATTGTGTAACAACGACAAATTTCATCCAAAAAATTTTTTGCGTTGCGATAAAACAGAAAATTTTGTCAAACGATTCGCGAAAAACGGCAAATTTTGCCAAAAGATTACTAAAAACAGCAGTTTTCGTCAAACGTGATAAAACGGCAGATTTCGTCAAAAGATTTGCGAAAAAGCATCGAATTTTGCCCCAAAATCACAATAAAACGGTAAATTCTGTCAAAAAAATTCGAGAAAAACGGTAAAATTCATCAAAAATTCCAGAAAAATCGCAAAATTTATAAAAATTTCCCGAAAAAACGACAGATTTTGTCAACGTAAGATCGCAAAAATATGCAATTTCGTCAAAGTGGCACAAAAAAAATTAATGCCAGAAGTGAATTTTTCTGTTCTAAATACCAATTTTTCTGCTTCAAAATTGTGTTTTTAATGCTTAAAAACACTTAAAAAGCGGATTTTCCTCATTCAGAATCAGGGACGTGCGAAGAGAAAATTGCACCCAAGGCATAATTAGAACTTGACGCCCCCCCCCCTTCTCCCAATTTTTTCTTGTGACAGTTCAGAAATGACGTTTGTAGAATAACTTTGGCGCCCCCTAAATTATCGCCCCCCGCCCCCTGTTCACAATCCGATTTTGACTGTTGAAAACTTTCTAAATGTTACTCCTGAAAGCACCCGTTTATTACACAAAAAGAACACTTTATTCAACAAATGTATTCTTTTTAAGCTATTGCACAGCTTTTATCACGGGCTTTGAGCGCGGCGACCGAATCCAAAAATTCCGTAACGCGAAAAATCCTAACACATCCGTAACGAAAAAACCTAACACTCGGCTAACGTTGTTTCAGCTCGGCAGACTTCGGCATGGTATCCTTCGGTAGACTTCGGCAGACATTGACGCGGTATTTTTCACTTATTTAGAGGATATCAAGTCTCAAACTTATATTTCTTATTTCAGTTACTATAAATCTAAAGTTTCAATAATAAAAATTCCTGATATAATGTGTATAGAAAAGAATCGTCTTAAGATAAAATAAGGTAGGATAATGTAGCTGTTGGTGATGGGAGACCCGCCCAATGGTTAGGATCGAAAAATTTAAAATGCTTATAACTCGCGATCTAATTTTCCTAGCGCGGCCAGATTTTGTTTGGTAATTTATTATGAGACAGGGTTAATTTTTGGTGACAGGAGACCCCCCACGGTGAGGGTAAAAATCTTTAAAATGCTTATAACTCGCGATCTAATTTTCGTAGCGCGGCCAAATTTTGTTTGCTAATTGATAATGAGACAGTGTTAATTTTTGGTGACAGCAGATCCCCCAATGTGAGGGTCGAAAAAATTAAAGTGTTTATAACTCGCGATCTAATTTTCGTAGCGCAGCCAAATTTTGTTTGGTAATTTATTATGAGACAGTGTTACTTTTGGTGACAGGTGACCCCCCACGTTGAGGGTCAAAAAATTTAAAATGCTTATAACTCGCGATCTAATTTTCGTAGCGCGGTCAAATTTTGTTTGGTGACTTATTACGAAACAGTGTTAATTTTTGGTGACAGGAGATCCCCCATGGTGAGGGTCGAAAAAATTAAAGTGCTTGTAACTCGCGATCTAATTTTCGTAGAGCGGCAAATTTTGTTTGGTGATTTATTACGAAACAGTGTTAATTTTTGGTGACAGGAGACTCCCCCCCCCCAAACGGTGAGGGTCGAAAAAGTTAAAATGCTTATAACTCGCGATGTCATTTTCGTAAAGCGGCCCAAATTTGTTTGATGATTTATTATGAGACAGTGTTACTTTTGGTGACAGGAGATACCCCATGGTGAGGGTCGAAAAAAATTAAAGTGCTTATAACTCGCGATCTAATTTTCGTAGCGCGGCCAAATTTTGTTTGGTAATTTACTATGAGACAGTCTTATTTTTGGTGACAGGAGACCCCCCCCCCCACGGTGAGGGTCGAAAAAGTTAAAATGCTTATAACTCGCGATCTAATTTTCGTAATGCGGCCAATTTTTTTTTTGTAATTTATTATGAGACAGTGTTACTTTTGGTGACAGGAGACCTCCCACGGTGAGGTTCGAAAAATTTAAAATGCTTATAACTCGCGATCTAATTTTCGTAGCGCGGCCAAATTTTGTTTGGTAATTTATTATGAGACAGTGTTAATTTTTGGTGACAAGAGCCCCCCCCCCCCATGGTGAGGGTCTAAAAATTTAAAATGCTTATAACTCGCGATCTAATTTTCGTAGCGCGGCCAAATTTTGTTTGGTAATTTATTATGAGACAGTGTTACTTTTGGTGATAGGAGACCCCCCATGGTAAGGGTCGAAAAATTTAAAATGCTTATAACTCGCGATCTAATTTTCGTAGCGCGGCCAAATTTTGTTTGGTAATCTATTATGAGACAGTGTTACTTTTGGTGACAGGAGACCCCCCACGGTGAGGGCCGAAAAATTTAAAATGCTTATAACTCGCGATTTAATTTTCGTAGCGCGGCCAAATTTTGTTTGGTAATTTATTATGAGACAGTGTTAATTTTTGGTGACAGGAGACCCCTCCCCCCATAGTGAGGGTAGAAAAATTTAAAATGCTTATAACTCGCGATCTAACTTTCGTAGCACGGCCATATTATTTTTGGTAATTTATTATGAGACAGTTTTAATTTTTGGTGACAGAAGATCCCCCATGGTGAGGGTCGAAAAATTTAAAATGCTTATAATTCGCGATCTCATGTTCGTAGTGCGGCCAAAATTTGTTTGGTAATTTATTATGAGACAGTGTTAATTTTTGGTGACAGGAGACCCCCACGGTGAGGTTCGGGAAATTTAAAATGCTTATAACTCGCGATCTAATTTTTGTAGCGCGGCCAAATTTTTTTTGGTAATTTATTAAGGCATTGCATAGCTTTTATCGCGGGATTTGAGCGCGGCGAAAGAATCTAGAAATTCCGTAACGAGAAAAAGAAACCTAACACTCCGGCTAACGTCGCTTCAGTTTGGTAGACTTCTGCCCGGTATCCTTCGTTAGACTTCGGCAGATATTGACGCGGTATTTTTCAGATATTTTGAGAATATCAAGTCTCAAACTTTTGTTTTTTATTTCAGCTACCATAAACGTATAGTTTCAATGATAATTCCTGATTAACCTACATGTATTGTAAGATAATAAAAATATTTTAAACGATATTACCGCTCAACTAAGCATTATTTCCTAATTAAATTTGCCTCGTGCATATTTATTTTTAAAAAGTAAAGAAAATTTCTCTTAATAGTTTAAAAAAATTAATATTGGTTTCATCAAAGGATCGCAGGAAAAGGCGCATTTCGTAAAAGAATCGCGGGAAAAAGCTTACGAATCGCAACAAAACTGTAATTTTGACAAAGGATTGCGGAAACAACTGTTAAGTGCACCAAAATGTAGAAGATAAAAGCGTAAATTTTGACAAAGTACTAAGAAAAAATGAGAATTTTGTCAAAGAGTCGCAAAAATGATGCAAATAAGAATGGGAAAACCTTCGAATTTCGTAAAGGAACCATCGAAAGGACGCAAATTTTGTCAAAGGGCCGTGGAAAAAATCGCGAGTTTTGTTAAATGTAAGCCGACAAAAAGCGAATATTGTTAAATGACCTAAAAAAATGCGACTTTTTTATCCAAAGGGCCGCTGAAGAAAAGCAAATTTCATCAGAGTAGAACAGACAATAAGCGCGAATTTCACCAAAGTGCCGCAGAAAAAACGTGGTTTTTTTCGCAGTCTTTCGGCGAAATTTGCCATTTTTGTGATCTTTTAACAAAATTTGCCGTTTTTTGCGACCTTTTCACGAAATTTGTCGTTTTTTTTGCGAATTTTGCCTTTTTTGCGATCTTTTAACAAAATCGGCCGTTTTTTCAAACCAAACTTTTACCTTTTTTTTCTTTTTTTTTTCAATGTTTTTGACGAAATTTTTGGATTTTTTTCACGATTCTTTGACGAAATTTCTGTTTTCCATGATTTCTTGAACCGCTAGATTCTAGATTCAACTCTATAAAAGTATCCTTAAAAATCAAAAAAGTGCCATGAAGAATGTAAAAAGTGCCCTTTTCATAACAGTGTCGCCCTGCCCCTTTTTAAACCTGGGGGAAATTCTGTTGATACATTGTAGTTCGGTGGTGTATCTATTTGAAGAAGAGCATTGAAAGCTCTCAGCTGTCACCAGGGTTCTCGCTGTCGCTCGCCATCGCGCCAAATTGCGACTAAATTCTTCATTTGGCGAGTAAACAAACGATTAGATTCGCCAAATTACTAGTGCTCAATTTTTGCTTTTTCTTTCTTTACGTTTTCATGCATGTGCATGTATACATATTTTTAATATATTTTTAGCATAGTTTTAATATAAACATATTTTTAACATATTTGTAGCGGATAGTTGAAATTAGATTAACAATCGTTGTCACAGCTATGAAAACTTAGTTATTTTAGAACATATTGAAAAAAAAAAGAAAAAAGAAATACATTAAAAAATGAAACATTTGTGTGTGTGTGTGTGCTACACGGTGTATCTATTTTGCTAATACTTTTTTCATTTGGTGAATGTTTTTTATTTTTAATTAGCCAAATTACTAACATTGATCAAATGTCAGCGAGAACACTGGCTGTCACTAATGATATCGGAATAACAAAATAAATTCTGCCAAAAGGTAAACTTTAGAAAATAATTTATTTACTAATTCCTGTGATGACCTCATTTTAATTGTGATCGACAACATATTTCTGTCAGTTCCGTTCGGGACTAGTCTTGGTAGAAGTGTCAACTTTGCAGAAAGATTTGTCAAATCAAAATCATCAGCATCTATTCTAAGCTTTTGTTTGAGATCTTCTGGCGTGTTGGAAGCTGTATTCGCTTGAATATGGATTCGATCTGTATGTAAGAATCAACAGTTTTTTGATTAAAACGTTTTTTTATGCTTCGCTAAAAACTCAATTTTTCTTATTGTGCTAGAGCGGAAGAATAGCTTGTCTGTTCTTATCTTATTAAAACTATCATTTGTTTGGAGATACTCGTTCTTTCCCCGTGAATTTTCTAGAAAAAGTAAACTTTATTTTTATATTTCTCTCGAGGGAGCTGAGCCCGTCTAAAAAATCCCAGGGGGAGCCAGAGCTCCCCCAGTTCCTACGCCTATGGGTTAAGTGAGGAGTCACTCCTTTGGGGTTTGTATTCAAGAGAACAAAAAGGAAATAAAGAATGATATGGTCATTTGTTGTAATGACGTAGAATTGTGGTTGAAAAAAAATATGACGGATGGAGCGGTGTGTGTGTGTGTGGGGGGGGGGGGGGGGGCGTGACACCCTGGTAAGTGGAGGTGAGATCATTTACATCCGCCCCGGGTGTCACCCATTCTAGCTACGCCACTGACAAGCATATGCAGAATATACAACTGTTCCATGACGATGGAAATTATTTGGACACAGAAATGTAACTGATGATGATAGCAGTGCCGAAGACTAAGATTTCTGTTATTTATTAATCCATTCTCTGTTATTTATTAAGCGAGCGGCATTGTTACCGAGAGCAGCATCTTTTAAAGAATTTTATTCGGTTGATACCCATTTTTGTCAAACAATTTATTTTAGTTAAGCAAATAACAACATATCTTAATTAAGTAATAAAAATTTTACTTTATTTTTAATGATATAAAAAAAAGCGATAGATGCACGTTTTAAAGGTGTATATATGCACCCGTGGTCCTGAAAGGGTTGATTCTTAATTTATTAAGTACAATAGTTTCATCAATACCATTTTTTTTTCTTGAATTTCTGTGTCTTATTCACATGATTATAATCTGCATTAAAATGCAAAACAAGATTTCGGCTTTCTTTCATTGCAAATGTCTTTTGAACTGTTTATCCAAATGAAAATGTTAATAATCATATATTAAATAAAGTCTTAATAAATATGTAATTTTTATAATTTTAAATGTTATAATACATTTGTTCTTTCCGCATTTTTATTAAAATTTAATTATGCAATAATGGAAAAAAATCATTCGCATCTATGTGCGATAGGTGGCGCTCATCTTTTTAATATGGCGTATATAAGCTACCACAAATTTCATAGTATCATCATAAAATGAACTCCTTGACCATTGTGAATTCAAAAATTTATATATCTCTAAGTCCCCAGAGATGAAACCGAAAGCCCAAATTTTGGCTTCTGGCTCAACGACATGGGCAAATTCTCTTACTCAAACTGGACAAGCTTTAACACAATCTAACCGCTAATTTTTTGTAATTTGTTCTAGCTATTCTAAGAAATAATTATAATTAAAAAAAGCGATAATATGTGTGTGGGGAAAAGGCTAAAAAAAGAACATGCCTAGATCGGTTACTAGGAATAATTACTTTTTATATTAATTTACCGGTTAAAGTTCCAATATATCCTTTTTGGTACCTAGTATTTAATTATACAGGGTCATATAAAAAAAATGCAACAAAATATATTAGCAAATCCATTCATTTTGCACCACCCTGTACTTTCTTCTAAATAATTATGACTGAAAAAAAAATCTTTCATGCCGGAAAAAATATAAGATTATATTTTATATATAAATAAAACAATTTTGAACTTAATCGTGAAGTGTCTAGTAGCGTTCTAGTAAAGCTACCTTTGGGTAGCTTACGTAAGCAACTCAGCAATACATCTATTAGCGGATAACTTAGCACACAAAACTTTCTTGGAAGTTTGTATAAGGCATGGAGATAATGGTATAAGCGTATAAGGTCACAATGTCATGCTTCCAGCAAGGGTTAGTTGATTAGGGGCTAAAGGGCTGTGAAAATACAACGTTATCAACTTTTTGGTAATTTTGGATCCCCTTCTGATATCATAACGTTATCATATCTCGACCCCCCCCCCCCCCCGGTTAATAATATCGTTATCAAAGTGTAGTTTTTTTCCCAAATTAATTATTATTATTATTACAGTCGGCTCTCGTTAATTCGAACTCGTCGAGACCACAAGAAATGTTCGAATTATCCGAAGTTCGAATTATGGAAAATATGAAATGTAACATGCTTAATATGGTACTATTACAAAGGAATTAATGTTATAGTGTTTTTTAAATATATTTCGTCTGTTATCATTAGAATATGGCTTAATATTAAATTAGAATGTATAAATACATAAACTAATTAAAAGATTAGAAACAAGCACAATGGAAGAAAAATTTAAAGCATCACTAATGAACAGACGGAGCACTAATAAATTGGATATCAAATGCACTGGATTATATGTATGCTTGTTCGGAACAATGTTCACAAAAATCAAAAGACAAATGTTATTCAAATGATCTGAAATCCGTGAGAAAGAAAAGAAAAATGAAAAATCGGAATTCTTGTTAGTTCGAATTAAACGAAGTCAAGAGAAAATGAGTTTGAATTAATAAAAATTTTTAACGTTATTCTGTCATTGAAATTTTCGGGACTTCATATTTAGTTCGAATTAAGCGAAGATTCGAATTATCCGATTTCGAATTAACGAGAGTCGACTGTATTTTGAAGTGATATACAAAACTAATAACATTTATTTGTTGGATACTTTAATGAAGAGAAATCAATAAAATATCACTTTATATCCAATAACACTTAAAAGAATTAGTTATTATTTAAAAGTATTTTATTACAGTTTGGACCCTCCCTCCCCCCCTTCCGATTTCATACGTTACCATATCTTGAACCCCCCCCCCCCTTCCCGGGTAATAATATAGTTATCAAAGTGTACTTTTTAAAAAATTATTATTATTATTATATTTCGAAGTAATATACAAAACTAATTACATTTAATTTTTGCATACTTTATTGTTTCAAATGAAGAGAAATCAATAAAATATCACTTTATATCCAATAACACTTAAAAGAATTAGTTATTATTTGAAAGTATTTTATTACAGTTTGGACCCCTTCCCCCCGTCTGATATCATATGTTGCCATATCTCGAACGCCCCCCCCCCCCTCCCGGGTAATAATATCGTTATCAAAGTGTACTTTTTTTTTCGAATTTATTATTATTATTTTGTTTGAAATGATATACAAAACCAATTTCATATATTTTTAGCATACTTTATTGTTTCAAAGAAGAGAAATCAATAAAATTTAACTTTATATCAAATAACAATTGAAAGAAATAGTTATCATTTAAAAGTATTTTACTACAGTTTTTTGCTATATAAATCATTCTATAGTAATAAAGTCTTGTAGTACTTGCCCCGAATGGATGAGGGGTTGGGTGGGGTTACAAATAGAAATTCTTATCAAGAAAACAAGCAAACAATATTTTTTCGCTTTATTATTATTATTATTATTATTATTTATTACTAAACATAAGCTTCATTTCAAATATACTTCACACAGGGTTTCTCGAATCGTGATTATGTATGCATTTGCATACACATATGAAAAAGAATAGAAATGACAATTTTGGGGGCATTCCGTATTTTAGAAAAAAATATTTTTATACTAATTTAGCCAATTTAATAATAACCTTGTATTTTCATAACAATAGATACCCGACTAAGAAAAGATAACATACTATTTTGAAATAAAGACAATGGTAGAAAAAAAATTTGGATAAAAAATAATATCGATATCAAAAGACAAACCCCCCTCCCCCTAGAGATATCTTACGGTATTATGGTCAGAATCCCCCTATCCCCTAAAATGATAACATTATATATGGACAGCCCCTAACCCAGAAGAACTACAATATTTGAATATAGAATGAAGTAGTACCGCCCTTTCTCTGTCCCACTACATGTTGCTTCAATCTAAGGCTAGGCGTTAGGGGAGTGGCTATCTAATCAGAAATAAATTTCGTGGGGTTATCGCCTCATCTCAGGTGCGGCGTGAACGGTCACGGACAGAATTTCTTGCTAAGTTTAAGTTTCTTTGGAGTTCGTAAGTGTGGCAACGACAGAACAGAAGAAATTGATTCTTGATTTATATTTCACTTGATTTATATACTCACTTTAGATCTAGTTTAATTTTGTTTAGTCAAAATTTGTTAGTACTAATTTTGTTTAGTCAAAATTAAGAATAGGATATGAATTATTCGTTAAATAATATTTTAAAGAAATGTATAAAAAAATGAGTAAATGCTTTAAAGAAAGGCCTTTGGACCTCAATAAAAACATCAGGGTGTAGGTCCTGAAATAAGAGTCCAACATTCAACTTTAAATTTATGCATTGAGAAGGTTTGATAATAAGTGGGTGAAATATGCATGGAGAACAAAAATTTCAAGGTGCTTGAGCTGAGACCATAGGGAGTCCCAGGCTTTTAAATAGAATGTAAGAACATGGGAATAACTAAGTGGAAAAATAGTTCCAAAAATGAAGATTGGATTAAGAGAAGGCAGTTTAACAGCAGTTTATGGTACAAAATCTTCAAGGTGCCAGGAACTTATTTCGCATGTATAGTTTGGTATAAACTTTTTTTTGTAGTTATTAAAGTAATGGGAGGACGCTAAAGCAATGTGAAAGAATTGCACCAATGGCCCCAAGAACGCGATTAATATCCAAAATTGGTGGTAGCTAGACTATGGCGGTTTCTTAGTAGCTGGTGGATTTAAGAAGTTGTTTAAAAAAAGGAGTTAATTGAATCATTTTAAAGGGACTTATAATAAGGGCCCAAAAAGGACAACTGACAGTTAAAAAGAGGGCCCTAACAGGAAAACATGTTAAAATATCTTAGTACTTAGCTCTTTAGATCTACAATTAGTCAAAATTAATCATAGGGTATGAATCATTCATTTTAATAATATTTCATGGAAATGCACAAATTGATTCGGATAATGTTTAAAAAAAGGGTCCTAGCCGCGGATGAAAATATGAGAATCTTGTCCCTGAAAGAAGAGTCCAAGACTCAAATTTAAAAATTTTGCACTGAGAAGGGGATAAATTTAGAGAGTGAACTATGTTTGCCTCTCAAAATGTTCAGGGGCCCCAGACTGAGCCGTATGATTTCCACAGGAGTCCAAAGTGTCTTATATGGAATGTCAAAACATTAAAATATCTAAATGAATAAAGAATTAGGGATGGGACGAATATTCGGCCACTATTCGGTATTCGGCCTATTCTGCCCTTTTGCCGAATATTCGGTTGGCCGAATATTGAAGGCTTGTTGACCGAATACTTCGGCCGAATACCTGTAGCCGAATATTTAGAGATATCTTGCCGAATATTGCAAAAATCTCGCCGAATAGTGAAAGATATCTTGCCAAATAAATTTCAGATTTAAAGAATTTCATTCTTGCATTTTTTTTTTTTTTTATCTAATCCAAATTGGCTACTTCATTTATGAAGTCATTCTCATTCTTACTTACCAAATATAGAGTTATTCAGATACTAAAAGATATACAGCCTTTCTGTATTTCCTATAAAAGTTAGTGATATTCTAGAAAATGTTGCCCAAGTTGGAGATTTAATTGTATGGGAAATGTCATCATTTGAGAATGATATATTACAATTCAAGATATAAAAACACTGCCTTATTCTAAAATGCTCGAATATTTATTAATGTTTGCAAAGTCCGTGCACATATAAAAAAGGCTCTTATGAAATTCATAACTTATTTTCTATAAAGTAAGAAATGAAAAAAATTATTCACTAGGTGTGTTAACAAAGATTCATTTTCAAAATTAAATATAATTTATCACCATTCCAAATACAATGGTACGTCTGAAAGCAGAACTGGTGTCAAACTCGATACACATTAGATGACACAACTTGCTTTATGAAGATGGTTTTATAAATATTTTAATATAAATTTTAAATACTCAACAAAATAATTTTTTCATTCTATAATTTTCACTTTTAAATATTTATTTGCATAATTACTGACTTAAATATGTAACATTATTATGTATATATTTTTAATTTTATCTTCCTTCCTTCATGTTATCAATTTCTGTTTATCCTTTTAATGCTTGTTGAATAAGTGGAATATTGAAGTTGAATATTGTATGTGCCGATTCAAATGTCAAAGATTTTGTTAACATATGTATTCTACTTTAAGCATAACCTTTTGCTTTAACGTAATTTGTAATTTAAAGCTTGGCATCTGATTTCAGAACAGTCTCATTCTTACAAATTTGCTTATCACTAGGGACACAAACTCTAAATGATCAAATTTACTTCATTAAAGGTTATTTCAGAAAATATGTCCTTGTGAGTTCTGAGAGAGAGAGAGATTAAGAATATTATTGATTGTGGATGCAAGAAGTATCAATTGATAGTAAAAGTAAAGCACATTCTTCATATTTTAATGGAAATATTTTCCCATCTTGACATACTGAAAATCAATTTGATGTATATTAGAATAAAGGATATAATGCAATTTCATAATTTTTTTTGTGTTAAAATAAGTTTTTCAAATTTAAAAATACATTTAAAAGTACATTTAAAAGTAATAATTATTAATGAGCTCCTATTTTTTAAATTATATATAATCAAAATTTATTTTCTTTATTGGAAAAAATTTTTACTATTCGGCCGGCCGAATATTCGGTATTCGGCCTAAAATTTGGCCGAATATTCGGTATTCGGCTATTCGGCCAAATCACTATTCGTCCCATCCCTATAAAGAATCCTAAAAATGAAGATCGGATTAAAAGGAAACAATTTATTAACGATTTATTATTACAAGAACTTCAATGGGCCCCAAGGGGCCAGGAATTTATTTTGCATGTAGTTGGGTGTTGGTGTCCGAGGTTCACGAAGCAGTTCTTTGGTGTTGTCAAGTGTAAATAAATTCACACTAATATATCTTTTTTGCGTTATATTAACAACTTAAAGAAACATTTAGTAAATTGAAAACAAGATACAGGAATGCAGTTTCCTGCTGCGGTTACTGGATTAACATATTATCCAAGTATGCGAAATCATAGCGAAGAGAAATATAAGCACCGTGTGTGCTTTACAAAGACATAAGAGAAACTGAAGTAAGTTCGTTCACAGTAAAATATTGTCCTTGAAGTAATCAACAAAAATGATTTCACCATCATGTGCAATCAACTACTTATGAATTGCTTTAAATAAACAATGATATTATATTAATATCATTAATGTCACTTTTGAGTTATAAAGTAATTTACCCTTTATAATTATTATGGTTTTAAAGTAAACAGTTGAGTTAATTAATGTCACTTCTGAAATATGAAGTAATTTAACGTTTGTAAATATTACTGTTTTAGAATAAACACTCTAAACATTCGAACACACTCCCACCCTATCAGGCCTTAGTCCTGATATATAGGGAGGAGAGCTAATTTGTGTACTGGTCGTCTCAAATAAGATCCTTTACACTGTATGGTCACAACACGGACATGTCCGTCCTTTCCTGGGTGCACCTCTTTTACTCGGCCCAATGGCCAAGAGTCTGGTGGCTGGGCATCATCAAGGAGTAGCACAACTTGTCCAGGTTGAAGATTACGTTGCTCGACTCTCCACTTTCCTCTTTTTTGGAGCGAGCTCAAATATTCCTTCTTAAATCGATGGGAGAATCCTCTTTTTAAATTTTGCAGCAGCTCCCAGCGATTTCTAGGGTTGCTCGTAATAGATGAGGTCTCTTCAGGTAGCGAGAAAATTACATCACCTGTAAGAAAATGTGAGGGTGTGAGAACATTTATGCAGTCACTATCATTGTCATTTAAATGTATAAGAGGTCGCGAATTCAGTAAGCCTTCGACTTGGCTAAGTAGGGTGGCGAGCTCTTCGAAAGTTAGAAGTGTCGCTCCTATTACTCTTTTGAGATGGTATTTCGCGGATTTTATTGCAGCCTCCCAAATTCCGCCAAAGTGGGGGGAAGAAGGAGGGATAAAATGCCATTCAATGGATTTTTCAGTTAAATATTGAGACATGATTTCATTTTTAGGAAATGACAACCATGCCCTCTGTATTTGGTCGATTTTTCTTGATGCCCCGAGAAAGTTCTTCCCGTTGTCACTATAAAGGTGACGTGGGGTACCTCTTCTTGCACTAAAACGTCGAAGAGCTGCTATAAATGCTTCAGTTGTTAGATCACTTACAGCTTCTATATGGACCGCTTTCGTAGCAAGACAAATAAATAAGGCAATGTAACCCTTAGTTGTTTTTGCACCCCTACCCTTGCTAAATTTAATGGATATGGGGCCTGCGTAATCAATTCCGCTGGCAAAAAAGGGGCGTTCAAGATTTACTCGAGGTTTAGGTAAATTCCCCATTAATGGAGGAGTTGTAATAGTTTTCTTATATCTGAAACATTTTAAACATCTATTAATGCATTTGTTGATGAGCTTTTTTCCACCAACTATCCAAAAAGATTGTTTTATAATGTGCGATAGTAGAGAAGGTCCAGCATGTAAAGTGGCAATATGCTGTTGTATTATCAATAGTTCACTCATTTTATGTTGTGATGGAAGTATTACCGGATGCTTGTGATTAAATGCTAACTGTGAATTTTGCAGGCGTCCTCCCACCCGTAAGATACCCTTAGCATCAATAAACGGATATAGGGAGTGTAATTTGCTTTTCTTAGCTAGAGGTTTTTGTTCCTTGATACATTTTAACTCTTCTTTAAAGTAAGAATTTTGAATCCAAAGAACGATCATTTCTTCAGCAGATTTTGTTTCGTAAGATGTAAGTACTGTTGAAGGGATTTGATATTCATTAGCATTTTTGCATTTTTTTATGAATCTTAGGCAATATGCCAGAATGCGGATAATTTTTGAAAGTGAAGAGTGCTTTTGAAACAAATTATCTAGTACATCATTTGAAGGCTGCATGTGAAATGAAAAAATGGGATCCGATCTTTGCTCAGATTTGATTTGTTCATCGAATTCATCAACATTTAAGTCGTCTTTCGGCCAATTAGATGGGTCTAGAAGTAGCCAGCTTGGCCCTTTCCACCATAGCTCGCATTCCGGCAAACCCTTTGGGTCAATACCGCGAGAAGCGATATCTGCGGGATTTTCTTTTGAGGGAACGTGTCCCCAGTGCTTCGTAGGTAAAACTTCTGTTATTTGAGAGGTTCTGTTCGCCACAAATGTTTTCCACTTGCGGGGGTGTGCGGATAACCATGAAAGGACTACTTTAGAATCAGTCCATGCAAAAATATCGAACTTGTAATTCTTTAGTGTGTCCATAACTGTGCGGAATAATTTAGATAACAAGTGAGCACCACAAAGTTCTAATTTAGGGACAGAAATTTGCTTGATTGGTGCGACTTTTGTTTTAGAAACCAAAAGAAAAGCATTGGTTTTTCCATTGCAAGTTTGTCGGCAATAAATTGCGGCAGCATAAGCTAGTGTTGACGCATCGGAGAATCCGTGTAATTCAAAGGCATTCTCGGATGAAAGCGTAACACATCTTGGTATCGAAAATTGATTGATTTCATTGAATGAATTTTGAAATTTGAATAATTCCTCGGTTAGATGTTCTGGAATAATAGTGTCCCAGTCCCCTTTTGTCAACCACAGTTTTTGATAAAATATTTTTAAAGTTACAGTGCATGGGGAAATTAGACCCAGTGGGTCAAAGATTCTAGCAGATTCTGCTAAAATTTGCCTCTTTGTAAGAGGTGGAGTGAGATTTAGTGAAACCTTGAAAATAAAAGTATCTGAAGAAGAGTTCCAGCTTAATCCTAGAACTTTAGAGCTTCCGTTATCACTAGGAATTATTTCAAAATTCGATTCGGTATTGGAATCATCTTCAAACTCTCTAAGAAATTCCTTTGAATTTGAATTCCATTTTCTTAAGTGGAAACCATGCGCGTGCAAAACATCGGTAATTTCTTTACAAGTTTCTATTGCCTCGCTAACAGTGTTTGAGCCTGAAAGTAGATCATCCATATAGAAATCTTTCTCTAATGTTTGAGAAATAACAGCATTTTTTGTATAATCATCAGCAATTTGTTTGAGACATTTAGTGGCTAGATAAGACGCTGGAGCTAGCCCATAAGTAACCGTTTTTAATTTGAAATTTTTTATTTCCTCATTAGAGTTAAACCTCCAAACTATTTTCTGATAATTTTGATCTTCTTCAGAAACTAAAATCTGGCGGTACATCTTTTCTATGTCAGCGCAAAAAACAATTTTCGGAACTCGAAAATTAAGTAAAATTTCAAATATGTCCCGTTGTAATTTAGGACCTACTCCCAATATTGAATTCAAGGAGTTTCCTTTTGAAGTATTACATGATGCATCAAACACAACTCTCAACTTGGTAGTAGTACTAGAAGGTTTAATAACCGCATGATGAGGAAGAAAATATTGTTCATTTTCAGAATCGTTAATGTCATTTTGTGTTATTAATTCCATATGGCCTAACTGTATATATTCGCGCATAAAATCCTTGTATTGCTTTTCGAATTCTGGGTTTTCTCTAAATTTCCTTTCCATCGCCAACAAGCGAGAAATTGCGGCAGGACTAGAATTACCTAATTCTGTCTTAGATTTTACAAAAGGTAATTTTACTACAAAACGACCCTCGGAATTGATTGAGTAAGTTTTCTGAAAATGTGATTCAACAAATTGTTCTTCTGGAGACAGAATTTGAGCATTATTATTGAATACCTCTTCCATTTCCCAAAACCGTTTTAATTCATTATCAATATTAAGTTCATAAATATGTAAATTATGCATTGAATTAGGAGTTGTGTTAAGATGCGACATTTTTCCAGATACGAGAAAGCCAAAGATCGAATTTTGCGCAATTAAACTGCTCTGAGCACATGTTATTTGACCAGGAAGCAAAATAGAAAAAAAGTAATCTGATCCTAAAATAACATCAATTTTATTTGGAGTCCCAAAATGTGGATCTGCCAAGTTTACATTTTTTAAGTGTGAATAATGCTCTTCACTTATTTTCTCAGAAGGTAATGGAGCTGTTAATTCGTCTAAAATAAAAGCTTTCACTGGCAACTTGCTGTCAGCATTATGAATTGATATAAGATCAATCATTACGTAACCCTTGGTTACTGCGATTTTTGAATTAGAAAGACCTTTCACGGGAAATCTGGCATTTTTCCTTTTGAATCCTAACACTTTCATGCATGATTCTGAAACGAACGTAGATTCTGAGCCACTGTCACACATAATTCTTAACGTGTGCTTTTGACCCATGCAATCATAAATATATACTGTAGCAGTGGGCAAAAGTGCGAAAGATGTTTGAACAGAATTTATTGAAGGAGAAACTTCTTTTTTATTATCATCAGGAATCGAAAGGTCCTCTGAATCAGATTTGCTTTTCCGACTCTGTTTTTCATTCGAACGTGAAGTTGACATCGCATAATTTTGTAGTTTATTCTCGCATAACAGCGTATGGTGTTTGAGCTGACAATGATGACAGCTAAATGTAGAATTACATTGATATGTGTAGTGTTTGTCAGACAAACAGTTGCTACATAATTTGTTTTTTCTCACAAATTGTTTTCTATCTCTTACATTTAATTCCTTAAATTTAATACATTTGTACAATAAGTGATTAGCTTTACAAAATAAACATTTGATAACGTTATTGGCGGGAGTTTTGTGAAAATTAAATTGTTTCTCTTTTTTATGTAACCCTGTATAATCATTATTATACAATTCTAAAGATAAACATCTGTCATTAATGAACTGAATAAATTGATCAAAAGAAGGAAAATCATCCTTTGATGAATATTGAGCCCATTCTTCACGTGTTTTATTATCAACCTTTTGAAGAAGAATATGAATTAACCAAATGTCTCTCTCTGATGCTTTAACATCGATTGATTTGAGAGCACGAATTACCTCGTCAGAGATATCTGATATATTGCGTAAGTTAAGTGCATTAGCATGAATAATGGGAGGTATATCCATAAATGTTTTGATAAGAGCTGCGACAATTTGTTTTTTTTGTCGTATCTTGACAATAATTTTTCCCATGCTTCTGCATAACTGGTTTCAGAAATGGGTATATGTTTTATAATTGAAGATGGCTCCTCACCGAGCAAACCTCTTAAGTATTGAAATTTTTGAATATTTGTTATACTGGCATTATTATGCACTAACGATAAATATAAGTCTTTAAATGACATCCAGTTTTTGAAATTACCATCAAATTGCTCAATATTCAATCTGGGTAATTTAAAATTATTAGTTGTATTAACTATAGGTAATTGTTCATTAACAACTTGAGAATGTGCATTCATACTATTTATAGAAAAATTTTCAAGTTCTGATTGCAGTTTGGCTTTGGTTTCATAATATTTTGTTTCAAATTCCTCCATTTCCGAGGATTCTTCTGGTAATTGTGCATCATATTTATCAAAATCGAAATAAGCTGTTTCTAATTTTTCTAATTTATTCAATAAATCATTCTTTTGAAAAACTTGATCAGCGTCAATGAAGTTCGTGATACGTGTTAATGCAGATTTAGCTCTGCCACGTAAATTTATGGCTGTCTTTTCTAAATCTTCTTGACTCATTATTAAAATAATGAGGGAACCAAGTTAAAAAACAAAGCCAAACTGATAATAAACCAAAATGTACTTATCTGAAACAGCTGGGCTGAAGGGTGCTCCTTTACGGCGACTTTGAGACGGCGTAATCCATAAAAAGCGATGTGTGCAGGTTATCTCGCCGGTGGTGCCTCCATAATGTTGGTGTCCGAGGTTCACGAAGCAGTTCTTTGGTGTTGTCAAGTGTAAATAAATTCACACTAATATATCTTTTTTGCGTTATATTAACAACTTAAAGAAACATTTAGTAAATTGAAAACAAGATACAGGAATGCAGTTTCCTGCTGCGGTTACTGGATTAACATATTATCCAAGTATGCGAAATCATAGCGAAGAGAAATATAAGCACCGTGTGTGCTTTACAAAGACATAAGAGAAACTGAAGTAAGTTCGTTCACAGTAAAATATTGTCCTTGAAGTAATCAACAAAAATGATTTCACCATCATGTGCAATCAACTACTTATGAATTGCTTTAAATAAACAATGATATTATATTAATATCATTAATGTCACTTTTGAGTTATAAAGTAATTTACCCTTTATAATTATTATGGTTTTAAAGTAAACAGTTGAGTTAATTAATGTCACTTCTGAAATATGAAGTAATTTAACGTTTGTAAATATTACTGTTTTAGAATAAACACTCTAAACATTCGAACATTGGGTATAAAGATATTTTTTGTTGTTATTAAAATGATGGAAAGACGCTATAACTATGTTAAATAAAATTGAAAGCAATTTGGTTCATGTTTAAAGAAGCTGCATCAAGGGCCTCAAGAAAGCAATTGACAAACAAAATTAATGGTAGCTGAAGTCTGAGAAATTCTTTTGTCGTTCATGTAATAGGTAGAGAGAGGACATAAAAAATTGAAAAAAAAGGCTAGTGAATTGGACCATTTTTAAGGGAGCTATAATATGGGGCCCTGTAGGGACCAGCTGACAGTTAAAACCAGGGCCCTAATATGAAACAATGTTAAAATACTTTAGTACATAGCGCTTTAGATCTTTAATTAGTCAAAATTAAGCATATAGTAGGAACTATTCTTTGGAATGATATAATTTTTTAAATGCACCAATTGATTTTGCAAATGTTTGAAAAGGGCCCTAGGGTCCAAATAAAAACAACAGATTTTCTGGATTGGTCCTAAAAGAAGAGTCCCAAGCAACTTTAAAATTTTGCACTAAGAAGATCAGAAATATAGGAAGTAAAATATGTTTATTTCACAAAATGTTGAGGGGCCCTGGGCAGGACCCTATGATTCCTCAGGGCAACACAGTGTCTTGTATAGAATGTCAAAACATTAAAATATCTAAATGAATAAAGAATCTTAAAAATGAAGATCAGATTAAAAGGAAGCAATTTATTGACAATTTATTATTACAAAAACTTCAAGGGGGCCTGTACCGGGCCCCAAAGGGCCAGGAAATTATTTCGCATGTAGTTGGGTATAAAAATATTTGCGTAGTTATTAAAATAATGGGAAGACGCTAAAACTATGTTGAATAAAATCGAAAGCAATTTGGATCATTTTTAAAGAAGCTGCACGAAGGGCTCCAAGAAAGCGATTAATATTCATAAATAGTGGTAGCTGAAGTCTAAAAATTTTTTTTGTTGTTGTTCATGTCGTAGTTGGAGGACCTAAAAAGTTGTTAAAAAAAAGCTAGTGAATCCGAACATTTTTAAGGGAGCTATGATAGAGGGCCCCATAGGGGCTAACTGACAAATACAATCAGGGCCCTAACATGAAAACATGTTAAAATGTTTTAGTACATAACGCTTTAGACCTTTAATCAGTCAAAATTAAGCATAGAATATGAATTATTTGCAAGAATAATATTTTTTTAAAAATGCACCAATTGTTTGGGTAAGCGTTAAAAAAAGGGTCCCAGGGCCCGAATAAAAATATCAGGTTGTTGTTTCTGAATCCAAGATTCAACTTTAAAAATTTGCACTAAGAAGGAGAGAAATTTAGGGAATGATAAATATTTAGCGCACAAAAAGATCAAGGGGCCCTCGGTCGGCCCTATGATTATCTAGGAGGCCCCGTGTCTTTGAAAATTTGAAAATATCTAAATGGAACAGGTATCCCAAAAATGAAGATCGAAATTAATGGAAGCAATTTATTAACAATTTACTATCACAAAGACTAAAAGGGGCCCTAAAACGGGCCCCAAGAGTCCAAGGTCATAACTGAAGAGTAAAAAGGCGAAAATATCTAAAAGGAGAAAGGTACCTCAAAACGGAAAATATTAGTTAAAAAGGGAGTAAAGCTATTAAAAATTTGGCGCATAAAAATTGTAAGGGGCCCAGGGCCCTGGCCCTTAAAATATTATACGTCTGAGCCTCAGGTGCATCAGGACCTGTCTTGGACTATCTTCGCCTAAAATTTCAGACTTGTATGTGCGGTAGATTTTGCTAACCATCGCAGTCACACTCTCACACACACATACGCAGACATACACAAACAGAGCGTTTTGTTAACTTATTAGTATAGATAAGAAGAAAGATTTTCTAGAATTTTTTAGATGCTTTTTATATTATTCAGTCTATTAGAAATCCATATTTTCTTCCTTATACTAGCTTCGGTGGGATCAGCAAACATGCTGGCGCGACATGACACACTCGACTCGACATTTTGCTGTCTGCTGTAGAACTCCTTTTGCATGCGAAGCGTAAAGAGTGTATTGACAGACAAGCAAAAACATCTATTCTAGCACTTTGATTTTTTTTATTACTAACTTTTAGGTATGTGCTGGGCATTTTATA
Organism: Maratus speculifer; assembly: GCA_964019185.1. Classification (NCBI taxonomy): domain Eukaryota; kingdom Metazoa; phylum Arthropoda; class Arachnida; order Araneae; family Salticidae; genus Maratus; species Maratus speculifer. Next base: position 137,239,705 of record OZ025302.1, on the reverse strand, counting down.
GGAACTTAGACTAGAAACTAAAATCAATAGTTTTTTTAACCATCAGTTTGGGGCCCCTCAGGCTTGGGGGCCTCGGGGGAGTGCCCCGGTTGCCCCGGCGGTAGTTACGGCCCTGCATTAATATTTCATTAAATAAAATAAGATGGGATATAAATGCTGTGTACCTGGATGTAAAACAGGCTATGATAGTAAAAAAAAGCTGAAGGAAACAAAAAATTAAGTTTATTCCGTGCTCCACAAGTGAGTGATGCTTTTTAGGCTTTAATATAAAGCTATTTGCTTGTAATTATATTTAAATTCAGAATTTTTTATTGTCAATAGATCTTAGTGTATATGTTTTTTAAATGTTATGTGGAATAATAAAGCACAGACTTTGTTTTGTGCCTAAATACAAAGTTATTTAATGTGTAAAAGACTTTTACATTTTACAAAACATTAATTAGTCAAAGGTTTTTTATGTATTTTTATAGCATTTATAAGTAATATTTATTATTTCTTTATCTACTATTTATGGATTAATTAATATTATGCAAATTCATTGGTCAATAAAATATAAAACTGTTACTAACTGAATCTGAAGTCTGATGAAAATTCATGCATTAAATCTTGATATACAGTTATTTCGAAATCATTAAAAATGCAGCATAACAGCGCCATTTGTAGGGTGATTTACACAAAATACTAACCAACACTCATCTATTTCTGGGGTTAACTAAATCTACAGTTTTATGAAAATCCATGCACCAGTTCTTGATGTATAGCTATTGTGGAACTTGTAAATAATGCAGTTTAACAGCTCCACCTGTTGAGCGATATACACCAAAAACTAATCAGATCTAGTTTATATCGGGGTCTAACAGTATCTAAAGTCTTCTGTGCAGTTATTCTTGAGATAGAGCTATTGCGATAATCACAAATAATGCACCATAGCATCATCACCAGTTGAGCAATTTGCACCGTAACATAATCAGCACCAGGTTACATCAAGTAGTTACTGAATACAAAATTTTTTGAAAATCCATGCGTTAGTTCTTGAGATGTGGCTGTTGTGAATATTGTAAATAATGCAGCATAGCAGCGCCACCTGTTGAGCGATTTACACCAAATGTTAATCAGCTTTAATTTATATCAAGACTACCTGAGTATCATTTTTTTAATTAAAATCTGCGCATTAGTTCTTGGGATACAGCTGTTCTATAAATCATAAAAAATGCAATATAGCAGCGACACCTATTAAGCAATTTACACCAAAAACTAATCATCAACAATTTATATCAGGGACTACCTAAATATAAATTTTTATTAAAATCCGTGAGTAGTTCTTGAGATACAGATATAGCGTAAACCGTAATACAATGCAGCATAACAGCGCCACCTGTTGAGCGATTTACACCAAAAACTGATCAGCATCAGTTTAAATAAGAGACTACCTAAATAAAAAAAAAAATATTGCAATCTGTGCGTAGTTCTTGAGATACAGATATTGCGTAAAACGCAAAAAATGCCGCATAACAGCGCCAACTGTTGAGCGATTTACACCAAAAACTGATCAGCATCAGTTTAGATAAGAGACTACCTAAATAAAATTTTTATTACAATCCGTGCGTAGTTCTTGAGATACAGATATTGCGTAAACCGTAAAGCAATGCAGCATAACAGTACCACCTGTTGAGCGATTTACACCGAAAACTGATCAGCATCAATTTATATCAGGGACTACCTAAAACTAAATTTTTATTAGAATCCGTGCGTAGTTCTTAAGATACAGCTGCTGCGTAAACCGTAAAAAATGCAGCATAACAGCGCCACCTGTTGAGCGATTTACACCAAAAACTAATCAGCATCAATTTATATCAGGGACTACCTAAAACTAAATTTTTATTAGAATCCGTGCGCTAGTTCTCGAGATTTAGCTGTTGCGTAAATCATAAAAAATGAAGAATAGCAGTGCCACCTGTTGAGCGATTTACGCCAAGAACTAATCAGCAATAATTTATATCAGGGTCTTACCTAAATATCAAATTTTATTAAATTCCGTGAATTTTTTCTTGAGATAAAACACCCACAAAATACCTGTCACAGACAGATATTTTATAAAAGCATGTTTTTTTGAATCTCTGACCCCTAAAACGTGTACAATCCGTCGAAAACCAGAATTCGAAAATTTATACGAATCCAATACTTTCTTCTTGTAGAGATAGAAGGAAATAATAATAATAAAAAAATTGGTGCTGGTAGAATAAATTTGGTGCTCCCTTAATCTCCTCGGACAGGGCGACACTAGCCTGTAGAGGCCACCGCGTTCCGCGTACTTGAGCATTTTCATTGGATCGTACGTTGGGAGCCGAAACTCGGAGTTAGCCAATCAGCGTACACCGTACAAAGATGCAATAGCAGTGTTTAGAAACTGAGTGAAGGATCAATGACGTCACGGCTTCTGATCGCGGGAGCCGGCGACGTACAAACAAACAGCACAAACACATGTTGCTTTTTGCTTTGCTTCCGTGTTATCCATTAGCGAGTTTTTGATACTCTCTTATTTTTATTGCTTAATCTTTATTGTTACGTTTATCTTTATTACCAAAGGCCCTTTTCAGAGCCATATACATCTTTTGTTATCTGCTATCGTTATTATTATTACGTCGCGTAGTGCTCTTGCTTGTTTTCAAAAACATTGCCTTCGAAAATGAGATCGCACGAGTGCGATATCTGCCGAAAAGTATTTTCGCGGACTTCGCATGTAATTAGGCATAAAATAGATGAGCATAAAGTTGCTGTTGAAGAAAAAAATGCTCCTGAAAAGAAATATCCGTGTGATATATGCAAAAAAGGATTTACACGTCCAAGCCACGTGCGTCGGCACAAAGAAAGTGCTCAAATGGAAGTTCAAGAGAAACAAATAAACATTGTTTCAAAGACTTTGTTCCCATCCGAAAAAATTAATTTATTACCTAAGGAGACTGTTATACAACCTAAAGAATCGCCTGTGTTCTGAAGTGCATTCCTTTGATAGAAGTAAGCCTACAATATGACAATGCTTACTACAATATGACAATGTACTTTATAGTGAAAAGAATTTGTTCTGAGAGATATGACAAAATAATGAGGCGAATTATAGTGAGCGAGACTTTCTCAGGACATCTTTGAACATACTAGAACCACCCCCCAGGACTCTGGGGGTAGAATGTATTAGCCATGCTGTTTGTTTGTAAATAAAGTTTTTAATTATTGTACTTGTAATGTATTTTATGTGCTATTTCAATAAAGTTTGTTTTAACAAGGTTCTGAAATAAAGAACCGCAGAATGACTTAGGCCACATGGACACAACACTATATTTTAAGTTTATTGTAAAATTCCAGACCCACATGATGTAATATTTATGTAAGATTCCATCTGTTCTTATAAGAATTGATTCTGCAATAGTGTTATTACAAAAAAGGAATAATTAGCTGCTATGCATTTTTGTGAAAAAATTAAATTTACAGAAACTAATATTTATGTGCTGAAAAATGGATTTTTTTTTTTTTTCACTTCTAAAAAGTGATAACTAACACAACACCTTTCGCAGAAAATTAAGGGGGGAAATAGATACCCCCATTTTTATACATCATTGAATCCCCTAAACTAATCAAGGATATGCTTTTTCACATAAAAAAAAACGTATATCCATAATTCATAGCAAATCGAATAATTCTCCATAAAAAACCCATTTACATAATTTAAAAGGAGTCATCCCCCTTCTTTATGCTTAGCCATTAAACTACCAAAACTACTCAGAGATTCGTCTTATCAAAAAGAATGTTCATCCAAAATTTAAAGCAAATAGAATAATTCTGCATAAAAACTCATTTATCAAATTTAAGGGGGTTTGAGGTAATTACCCTTATTCCTTTTATGCTTAACCAAAAAAAAAAAAAAAAAACACAGCTAATCAGGGAAGCATCTTATCAATATGAACCTGTATCCAAATATTAAAGCAAATTGGTTAATTCTGCAAGAAAAATCATTTGCCTAAATTAATTGGGGTAGTCCCTCCGATCCCCCATTTATACTTATCAAATGAACTCCCAAAACAAATCAGGGAAGTGCCTTATCAGAATGAACCTATATCGAAATTTTGTAGCAAATCGGTAAATTTTGTGTGAAAAACCCATTAAACTAAACTAATGGGGGGGGACGAGTTAACTCTCATTTCCCCCTCTTAGATTTATCCGATGAACTCGCAAAATTGATCATGGAGGTGTCCTCATCAGAATGATCTTATGTATAAAACTTCAGTGAAATCTGATAATTTTTCATGAAAAATCCATTTATCTAAATTCAGGGGTCAATTTAGAAAAAGAAAGTTGCATAGCATGAACTGCTATACAAAGTCAGTTTTGAATAGCAGTTAGACACTTTTGTATAGCAAGTAAAAAATAGCTAACATAACTTTTAAATCTTGAAAATTTACAATTTTTTTTTAAAGCAATATTTAACTAAAAGCATAAATGAAAGCACTGTCTGTTTCGATGCATAAATAAAGTAAAAGGATTGCAACACGCACGTCAAACTTCTATGAGCAAACGCCGTGATTAGCGAGTAACCATGATTCAGTAATCAGCCACAGCGTCAGGGTGGGAACAAATCATGTGTTTACTAGGAAAACTGCACCCAGCAATGGCATCTTGCTGTATTTCCATTGTAAATAAACACTTGGGGAGAGTGAAAACACAACGTATGTCGTGTAAAAACATCTTTAAATTTTAACTTTTAAGTGTTCATGACATAAAGGGTGTGGGAAATATGCATCGCAATGATTGTGATTTAATGCATTTCTTGGGTCACATTTTAGTTAAATTTAAATCGTAAATTGCGATGCGATACCGCTTAAATTGAACCCTGTCTAAATTGAAGGTGGGGCATTAGCCCCCCGTTCTTCCCCTTTATACTTATCCAATGAACTTCCAAAACTAATTATGGTGGTTCGCTCATCAAAATGATCCTATATCTAAAATTTGAATGAAATCTGATAAATATGCATGAAAAACCCAATTATTGAAGTTAAGGGTGGGGAATCTGCCCGCCGTTTCACCTCTTTATAATTATTCAATGAGCACCTAATACTAATCACAGAGGTGCGTCATCAGAATGATCCTATGTCTAAATTTTGAGCGAAAACTGATAATTCTGGATGAAAAACCCATTGATATAAATTAAGGGGAGAAGTATTAGCCCCCATTCCCCTGCTTATATTTATCGATTGAACCTTCAAAACTAATCAGGAAGTGCCTTATCAGAATATATCTGTACCCATAATTTCAAGTGATTTGCATATTTTTATCAGGAGCTATGGCATTACACATGTACATACATATAGAATGGGCGGGCACATAAGCTTTCAGGCTTCGATAGCCTGTGAGTTAAAAATCATTATTACAGTACCATCTTGTGGCGAAATATTTTCAAATTGAAGAAAGACCTGACAGGCATTCCCAGAAACGTATCCAAAGAAATTTGGTTTAATTCTATGCATAACTTCATACAGTGTTTGATGTAGAATAATCTAAATGGCACAAAAATTGTGATTACAGCACCGCCTTACAGTAAAATGTTTCCATATTGAAGATGGACCTGCTGGCTACAGCCAAAAACATGCATAAATTTTTGGTTCACTATATGTATAACTTCATACACCTTTTTGATGATATGATGCGACAATGGGACAGACAGATTTTGAATAAACATATTTTTGGGGATATTGGATCCTTAAAACATATAAATTCGTCAAAAAAAATTGGTTATATTACTTTCTTCTAGCAAGCATAGAAGAAAGTAAAAAATGTTTGTTTAGTTGTTTAACTCAAAAACCAATTAATCCATTATTTAAATTAAGCGAAAGAAAGAAAATTAATAAAATCATAGTTTATTAAACAATTTCAAATTTTATAAAGACTAAAGACAGAAAATCAATATTTAGGCATGCATAAATAATGCATGTAAAGGTAGCATACAGCCGTTTCGAATCTACTACCATTCGCTCCTATAATTGGTATATAAGCCTGCACTTCTCTGTCGCTTTGCTCAGCTTAGCTTTTTCTACATGCTGAGTCTTGCACTGATGAAGAATCTTGATAACAGATTCGAAACGGCTGTTTTCTACCTTTTCATGCATTATTTAAACATTTCTAAATGTTGATTTTGTATCTTTATACATTTTTACAAAAAAGCTTTATTTGCTATTTTCACTTCAAATTTTGTTTTACAATCTAAGATACAATTTTCTAAAAGATATAAACGTAAATTCTTGAATTTATTACAGAGTTTAAATATAAATAGTAAGGAAAGCTGGCAATTTTTTAAACTTTTGAGAATTACCTTTTATTCCTTGATAGAGAACTTATTATTTCATCTTTTGCATTATAAACAAAAGTTTTTCGGCATTGTTTGCGATCAAATGATTACTGTTATTCATCCATATTTGCTTTGCTGCATTCTGCCGGATATCCGATAGAGAAGTCAGATATCCAGTTATTGTTATCCGGATATCCGATGATATTTCAGATATTGAAAAATCAGCCGGATATCCGGTACATCCCCAACAGTCACCACGGCGAAACAAACCTTTCTGTCACAAGACTTTGTCAAATGGTGACCGAGACCCTACTGTGAAAAATGGTGAAAATAACAACATTTAATAATTTTTCATACTGCAACGTTCACAATGACTTTGAAATTGAGTCTCCAGATGAGAGGTCACACAAGAGTTTCAATGAAACAACATTGTAAAGTTACTTGGTGACTCCCCACAAAGCAATGGCTGATCTAAGGGGGGGGGGGCGATTGCCCCCCAGCCTTGGGCCCATAAAGGTTTTCAAACTAACATGAGAAACCTTCATGGAATAGGACTTGGACTGAAGCTCAAGTTCGGTGCAGCGCGGCAACAATCTGAACATCAATTCATGAATCAGGCAATAGCAAAGGGGCGATCGCCCACCCTAGGGTCGGGCTGGGTCAGGTCTTCTGATTTTTAGAGCCGGGCCGTATCCTGATATTTATTTTTCTGCCGATTTGGGGCCCCACCAGTGGCTGAGAGGTTCTGACCGCTGGGTTCGAACCCAATCGTGACTGTCGGCATAACTGTTCGGAGTTTTTGTGGTTTTCTTCGAACCTTGCGTAAATACAGGTTAGGTTCCCTTAGAAAGACCCATCACAAAGAGCACCCCCCCCCCCGCCTGGGCCTATATCTCTAGCGTAGATAATCGGCCGACAAAAATAAACGAAAATCAAACCAAACCAAACCTGTCGATTTAGGTTGGGCCAGACTTCTTTTTCTTCAGTGTTGAATTCAGACACTTCTTTTCTTGGGTTTCAGTGACTCCGGGGTGGGGGAATTGTAATTTTTGTCCATTGAATACGCAAATTTTCTGTGTGTGGGGGGGGGGAGGGGGGGAGGGTTCAGTGAGTGATTAATGGAAGTTACAATTTTCATTAGCAAAGCGACGCTTTGTTTGGATTTGCGAAGGATTATTTCCTAAGATAAATATTTGATAGTAAAAATATTTTTAAAATTTTTTTGAATCTTTATTAAGCAAAAACTTTATTTTATATTTTGCCCTATTTTAAAATGTAAATTCAGCCCAATTCCATAAATTGTTTTTAAACTGCAAGTATATTAAAAATAATACTAATAGTAATTACTTCTTAACAGTAAATATGTTTCATTTGGTTCAATTTTCAATCTTAAAATTAGAATAACACTCTGTATAATGAATTTAACAATTAATTCTATCTTTTTACAATTCTTTTGTCGCCACTTTACAAAAAAATAATCATAATATAACTCTTATAAAATGCGCTAAGTATCGTCTGCATAAATGAAATAATGATTCATATAATTAGAATAAATTGTGTACTCGGATTATTCTCTGCAATAGTGCAAAAAGTGTTTCCCAGCCATATAAATGCTCTAAATTTCATTTTATTTTTATTTATTTATACTTTTATTAGAAGGTCTAAAGTTTGTTCAGTGGCGCAGCCAAGTGGGTAGTTTTAGGGTTAAAACCCCTCCCAGAGCTGAGAAAGATCGCTATAATTGCTGCTTATATGAATGAAATCCAAACTTAATATTTAAATGTTTTGGCGCATTTCAGAATCCGCCACTTTATTGAATCAGATTTCATTTAATAAAGTGATTCAGTTAAATGGCGAAAATTCTACTTAAAATTGTGAAAGTGCATATTACATGAATCAGTTAAGTAAAAATTGGTTATTTGAACTAAATTACTTTTCTTAGATGCTTCATGCTAAAAAAAAAAAAAATAAATAAATAAAAAAAAAAAATAAATAAAAAAGATTTCCGGCCACACACACGCTCTTTGAGTTTAAGTATTATACAGTAAATATTCTAATTAGTACTGATTCTATTAACCGGCGATTCAAATAACCTTTATCAGAAGCTCAAAACTCCCCTTAGAACCAAATTCTGGCTGCGCCACTGAGTTTGTTTATTAGGGGCAGGGCGTAAAATTTAAAAATAAGCAAATTTAATATTTAAAAATGTAAGATATATCATGCAAATATCATTCCCTCACCTCCCCCCAACCCATACTACCATACTTTACTGCCTGACTTTTTCCATTCAGAAATAAAAATAATTAAAAACACCCTAACCAAAATAAAGTTCTTAATTGGTACCTTACAAAAAATTTTAAAAATATTTTTTTTTTACTATAATTATGTTGTCTACTCAATCAATTATATGTTTCCCCATGTTAGACTATCATTCCATCACACCTTGCTATTATCGCAAATATCCTATCACTAAAGGTGAGCAGCAGTCTAGCATTCTTCACAGAGAGGAAGCTAATTTGAGTACTTGTCAGTCCAGCATTCAATAAAAATACATTTTTTTTATTTATTTAATCATGATTCTATCTGTAATTACTAAATCCACAATTTATTTTCTCTTCTGAAAATATACATGTTTAATTTTTTGTTTGCTAAAATGCGTCCGTTATAGAAAAATATGTAAAATGAATTATTTAAAATAACAATTTTTAAGGTTTTTCTTTAAAAAAATAATATTGTGCAAATCTACAGATCATAATTTATTTTTATGTATAATTTCAAGTCAAAATATTGAATAGTTTTTTTTGTAAAGTGTACGACAAAATGTAATTTGTTAGTCTAGTAGAGGATTCGCTTCGCTCACCCTAATAAATGAATGATTGAGAAATCTCTTGATCTATTTCAACAACCAATTGTCAAAATCTGAAATATTTTGCTTTGGCTGATTCTTTTTTTTTTTTTAAATGCCTTTACTGATTAATGAAATGTACTACAGTTTTATACGAGTAAATGCCATATTTATCAATGGCAGATCTGCACATTTCATGATATATTACAATGAGCAATTGGTGAAACAAAGATTTATTAATTCATAGTACTAAAGGAATTTGTGTTTTTTTTTTTTTTTGTCATGACTGACTGAAGAATTTTCTTTTTCAAACAGTATACTTTACAGACGATTTCTATTGGTGATCTATTAACAAAATATGTAATTTTTTCCCAATGACTGACAAACATAATCTATAATTTTTCTTTGGAGATGTATAGACAAAAATAATTTTTTGCACTTGAATGGCAAAGTTTCCAATACTGCGACAAATAAAAGAAATTTGTAATTTCTTTTTTTTTTTTTTTTTTTCATAGGACTTACAAAATTAGTGATTCTGTACACAGTTAAGAGTGATTAACAAAATTCATGATTCTTTACATAAGTGATTGACTATATATACATTCAAAGAAAAATCATATTTGGATTGCAGAATGTCACAGCCGAAATAAAAGATAGTCATAGCGTGCTGAAAAATATAGGGAAAAAAGGAATTTTTTCAAATTTATAGGAATTATAGGAACACATCTAGGCCTATGTGAATTAAAGGTACCTTTTTGAGGAAAGTTTCATTTTTTAAAAAAATCAAGAAAAATATACATTTATGGTGCATATTTAATTATACATTACTGATAATAATTTTTAATACTTATACGTTTTAATATTCTATTATATTGTAAATATTCATTATAATTTTCATTGCATTATAACATTTAAATTAAATTTTTAAAATGTAAACAAATAAATGACCAGAAATTTGAAAAAAAAAGAAAAGTGTTACGAGTATCGCAAAAGTAATTTTAATAACATTATTCTATTAAAGCTATGAGTCTAAGTCACAAAGTGAATGACAAAAGAAGTTTTACGTTAAACTCAAATACATTTAGTTTTAAAAGCTATTACGAAACATTGCCGTTCCACAAACATATAATTGAACACAGAAATAGCATGAAATATGGAAGAAAAAAGTAATTCCCCTTTTTTTTAATCAGAAAATTCAATATTTTAATATCAGCTAATGATTATTCACTACATTAACAAGAAATTTTGCTGTTTTCTCATTTCAAACATTAAAAAACGAATTGTATAATATCCTCTATACAATGCAAATTTACTAGCTTAATGACATATGAAAATATATAATTTTTCTGAATTATAACACCTTTAAAACAAAAGAGTGTAATATGTAATGTATAATTGCTTCAAAATCATTTTCTTTTTAATCTTATTTTTAAGGTGTTTTTGTTTATTTTTTACAACCTTACGAAATGAAAATTTATAGTCTGCGCGCGCAGTTTCAGACAGTCAAGAACCCATTTCAAAGGCCTTTGTACGGTGTACGCTGATTGGCTAACTCCGAGTTTCGGCTCCAATGTACGATCCAATGAAAATGCTCAAGTACGCGGAACGCGGTGGCCTCTACAGGCTAGTCAGGGCGACCCCCCCTCCTCCCTCCCCTTTCACATGGGTCTGAATGCCCGGATGGAAAAAATGGGGATTTAAAAGCAAAAATTCCTGAATGAGCTAAGAAAAATTTTGATTAATAGATTTATTTTTACTGCACAGTCACAAATAAAAGATAGAAGCAAAGTTAAAAAAATAATTAACTCATTTTTTTCCCCTCCAGGTAATTAAAATAAAAATTTGGTTATATTCTACATGCATTAATTGCATAAATATCCAAAGTTATGGATTATTAAAATGTTCTAAGGTTATAAAAACTATACGCAAAATTAAAATTTACTCCAAAATATTTGATTAATACTTAATTTCTAAAAATCAGAAGTCTATTTCTTTGCGATATTCAACTTATTTACACAAGTCATTTTAATCGGCGATATTCAGTATTTTTAAATGGCCTGTCTGCTCTTTGGTTTTTGTCAGAATGATCTCGTATTTTAAACGGCTTAAGAACGAAAATGAAGCGCCAAATACCTATAAAAAATATGTATGTTGTGAAGAAAGCTTCAATTAACCAGATTTTCATTTCTACAACTTTCTAAAAATTCAAATTTTTCGTATTTTTTTTTTTATGACAATTTTTCCCCTTGAAAAGCATTGCAGAAGCATCGATCGACAGCCTGCATGCAGCTGTGTCGCCGCCTATCGTCAAAAAATCCTTATGGCAAAATTTTAACACTACTTTCCCCTCCTGCTTCATACTCCGTGATATCTGTGCTTGTTCGAGAACAACCATTTTCCAAATGATTAAAAGGGCAAACAATTTTTAAAAGTATAGATAAAAAAATCTATTTAACATTTTTGAATTTTTAACCCCAATCGTTGATGGACTCCTTACCAGCAACACGTATCCCGAATTTCGTAGCATTGAGTCCTGTGTTTTTCAAGTTTTTAAAGGTTAGATAGTTACGCGCGCAAATTTTAATAGTATAGATTTATTTTCACAAATATGTGTAAAATACATAAAATTCATTTAAAGGCGTTATTCAGGGCGGAGCTACTCAAATTTGATGTTTCATACATCCCACATTTTTTGTTCTTGATTGAATTATACTAGTATTAGTATGTATTTATAGATATATTATTGAATTAAATCATTAAAAACTGTTTTTCACTGTATCTGAATATTTTATATGAATAATAAAAAGTTTTTTTACTTTCTTCCTTTTTTCTTCCTTTTTCTTTTCTTTCTTTCTTTTCTTTTTTTTTTTTTTTTTTTTTTTTTTTTTTGTTTTGTTTTGCTAAATATATTCATGGTTTTTTTTTCTTCCAGTCTTATGCATCACATTTATTTGTTGTAATACCATATTCAGTCAAACCCCGTTAATACGCGCCCTACTTAATACGCGAAACCGCTTAATACGCGTATTTTCTTTGGTCCCTTGAAATACTCCTATCTTATGCATATAAAACACTCCCTTTAATACGCGAATGGTTAATACGCGAACCCGTTTAATACGCGAAATTTTATCAGTCCCTATAGAAAGAAAAACCTACGTTTAATACGCGAATGAGCTTAGTTCTAAACATACGAATTTTTAGATGGAGTATTTTCCCAAGCATTTTATATAACAAATATTTAACTTATTTTTTATACAGCAATTATTTAAACCCAATTAAATTGAGCATTTTTTACCTTAAAACTACACGCTGACTAGATTTGAACCCCGATCCGAGGCTAGCACAAGTCTGCCCAATCAAAACCATCTCCCAATGAAATCTCATAAGCGACACGAGGCTAACGTTGCGCCAAAGTTAAAAACATTAATGTCTGCTTTGAAAAACACCTGTTTTCATTTGGTGAATATATAAAACCACAGTGTAAAATTTTAATGGAAATTAAATTTTTAAAAAAATGCAGCAGTTAGTGATTTTTAACTTAAGCATTTCGGTCTATCATCAGACGTTACTTAAGAATATGTAAATTAAAAAATAATTGATACAAAACATTTTGAAATCAATAAAAACCTGAGTATTTTGTAGTGATTTCGCTCGCTTTCTGTACACATAGACCCAGAAAATCAAATTAATCAAATCAGAATGTACCTTCAATTCAATACTTTTCTTGCGATTTTTGTCATTTAAAAATATAAATGTAGACAAAAAAGGAATTAAATTTATAAAATCATACAAATTTGAAGTTCATATAAGGGCGCGGGCTCGAGTCAGTTGGTTTTTATAAAAAGCAAAAATGAAAAGAACTTTTCCCCATAATTAAGAAATTATGTGAGCTTCCCCTCTTCCCTAAACTAGAGCAGTAGAACCAATAGATGGAGCATGCGCTACAATTTGCAGATTAATCATGTGAGTCTTTCCAATCGCTGTTTCATCAGTGCTACGTTATTTTTAAAAGAAGAGAATCGTTTGTCGCTCCCAGTATCCTCTAATCTACGATATCTATCTATGCTTTTATAATCTAGTCTAAATTATGGCGGAAGGAGCAAAATATATTAAACGAAAGGTTCTCTCCATCACTGAGAATTTACAAATTATAAATCAATACGATGCCCAAGCTGTCTCAAATAAGTCTGCGTTCGCCAAAGAAAAAGGCATACCTGAGTCAACTTTAAGGACTTTGTTAAAGAATATAGGAATGTCATCGTTGATCAAGCTGTGGTTGAAGGAACAAAGGAACAAGAAAATAAAAATCGCCAAGTTTGAGGACATGGAAAAGGCCCTTCACGAGTGGTTTGTTCAAGCGCGTTCTACGAATACCCAATAAGCGGTTTGTTAATATAAGAAAAAGCTTCTGAAATCGCAGCAAAAATGAGATTGCTAGATTTCAATGCCTCAAATGGTTGGCTGGATCGATTTAAAACTCGGTACGGCATAAAATTCAAAAAAGTGTGTGGTGAGTCAGCTGCAGTCAACATTTAAGATGTTCACTGTTGGAAAATTAATGTGCTTCTGCAGCTCGTAGAAAACTACCCAAGTCGGGATATTTACAACGTGGACGAATTTGGGCTTTTTTACAAGCTGACACCCAATAAAACAATGGCCATGAAAGGAGAAACATGTCATGGAGGCAAACTGAGTAAAGAGCGTCTTATTATTCTGCTCGGTGTCAACTCTAATAGATCAGATAAATTAAAGCTGCTGGTCATGGAAAAATCACGCAATTCGCGATGCTTTAAAAATGTCAAGAATATCTCCGGCCTGTACGAAAGCCCGAGTAGAGCATGGATGACGGGTAACATTTTTACAACACGGCTTCGTAATTTTGATCGGCGAATGAGAAAAGAATCACGCCATGTGTTATTACTTGTGGACAACTACCCCTGCGCATCCAAAATATAACGAAGACCTGAATAAAGTCGAAGTAGAATTTCTACCTCCAAATTCGACTAGTGTCACTCAGACAATGGAACAAGGAATAATCAACAGCGCCAAAATAAATTACAAGATTCACGTCGCAGCATAGGCGAGTGCCACACCAACAACAATTACCAATTGCATTCACAAAGCGGGTTTCGGAAGTAGCGATGACATCATTTACACAGTGGCAACCTCGCAACCTAATGTTGAAGAAAACTAGCTGGCCGCACAAGAAACTGTAGGGGAAAATTTTGTCGTTTTAGACGCGTTCATTAATATCGACAAAGATCTAGTTACCAGCGAACTTAGGGGTCTGGATGATATCATCGCCGATGTAACTGCGACTGACAAATCGAATGAGGAGGAAGAAAATGATGAATCTACGCTTCCGGCTCCATCTCCATTCACCAAACTTACACATACAATTTCCTAAGACAAAATGCGTCGTCACCGGACGAAGGACCCTCAACAAGTGAACTTTACAACTACCTTAATGAGGCGGAAAACGTCATGGTGATGGCGCAACCGCATGTCGAACAGGCCAAAATTGACAGCTACTTTTCAAAAAAGTAATTTTTATGACATTATTGACTTCAGTAAGTTTTTTTTTAAATTGATTTTTTATTATTATGAACACTATTTATTATCGCATCTATCTGTTCTGTACAGCTAACAAAGATTTCAATTTTGTTAACATTAGTTTTAATTAATATGGTTCGCAAAAATTTTTGTGTTCGTCTTATTCAATTTTATGTGTCATACGTAATAAATCTAAATTTGAAAAGACATAGGATTTTTACTTGAGAAAATAACGATTTTTTGAATTTTCAGCTTTCAAACGTCCCTTTTTAATAAGCACATAATGATTAAAATAAATAAAATGTCATTTTATATCTAAAACCCGCTAAAAATTACAAAAAATGTGTTTTTTTCCGCATACATCATTATTACATAGATCACTCGACGAAAATTCGTGACGTTTGATTAATACGCGAACCCGTTTAATACGCGAATTTTGATCGGACCCCTGATTCGCGTATTAACGAGGTTCGACTGCATTATTTAAATCTTGTGGTGTTGGGAAATATAAATTAGAAGTCTTTACATATCTGAAAACATTTTTGGGGGATCAATTCTGCCCTAACTATAATACTTTTTTTTTTCTTTTAAAATGAATTATTTTAGATGATATTTATCATGTGGGGAGTATCATTGCAAAGTTGCCTTAAACTGCTGGGTAACTTTGAAACAGAATAAAATTCCATTTTTTATTGCTTTTATCAATACAATTCCTTAATTTTTGATAATCATACAATAATTTAAGGATAATTTCTTCCCTTTTATGCCCCTAATTGCAATAATATTCTTAAAATAAGAGTGTGACATCTGAAAATAGAGAAAATATGGATCAAATGTGGATGACTGTACTTCGAAAGTCAATACTTTACCATGTTATGCTTTAAAAAGTCACCAATCGTGTGCGAAAGTGTGGCAGGTATAGTGTGTAAGTCAAATGTGCATTTACGAATTAAAATGACGTATGTAATTATGATATAATTTAATTACATTATTAGCACATTGAAAGCTACGGTGACTGACATGAACTTTCCATTTAGGCAGCGTCCATCACCGATGACTGACAGAGTAAAATATGATATTATATAAAATTTAAATAACATGTCAATAATTATTTAAAACAATACTAACATTTTAGTTTTAATCATATTTTAGATTGTCACTCAGCATTGACTGACGCCACCGAAAATGGAAAATTAATATTCAATCGTGACGACTGATATGGAATTCAACGTGTTAAACCAAGTATTGTGAATAGGTTAATTTTCCTATAGTCAATCCACTATGAAAATTATGAACACTTTATATTAAATCTCACACCACAAAATAATTTAAAATTATTTTTTAAATTCAAAACGGACTTTTCATCGATAATTCATATAATGTTGTTTTGAAGTTTTCAATAGTTTGCTGCTATGCGGCAAATTCAAAGCAACTGAATTTGACTTGGCTACCCTTACCCTAAGGCCCGGTGCACACGTACAGTTTTTTCAAGTTCCGGCCCCGCTGCGTGCCCACAGCATCTGATGTACATGTCCGATTTTTCTAGCTGCGGCAGTCCGTCGACAACGATGGACGTGTATTCTAGAAAGCGGTTTATTTTTGCGTTATCCAACCAAAAGTTCAATATCAACGTCCGCCACCTTTGCCGTATTTACGTATTTTACCGGACGTGTGCAGCACTCAGTAGGCAATAAGGTACTAGGAACCGCAATTGCGTGTGCGGCACCGCTGCGGTGGGGTAGGGAAAAGCTTGGAAAAACGACCGCAAGGTGGACGTACGGCGCCGGAGGTATGTGTGCATGCCATACCTGTTTCCTTTGTATTCTGCGCCGTAATTGCGGCACCGCAACGGCGCCGGAGCTTAAAAAACCGCACGTGTGCCCCGTGCCTAATTTGCCTTAGATAACATTCAGATGAATCAATTCTGTTTCGCATAGAAAATTTCAAAAAATAAATAGCATTTTGTATCGCGGTATATATTTATCTTAAATTGTAGAATGAATTATCTGAAATCTGGGTCGAAATAAAATTATTTAAACTGAAGGTAATCAACCGGAAAATACAGTAGTGCTCAACCATCCGTACCGCATGGGAAATATCATAACTGATCTGCACATTTACTGCGCATTATTGCAGCTTAATTAATCAGAAATTCTTTACATTTTCATTTTCGTGGTACACGACTAACTTGGTTAAAAGCTACAGAAGGGGGCTGGGTGCCATTTGATTGATTTATTTATTTCCAATTTAAGCATTTTAAGGCAAATTTTTTACATAATAATATTTTACCTTTTCGGGTCCGATTTTTCTTTTTTAATTTTTAGTAAAAATTACTTTTATGTTAAAAACATTAACAATAGCTATCCAAATGGAATAATTAAAGTTTAAAAAATATTTCACTATCTGAAATAAAACGAATAATGTTGTTTTGCGTACTATTTAGTTCATAATTATTTGACAATAGGCTAAGGAAGAATTTTTGGAGATGTTTAGACAATATTATATAACTACAAGATTTAACTGATATTAAAACTTCCTAATATTTTTTGCACTTTATTGCTCATGATTCGTCTGGAAAGTAATCTTTATTTTAAATTCAAAGAGTGAAATATGTACGAATTAAATACTTCCAACTGAGCGAAAAATTGCCCAGACCGGGAATCGAACCCAGATATTTGGCTTACAAGGCCAGTGCATGGCAATTCATTTAAATTCGATTGAGCATATCTGGAACATACTCCGAGCGCCATTGCATCGCATTGCATCCATTGTACACCACTAGTTTTGAAAAGTTTATTTGGCCATATTCAATTAACCAGATATATAGCATAAAAAAGAAATAAATTTTCCATCTTAAAGTGCTATTAGCTAAGAATCGTAGCTTACACGAAAAGCACTCATAGAAAACTCTTGTTCAAATCTTTACACTATGAACAAATCCTCTTACTCAAACTGGACATGATTTAACATAATCTAACCACTACTTTCTTGTAGTTTGTTCTGATAACTATTTTAAGAAAAAATTAAAATTAAAGGCGGCGCTAAAATGGGTGTAGGAAAAAGGATAAAAAAGAACATGCCTAAATCGGGTAATAGGAATAAGTAGTTCTTTACACTAATTTGCCGGTTAAAATTTCGATATATACCTTTGTTCTTTTTGGCACCTAGTATTTTATTATACAGGGTCATGCAAAAATATTGCAACAAAATATATTAGCAAACCCATTCGTTTTGCATCGTCTCATACGTTCTTCTAAATCCTTGTGAGTGAAAAAAGCTTTCCATGCCGGAAAAAATATATCATTATGCTTTATATAGATATTAATTAAATGTACTATCTTACAATAATATTCCAAAGAATAAAGAACTTCATGAAAGGCTACCCCTGGGCAGCTCAAATAAACAACACAACTTAAGGCCCCTGTCATCGCTCGAGGAAACGCTCGCGAGTAATGCTATACCTATGGGGAAGTATTTTTCTAATAACTCTTTCGCATTGGCATTTATGAATAATTTTTTTTGCATTGGACAGCTCAGGTGCATGCCGACAGCGCACCTTTTTTACTTTTTCAATTTTGGTTGCAAATATATATTTTTAAAAGCACTTTCATTTTCGAAACCGGTTTTGAAAGTGAAACTAACTTTGTAAAAAATATTTGCAACCAAATTCGAAAAAGTAAAAAAAAAAAAAAAAAAAAAAAAAAAAAAAAAAAAAAAAAAAGGTGCGCTGTTGGCATGCACCTCAGCCATCCATTGCAAAAAAAAATTATTCAAAAATGTCAAAATGCGAAAGAGTTATTAGAAAAATGCTTCCCCATAGGAATAGCATTAGCTCGCGAGTGAGGACAGGGGCCTTAAGGCCCATGTTCCTGCCCGCGAAGACACTCGCGAGCTAAAGCTATTCCTATGGGAAGGCGTTTTTCTAATAACTCTTTCGCATTTTGACATTTTATTTATTTATTTATTTATTTATTTCATTTGATAGCTGAGGTTCCTCTCAAGATCGTTCCTTGATTATTTTTTCGATTAGGGTCGCAAGAATTTTCTATAAAATTGCTTTCACTTCCAAAACCGATTCTGAAAGTGAAAGTAACTTTATAGAAAATACCTACGACCAAAATCGAAAAAGTAATCAAGGAGCGATCTTGAGAGGGACCTCAGCTATGCAATGAATATATGTCGCATTTTCATGAAACGGCAGACTTCAAGGGGATGAGTTTTAATTACGATTTATTTAAACATTCTAAACCAGAGCAAAACCTTTTTACAGGTCTTTACATCTGGAGACCAAGTGCCTATATGTACATTTGAAATTCCTCATCTCCCGAGAGGTTACCAGTTAAAAAAGCCACGTGTTTTACTTAAATTAATACAATAAACTTAGTTTTCTTGTTGCCCTGTAAAACCCGTGATTATTAGTCATGGGGCCCGTATCCACATTGAGGGGTGATTTATTAAAAAACTAATTAATAGGTTTGATTTTTTGTATTTTCTTACATATATATATATATATATATATTTAAAAATGTCAAAATGCGAATGAGTTATTAGAAAAATGCCACTCCATAGGAATAGCATTAGCCCGCGAGTGCCTTCGCGGGTAGGGACAGGGGTCTTAACATTCTGTGGACCAGTATCAGTCCATGACATGTGCGGACAATCTCTTTACGCACTGCATAGTTCTATTTCTATTGTTTTAGAAATGCCACCTTATCTTCAAATTAAACAACCATACTAAAATGAAAATCCAGTGTTTTTTGCTATTTTTTATGCATAGATAATGTTTTAAAAACTTATAAGTGAATAGGTATAGATATTTATGTAAGTGGACCGCAGGGCATGATATCAATTTTTTCATGGGATGACCCTGAAACGGGCAGATTATTTAGGTCTATGATTCAAAATTTGAAGATTTTAATTATCTATTATTATTACTATTTTATTTTTAAATTGACAGTTTTCTAAGATCTAGGGTTACTGTTGTCAGTTCGGGTACAAAAGAGATTTTTTATTGGATCAGAAATGATATTGATATAAAACGACAACCCCTCTCTTACCCCTTGAGATATCTTACGGTAACATGCGCCAGAACCCCCCTCGCCCCTTAAAATGATAACGTTATATATGCAAAGCCCCTAACACAGAAGAACTACAATATTTGAATATAGGACGAAGTAGTACCGCCCTTTCTCAGTCATACTACATGCTGCTTCAATCTTAGGCTTGGCGTTATGGGCGCTAGGGGAGTGGCTATCTAATCAGTAACTTAAGGTTACTGCCCCTTACACCCCCAGCTCCGCCCAGATAATATTTCAACCTTTCCTGTACGGTTCGTAGTTCTATTGTTCTACTTTTGTGCGTATTCAGAGCAAACGTGCGCAAAGTTGTGAAAGCTGTTCTGCAAATGGGAGGGTTTACGAGGGAAAAGGGGAAAGAACTCAAAGACTCGATTCTTGACAAACGGCTTTCACCTTTCGCAACTGATGACGTCATGTACAATTTTAGGATAAGAGAAACGATATTTGAAGTGAAAATCAAATTTCACATTGCCAAGGACGTAGCTAGGAGTGAATAATAGGGGGGGCGGGAGGCTCATATTGTCTCTCTCTCTCTTTCTCTGACGCAGAAAGATAAATTAATGTATATTCACATTGTAGGTACTACGTTTCTTATTAAACTGTAGTTAATAACTTCATTTCATGCTAAGAAAAAATACGATGAAAAATTCGAGCGCATAGCTAGTGCAACATTAAGCATCATATTAGCTTCATATGTGCAACTAGGACGAGTGAGTGCTGAAACACTTATTTTATTTATAATTAAGCAAAACTGTGGAAGGACCTCAAAACTAAATTAGATTTTCGAACAGAATTTCATTGGGATTTTCGGAACATAAATTCATTTAGTGACCTTGGTATCTTTCCCAGGGCAGGCTCAAAATGTTTTAGGGGGGGGGGGACTGAGCTACTCCTAGCAACCCCTTAGCTACGGCCTTGTTTATATATACCAAGTGTCCCAAAAATGACTGATGGATTTTAAAATTCAATAACTTGCAAACGGTGACGGCTATTTAAAAATTTTTTGCAGGAGGGTTATGTATAACGTCAGGGGTTTTTTCACCGTAATATTTTATTTTAGTTCGCATCTCAAACAATAGGTGGCGCTGACGGCGATTGAAGGCCAGGTGATCAGTGCTGAGTGAAGCGTCAATCTGGCCTTCAATCGCCGTCAGCGCCACCTATTGTTTGAGATGCGAACTAAAATAAAAAATTACGGTAAAAAAAAACTTATGACATTATACATAATCCTCCTGCAAAAATTTTTTAAATAACTGTCACCGTTTGCAAGTTATTGAATTTTAAAATCCATCAGTCACTTTTGGGACACCCGGTATATTAAGCTATTGAAAAAATATTGAGCGAATATATCTGTCTGCGCATAAAATAATTTTTTGACAATAAATTACTTCTTGTTTATAAATTATTACTGTGATTTGCGGAGCAAATTTCTCTGCTCTCCCACTCTTCCCACTCCCATAATAGTCCAAGAGCCGACCGCACAAAACCCTAAGTCATCGAGCACAAGATAAAATCCTTTATATTATGGAAGAGTAGTCATAGGGGAATCTAATGATCCATCCCTGCCGGAAGCGAAGTGATGCATAAGCTAATAAAAAGAATATTGCCCAGTTAAACTGATGGCATTGAGCTCACAGGCTACGCATACTAATTGTACATTACAGCCTTATATTTTCAAGGGTTAATTCCGTTGGAAAAAAAAATTATTAAGTTATATATAAGTTATATATAAAGTTATATAAGTTTGAATATTAAGCTATATTCTAATGATAACAGACAAAATGAATAAAAATAACCCACTATAATATTACTTCCTTTGTAATAGCATCATATTAAGCATGTTTTCATTTCATACTTTCCATAATTCGAACATTTCTTGTGGTCCCGACAAGTTCGAATTAACGAGAGCCGACTGTACTAGTGATTCACTCGTACGTCTATCATTGTGTATGTCATACAATCAAAAGTGTGAAAATACGGAAAACTGGGTGCAGGAAAACATAATGCTAAGTCTACGAGTCAATCAACTAGTGGTATCCATTTTTGGCTTAAGCACCACTTCACTTCTAGCAGACATAGATCATTAGATTCCCCTATGACTACTTTTCCATAATATAAAGGATATTTTCTTGTAGTCGATGTCTAAGGCAGCGAGCGAACAGCGCAACTTTTTATTATACTAAAAGAGCAATAAATCTATCTTTGTTTCCGTACGGAACAAAGATGAAACCTCTTTAAATGATTTTTGAGGGACTGACCCTATCAAATTGACAAAGGCAGAAAAAGTTTTATCTACCCCATCTTCAGTCGTAAAGCTGTCAACTGATTTCGAGTTCGATTTCTCTCTTGAAGTTCAAAAAAGTTCACTGAAAAAGCAATTTATACATCAAAGCGCCGACACGAAAGATCAAAAATAGCGACGCCTGACCGCAAGAAGTTAGTGCTATGTGTCTGGTCCTTAAAGGCCCAAACACATTTGACCACATCTTGAAGTTCGGTGTCGGCTCTTTCATTGTGGCGACGCGGTGTTTTTGATCTTAATGAGTTTTGCAGAAAAGGGACGGTTGTCCGGAAAAAGGAAAACCTTCCGTCAAGTAAAATGGATTGCTTGTCTCCCGATTCTTTTGTTAATTCCCCTCGTTTCTATTATGAAGAAACCGCAAATGGATCCTATACAAAAGACTTCCCCTCTTTTTCCAAGAATTCACTTGAAAGAAAGAGTATTGCAATCCGAACGGAGTCTTAGGGTTTTGTGTGTTCAGCTCTTGGACAGATATGAAAGAATGGCGCAGGAAAGAGACGTTAGTAATAAAGTCAAGCCAATGGACCCAGGGCCTGACTAAGGCAGGGGCATGCGGGGCAATTGCCCCGGGCCCCCCGGCTTAAGGGGGGCCCCCCAAGGACAGATGTAAGTTTTTTGTTAAAGGAGTGTTAAATGATAAAATATGGTCAAAAGTGAACAAAATCCATTTTTTTTTCAATTTTAAAGGTTTTATCTTCTTCTATCTTCTCTGTTTCCGTACCCAATGCCTCCTTAAGGCCTCACACTTATCCTCATATTCTTGTAAGCGAAAAACTAGTCGTTGGGGCCACCGTAATACTTACCCATCATGGATATGCATAATATAAAATATGAAAATAAAACGCATGTAAACTATTTATAAAATGCACTGCAATTCCAAAATAAAATTTAAACGCAAATTTAAATAGTTTTAATATACATAGTCATCCTTTATTAATGAATTGCTGATGAGCCAAATTCGACAAATTATATAAAACGCCAAATTACTCAAGTAATACCGGATTGCGTAAAAGAAACATCCTTATAACTCTAAAAATAATAATCATATTAACTAACAATTTACTGTGTCGGATGAAGCGTCTCATTTCCAATTAAAGTATATCTTTGAATTAAAATTTGAATGAAATACAGGGTCATGAAAAATCAAAGAATGCGGAAAACAGGATTACACATATCTCGACAACTAATAATTCGACCGACTTCGATCTTTATGCAAAATTTGTGTTATTTTATTGCCTTTTACGTCCATTCTTTAAACTAAAAAAATTCGAAAATTTTTATATACCTTTCATCAGAATGAATTTTTCGAGAGTCCGAAAACAATAGTTCCGGATAATCGAGGTTGCTGATATTAAATAGGCTTCCCCCCATTCTTACATACTAAGTACATACAAAATTTCAAGTCTCTATCTCAATTTGTTCGGGAGATAGAGCGTTTACAGACAGACAGACAGACAGACAGACTGACGGCAAAAAAATATGTTTTTCGGAATCTCCAGTATCTGAAACGTGTAAATCCGTCAAAAAATTTTTTTCGATTTTCAAAACGATTGCAAGACTTACCCTATACTACGTATGATGGGTAAGGAAAAAAACTGTATTCTATAATTTCTTAACGTTGTCTTTCTTCTGATTTTATGTATATAGATGTGAATAGTACTTGGTACAAAATTAATGTACACATGTAATAGTTATGAATTTCAGTTTTGGTCACTTCAGTATAATTTACAAAAAATTTTAAGATAGAACGGGGCCACCCTAATAATGTTTGCCCCAGGGTCCCCCACTGTCTAAGTCGGGCCCTGAATGGACCCGAGTGGTAGCCAATCTAGCTAATAAGCCTCTGAAGCAATCAGAGGTATTTTCGTGATTTTTTTTTAACAAACTTTGATTTTCTGGACAGGACCGTACGAAGCAGGGGCGAAAGGGAACTCAGAAATTGAGAATACCCCAAATTTATCCTACCATCGTCCTTTGATTCTTCTTTTTTTGGCAAGAAAATTGCATGCATAAACATATTAGGGTTTTTTGTCAAAAAAAAAAAAAAAAAAAAAAAAAAAAAAAAAAAAACCATACATTCTAAAAAAAAGCATGTTTTTTCTTTCTTGGAATCCAAAAAGTAGGTTTAACAGTACAGTATAGTACTGTACTGTTGTGTATACTGCGCTGTTAGATACATTTTTTCCACATGTGTTTTCCAGATTCCCTTTGCCAAAATTTATGTGCAATGGTCTTTTATATTATTTAGTTATTAAAATCAAACTTTTTAAAGTTCTAAAATAAACGCCTAACATGTATTCAATAGAATTTATTTGTATTTTTACATTTTTCACTTTTGTGGCAAAGAGAAATGGTGCGTGTGATTGTAGGGGGTGGGCGCCAAATTGAAACTTCGCCCCGGGCAGGGACTGATTTACAAATTTGGAGACCTTGGGTACAGTTGCTTACGCGAGCCCTCCATGCATCGATACTCACAGGAGAACTGACTAAAAAATTAAAAAAGATAGTTACTAAATTAACCATTATCGACTTTAGAATATCAATTAAAACATTAAAAAACATAATTAATAACTTTTTTTTTAAATACTTGTTTCACAATTATGAAATTTAAATGAGTAGACGGTTTATAATAAACTGTGTGATGATAATTATGTTTTTTTTTTTCGATGCAAGTCTATATAATTGGAACAATAAAATATGCAACAACTATTTATAAACATTTTAATAAAAATTTTATTTTACTTAAGAAAAGTGTTATAATAAAAATAAATGACATTGACATGTTTCGGATCCGTCAAATAAGATCCATAATCATAATAAAAATAAAAATAAAATTTCAAAATATTTCACGGTCAATACAAATGACACGCGATAATGAGACATAAACAACAAAACACACACACACACACACACACACACACACACACAAAAAAAAAAAAAAAAACTACGCGCTTTATTGTGAAAAAGTAAATTAAAATAGACCATGATCTGGAAGAATTTCCAACAGTCTTTTAAAATCTGGTGATTTAAAAAATATATTGGATTTAATAAACTTTTTATCATAACTATTTATAAATTTTCTACTACAGCAAGCTACAATTATTTAAAATACTAGTGAAAAATGCTCCAAAGAGCAGTGCAAAAGCAGAATATGATTTTAATTGAGCATTAAAAAGTAATGGACAAGTGCTTCTGTTAATTACTGAGCATGAGGAAGGATAAGGGATCCCTTCTTGGCTACAACTCACTTCAATGTCAACTTTGAAAAAATCATATTTGCGCTTTTTCCATATAAAAGAAATTTGCGGTTCTTTAGTAGAATTTTCCACCGTGCTTTAGATGTTAACCAGGGGTGTAGTCATAAAAATAACATAAGATATATGCTCTAAGCAGAGGGATATTCTAGAATGTGTATACTATAAGCTTTCTTGAAAAACAGAGGGTATATGGTGTTCTATTAAAAAGTCCAGAAGGTGTACGGCGTATAGCCTGTACTACATCTCTGATGTTAACTGCACTGTTCACTCTGCACTATACTACAAATCAATTTTCTGTGCAATTATACACTTAGGGTATGCTTGGTGGCAGTGCATGAATGTGATACCTGCAGGAACTAGGTATCTGGCATTATGTCGCCTTCCTTTACATTTATGTCTAATTAAGCTGCATCTTTACTGGTTACGTCTTTACACTATACATTTTTATAGTAACTGCGACTGATTTGTTTTCACGGAAAAAGCGCAAATATGATTTTTTCAAAGTTGGCATTGAAGTGAGTTGTAGCCAAGAAGGGATCCCTTATCCTTCCTCATGCTCAGTAATTAACAGAAGCACTTGTCCATTACTTTTTAATGCTCAATTAAAATCATATTCTGCTTTTGCACTGCTCCTTGGAGCATTTTTCACTAGTCCTTCTATTTTTCCATATTCCATAGGGATACTGCACAACTTGTTTTGTATTTTATATGTAGAAAACAAAATCTTATTTGTATTGAAATTAAAAAATGCTACATACTCTAATACTCTGGTGTTACAAATTAAAAAAAATTTTTAAACAGGTTTTTCTATACCAAAGTTCTACGGTGGTTTTCAAAAAAAAAAAAAAAAAAAAAAAAAAAAAAAATCAGTTTTTTACTAAATTGAGTAAAATAATAAATCCTTTCAAAGAATAGATTTTTCATTCAAATATCCATTATTTTTGCCAAAAACAGCAACTTTTTTTATGCAAGAGTAAAGTTTGATACAAAAACCATGCTTCTTTTTTTTCTTAATCCGTATTTATTACGGACTTATTAAAAACGTACTCCACCGCTTTTATAGGAAACGATTGCTTTACTGTGTTATGGAGCATTCTCATTGGCCATAAAGAGACATTCTATAAAAACTGTGGAGTGACTCTGCAACAAATGGGTCAAATTTTTAATAGTGCACTGTTAAAAATCTGCTGCATTTTGCTGCAACGCCATCCACCACTTGTATATAATATCTCTATTCCAACCAATGAGAAAGCGCCATTTCACGGCCAAGTAACCGTTTTCTATACAAGCAGGGGAGTGCGTTGCAGCAAAATGCAGCAGATTTTTAACAGTGTGCATATCCTTGGCGCTATAGTTTACAGGAGTGGTACATTGTTCAAAATTTGAAACTTTTGCTGCATCGCCACTCCATCGCTTTGATAGAATATCTCTATTTTGATCGATGAGAATCTTCGATAATGCATTTAAGTAATCGTTTTCTACTTATCTACTATATCGTTTCCGTATATTTATTTTTTCAATCAGCACCAAGGTGCGCACTTTATTAGAAGACGCGCTCTATTAGAGGGCGCATTCTATTAGAATAAATACGGTATATACTTATAGTAAATACACTTTGTTAAAGTACAGGGCCCCAATATTTGACAGGTATTCCAGGCATTTTTGCCATTGATGCCATTGTGCTAAAAACAAAATATAAATAAATGAAAAAAATGGATAAAATATAAATTTGGTATGGTGCAAAAAATTGCCTAATTTAAAATTAAAAATCAAATTTAACAGCCACCAGGGCTAGACACCGTGCATAAGTATTCAGTAAATGATTCATTAAAAAATGACAAAAATCAGCATGTCAAAAATTTCAAAAAAATTCATAATTCGTTAAAAAATTAAGTTAAAAATAAAAGAAAAAAAAAGCATTCTGTATTTTTTTATGCTTAATCGAATGGTGTAACTGGTTTTTCTCTCCGATGATCACAAGTACCTTAGATTGATGACTGCCATTCTTTTATTTCATCTTGTAAAAAAACTGTTTAACGTAAAGCTATGAATTTTTGCAGGATTAATTAGCATCGCAAAATCTTTAAAATAAACTTTACCGCAACATTCTATCTGCAATAGAACATTAGATATACCATTTATGACCAAGTTTGGAAAATACGCAATTTCAGAAAAACCGCCCAGCGAAATAACGTTTTCTCGATGACTACCCCGGGATAAAAAGTTTGTCTTTTGTTTAAAAAAAAAAATTAAGTTTTTATCTTTAGTAGTTTTCGAGAAAAGTGCTGTGACACAAAATTTTTGTCCGATTTTCAGAATACTCTACAGTACACCTACAGTATGCCATAAAAAAAAAAAAAATATTTTTTGTGCTATGTTGTGCTTCTTGGTCAGACGAACATTTAAAAAAAAATCATCAAAATTGGATAAGTATTTAGTTAGTTATTGCAAAAAGAAAAGTTGAAAAATCCGTGTGCATTATCGCTCATCATATTATTGTTGCGCGCTGCCGCGCGCACAATGATTACGCTCATCTGCACTCGTATATTCCGATGATAACAGGAAAAGGACTATCTCACATAATAAATACTTTTAGACTAGACCTACATATGATCCTAAAGACCTGCCCATTCGTCGATTTTATGCGTGGGATTTTTTGAAGTGGGCTTGCTGGGTCACGTGATCAATAGCAGAACAAACAAACCGTTTTTAGCAGAACGTTTGCTATGACAGTATCCTTTTAAATTTTATGTTATTCTTTATATTATTATAAATATGAGGTGCTGCGTGCCTTTTTGCAATGCTGACAGCCGAGTCGATTATTTTGAGGATGATAATAATAAAATTTCAATGCACGAATTTCCTAAAGATGAAAATATTAAGGGAACAAAGGGAAGGAGGGGGGTGGGATTCAAATGGCAGAGGCCCATTAACAAAAACAAAATGAGTTGTTTTTATGGTTGTATTTAGAACCAAAAATTAATTTTTTAAAAAACTTAATTAACAAAATAGTTTTTTTTTTTCAAATAAATTTAACAATTGGGATACAAATAATTAATAAAATATTTGTGATGAATTCACTGTTTGCCTCTATCAGAAGATCAATATTTTAATTATTTTAGATGAATAATTGAAACTACTGAATATCACACAATTACAGTTATAAAATTACTGAGACAGAGAGAGATTTAAAAAATAATAATAATTGGAACATCATTTATTAAAAACATTGAGGCAAAACTATATTCTAATCTTCCATAACGTACTTAATACATCTATAATTATTACTATTATAAATATGAAAAAAAGATATTGCTAGATGAATATTTTAACTATTAAATAAAATATCAAAATAAAACTGTAGAACTGATGTTTGAGGTCACTGATCTGCAGATTTACTAGTTTCAGGAATACTACAACTTTCATTAATATACTATTAATTAATTTATTTTGTCAGAGGTGAATAAGTAAACATTTATGGCTGATGCATTTTTAATATATTCTGTAACTTGTTTTTATTTAAATGAGGAAAGATAAAGCCCTATCAGCCACTCTTTGACTGTGCCCTTAAAATATATTTTCTGCCTTTTGATTATTTCTATTTTCAGATTATAAAATATGCGAGGCAGAGTTACATATATATTATTAAAAAATAATAATTTATTAAAAAAAATAATAATAAATTATCAAATTTTTACTGCCCCACATAAAATAATTTAAAAGCTGCTATTTATAAAAGTTTTGGTGCTATAACATTTTGGTAAATGTTATTTAAAAGTTATTTATTTATTTTTTTTTATTTTCATTGTCTAATATAAAAATTCTAAGTACCTCTGAAATGTTTAAAAAACTATCTGTCTATCCCTAAAATTTTGTCTTGTAGTTTACTAATAAGAATTTTCTTTAATGCAATATAAACATTTTATTATCAAAGAAACATTTGTTTGCGATATAACTTCAATTTTAACGTCTAAATATCTTCTGTTCACCGATTTTATTTTTCATAAATGCGAATAGACGCCATAAATATTAATAAAGATGCAACATTTACACATATTTAAAGGGAAAATACCCGAAATGTTGTTCTGCTCTTCCACGCCATCTGCCGGCATTCTCTGGGTAAACTAAACACGTTTTTTTGAATGGATTGTCGGCAAATGGGCGGGTCTTTAGGATCATATGTAGGTCTAGCTTTTAGAAAATAAAGTTTCGTGCTGCCATCTATAAGTAAAATGTAAAACAAAATACTGTTTTTATTTTTATTTAAATGAATAGAATGTTTATCATTAAAATATTTCTATAAAACTGCCTCGAGATTGCTTTTTTTTTTTTTTTTATATATAAATATTATAGATGGGATAATTGTGTATAGAACTTCCATGGGTGTTTCCTCTTAGAAAAATTTACTTACTTCTGATAATGTCTTTTTAAACCAGTGAAACGATTAAAGAAAGAAAAAAAAAATTTCCCAAAATAGTTACTTTGAAAAACGTAGGAAACTTCTAATTACGTCCCCCCCCCCCTCCCCACTACGATATACACTAAATGATGACGTTTTATCTTTTATCTTTGATTAAAAATTAAAGTGTCGACCATCTATTAATTACTCTGGTTAAATTAAAATCACAGCACTTCAAATACGTAAGAATTATAAAATTCTGCGGCCAGAATGAAAAAAGCTTTTTCCTTCCAATAAACTCAATCAACTATGTTTAAAATATACTTATAATAATAATAATATAAATATTTTTTCCATTTAGTGTACATCTTGCAGACCCAATTTTAGCTATTTTTAAAATGACTTGACATATTTTTTGAAAAGTTGGGAATATAAAAACTGGATGTAAAAAATTCATTAAAATAACTATAAGAAGTATTTAAATTTAATACTAATCATTATAGACATTTTTCATCTAGATGTAATCACGAGAATATATCTTAATCATACTTATCAACAACAGATGGCGTCACTATCGATATTTACCTCCTTTTTCAGCTTTAGTTGATCAATGCATCACTGTATGTAATTGAGTACAGTAAAACCTCCATAAAGGATACTCCCGAATAGCGCACACCTCTATTTTGAGGACACTTTTTCGATCCCAACATCTATATGTACTTGTATATTTTTACATCCCAATAGCGGACATCTCTGAATAACGTACAAATTCAACGGTAACAATCAGGGCCTGACTAAGGCAGGAGCATGAGGGGCAATTGCCCCCCCCCCCGGCTTAAGGGGGGCCCCCCAAGGACAGATAAGTTTTTTGTTAAAGCCGTGTCAAATGAGTCAAATGATAAAAAATGGTCAAAAGTGACCAAATTTCTTTCTTTTTCTCAATTTTAGGCTCTCTCTTCTCCTATCCACTCTGTTTCTGCATCCAATGCCTCCTTAAGGCCTCACATTTATCCTCATATTCATATAATCTATAATTTCTTGAAATTGTCTTTCTTCTGATTTTATGTATATAGATGTGAATAGTACTTGGTACGAAATTTATGTACACATACAATAGTTATGAATTTCAGTTTTAGTCATGTGAGTATAATTTACGAACAATTTTAAGATAGAAGCCCCCCCCCCCCTAAAAGTGTTTGCCCCAGGGCCCCCCACTGTCTAAGTCGGGCCCTGGAACAATATGTCCGTTATTCAGAGATTTTACTGTACTTTAATGTAGGAGT
The DNA here is from genome assembly GCA_964019185.1 of Maratus speculifer. NCBI lineage: Eukaryota > Metazoa > Arthropoda > Arachnida > Araneae > Salticidae > Maratus > Maratus speculifer. The sequence continues at coordinate 137,208,654 of OZ025302.1, read as the reverse complement.
ATGTTATATTTTTCTGAATGTCAAGATCTTGTACAGGCCCTTATTACCGCATGGGCAAATTGGGACTTTGACCATAGGCCCCAGACCTTAAGGAGCCCCCAAATCCATAAATTATAAAATATTTACTTTCTTTTCCCAATTGCATTTCCTCCATATTACATAATCCATCCTCCATAACAAATTGCTAAAGTTGTATTAAAAAATTGTGTTCTATACAGAGAGCAAAAAAGTGTACTTTTATTAAGGTATTTAATTAGAATTGACGGAGCTAAGAATTTTCTTCTATTTATATCCAAGGTGCGACAATATGTTTATGCATTACACATACACATATGAGGGACCATCAGTTCTATTTGAATATCTTTGCAATGATTCGAAAGAGGGCCCCCTATTTTTTCTGTTTCCTGGACCCCAATTAGTCATTATCGGGCCCTGATCTTCTATATTGGTATATCTTTGTAAAAAGAAATACATGTACATCTTTCGAATAACAATAGCAATATCCTATACTAAAATGGATTTTTTCATAAAGTTAGCTTAGCTACGATTTTTAGTTTATCATAATTTTTAAATCTAAAATTTGTCAGTTTTAATTCAACATTTTTTACCCGAAAGAGATTTTTCCACTTCTGGGTATGGCATTATGTATTTTTTAAAGGAGGATTTATATTTTTAAGCCATTAACAAGCACAAAATGAGGGAATCCCACCCCTCTTCCCAAGGATGGCGTTGGAGGGAGGGCAGGGCAGTAGCTAAGGGGATGCTATGGGCGGCTCAGACCCTCCCCTAAAGCATTTTAAGCTTCCCCCCCCCTGGAAAAGATTCCAAGGTCACTAAATGAATTTAAGTTCTGAAAATCCAAATGAAATTCTGTTAAAAAAATCTAATTTAGATTTGAGGACCTTTCACAGTTTTGCAGAAATACTAAATTGTAACTAAAATAAGTGTTTCAACACTTGTTCATCCTATTTGCACATATAAAGCTAACATGATGTTTAACTTTGCACCAGTTATAGACTCAAAATTTTCATCATCATATAGTTTTTTTTTAGCAGAAAATGAAGTTATTACAGCAGTTTTATAAGAAACATAGTATCTACAATGCAGGGCCGTAGAAAGAAGTGAACAATAGGGGGGGGGGGGGGGACTCAAAAGAATGTAGGTGGAGGAATCATAATTTTTCTCTCTCTCTCTTTCTCTCTGACGCAGAAAGATAAATTAGTGCATATTCACACTGTAGGTACTATGTTTCTTATTAAACTATTGTAATAACTTTATGTTAAGAAAAGTACATGATGATGAAAAATTTGAATGTATAAATAGTGTAAAACTAAACCTCATGTTGTGATGAAACTTTTATTTTAGATACAATTTAGAAATTCTGCAAAACTAAGAAAGGACCTCAAAACTAAATTAGATTTTTGAACAGAATTTCATTTTGATTTTCGGAACAGAAATTCATTGATTGACCTTGGAATATTTCCCAGGAGAGATTCAAAATATTTTAGGGGGGGGGGGATGAGCCGCTCATAGCACCCCTTAGCTATGGCCCTCCTACAGTGTGAATATGCACTCATTTATCTTTCTGCATGAAAGAAAATATTAGCCACCCCCCCCCCCTATTATTCACTTCTACCTACGGCCCTGAGGGAATGTGAGGGGGCACTGCATGCCGTTGTGTATTACGCCCCCCCCCTTCCCCCTCGTCAAGATCAAAATTCAATTGTTGCCGGAAAAATATTTTGACATTATAATTTTGACCCGACACGACGACGTGACCAATGGGTCGTTGATGCAGCATTGTTTAATATTTATTAAACTAAATCTGATGTATAAATCTTAAAATTAAATACAGATACATATTACAAAATATAAATTTATATACGGTGTAACCACTGAATAACGGTTACCTGTTTTTAATGTTTCTGGTAAACAAAAATCACCGGATTATACATATAATGAATTCAATACTAATAAGTAATTAGAATAATAATGGATATTTGTGAACATGAATTATTTTATACTATTATTTATTATTCTGCAGAGCATCTCTTTCGAATTTTTAGGTAAGCCCATGAAGGCTGAATCATTGCCTAATATTTTCACTGGGTAAAAAGATTTTTGTTGATATCTCGGACAATGGATGTCAAATAAAATCTTGATAGGCAATTATTTTACTGTTTTTACTTTCTTCTATATCTTCAATAGAAGAAAGTATTGTAATCGAAAATTTTTTTTCGACTTCCGGTTTTCGACGGATTTACACATTTTACGCAGTGTTGAATTTAGACACTTTTCTCCGGAAGGGACTTCTGTGGCTCCAGGGGGCGGGGGTGACATTATAGAGTTCCGGTGGGGGGATTGTAATCTTTGACCATTGAAAGTAGAAAATCTCAAACTTTCCGAGGTGGGATATTTCATTGCTACGGGGGAGTGTCCCCCCTGTTCACCCCCTGAATTCAACACTGGTTTTAAACTCCGAGATTCCAAAAAACATGTTTTTATAAAATGTCTGTCTGTCTGTGTATTCGTATGTCGCCAATGTACCACCGAAAAGTGTATCAAGATATGCACAGAATTGAAGCAAATTTTTTGAGAATGTTTTTGGTTGTGGCAAGCAGGTCCTCCTTCAATTTGAAATATTCCGCCGGAAAGGAGCGCTGTAGTATGAATGTCTGAGTTATTTTCAATATTGCACTATCTAAAAGTGCATGAAGTAATGCATAGTACTGAACCAAATTTTTTGCGTAAGAGTTTGGGTATGGTCAGCAATTAAAAATGCTATGATTGTCCTGTTCTAGCGTAATCGTAGTGGCATTCAGTGATTTATATCAGATTCAATAGATTTACAATAGCGTGATGTTATTAAAATACTCTGCAAACGATTTATGTATAGACCATAATGTAATAGAATTCTTTTGGATGGCCTTGTAAATAAATTATTAATCCCACATACTTCATATACAATACCAAACATGCATAGGGGACCCTAAATAACGTTTACTAATTGCATGAAAATCCGAGTATATTTACGGAAATTAGAGCGCGGATAGACGGAGAGACAAACCGAATGCATAAAAACATTTCAACTTTGTTGGAAAGTGTTAAAAACAGTATGTAAGAATACAGATCCGATAAAATAAATCAACTCTGAATTAAAAAAAAAAAAAAAAAAAAATCAGACAGAAAGGGCTGCTATAATTGTGATGCCTGTGTCATTTACATTATTGTACTATCAAAAAGTGTATGAAGTTATGCATAGAAATGAACAAAAATTTTTGTGCGTGATTATTTTTGGGTATGGCAAGCAGGTCCTCCCTGAATTAAAAAAGAAAATCTGCCTGGAGGAGGGCGCTGTTAAAGCGATTTCTGTGCTATTTTCATTATTGCACCATCGAAAAGTATATAAAGTTATGTACAGAATTGGAGCAAATTTTTTGTGTATGTTTTTGGCTATGACCAGCAGATCTTCCTTGAATTTGTAAATATTCAATGGGAAAGGAGCATTGTTGATAGCGCTTTTTGTATCATTTTCTCGGTTGCTCGTCGTTCTATTGTCCATCGGCTCGTGCAGAGATGAGAACGTATGTTCTGCTTAGCCGGCTATTTGCAAACCGCTGATGATAACAGAATAAGGGAAAATTATTGATCTTAAAAAATATCATGATCCACATTGACTTGTTTTTACTCCGAATTATTGACTGAGGCAGAAATTTAAGATGAAATCAAAGTTGGTATAATATTGAATTAATAATATTAAAGTATTAACATGCATAAATAATTTTTGAAATATTAAAATGTACACATGAGATAGAAAAAAGTTTTGGGATTGGCACATCCAACTAGGTAATATTAATCTATAAAGATCCTTTGTTATATAGTCAGGCTAAGGCTGTAGTTCACTTGTTGTGTTGAATATTTGCTATGCGTTCTTTGATCCTAGTTTTAAGGGTCCTGTCCCTGTCCGCGAAAACACTCGTAAGCTAATGCTATTCCTATGGGGAGCCATTTTTCTAATAACGTAATAACTCTTTCGCATTTTGACAATTTTAATTTTTTTTTTCTCACCGTTATATTTTCATGATTCCAATCGGCCATGTTTTCATACTTTTGGCTGCAGGAAAGCACAATAGTAATTCTATGAGACAACTGCTAAAATCGGGTTTTTAGGTGTTTTCCACTAAAATATGACTTGGGAGACCGATTGCGTCTTAATATGCGAATAGAGATTTAGGTAATCCTAGATTTCAATCCGTGAACTCGATGAGGTGATTGTCTGTGCTGCCGCCTCCCGGTGTATTAGAATTAAATCAGATTGCGAATGTTTGATAATTGATAGCATGAGAAACAAGGATTAGGTTTTTTTTTTTATGCAGACAATAAATTATGAATAGAAATACATTTTTGTAAAAAGATTTCTGATTAAAAATATCATTAAAAGCTTTTTTTTTTTTAATGAAATACAAAATAAGCAAACTATTTTATTTCGAAGTCGAATGGGATAAAGTTTTGATTGTTTAAAATGAAATGTTGTTGTATTGCATGTTGTGTCTTTTGATAAAAGTAATAATACAGTAAATTAATATTTTTATACAATTTAGAAAATTTACATCGTGGAGTTAGGTTGGACATTACAGTTTTTTGTGAAGTTGAAAAATCATTGCTCACATAGGACAAGCAGCAATGACATTCGACTAAGGTTGCCAGAAAACTCTATTTTTGAAAAAATACATCAACTTTTTCCCCGACAAAAAAGCGAATATAATATTGCATAGCTACAATCTTGTACGGATTTTTATTACCACTAAAATTTAATGAAAAATTTTCATTATTTTAAACGCTAAAATTGCTTGAATTTCGGTGATTCAATTAGCTATAATCTTTCATAAAATTTAGTGGTATGAAAAATTCATATAAGTTGGCAGCTATGATATTGTAATTTTTTAAAATCAAATTTGTAGGTTCCGGGAGGAATTTTATTTATTTTTTTTTTCAATATTTTATATATACTGTTGACTAATTTGCATTTCCAAATGCTTAAAAAATTCTATGTTAATAAAAGTGGTTTTCAAAATTTCATTTTCTGAAAATTAAAGCTATTGCTAAATAAAAAAAAATATATATGATTTTAATGGAAAATTTTTATTGATTCTCAAACTTCCTAATATAGAGCTTTAAAATACATCATGTTTCAATGGTAGGTGCAAACAGCATCTAAAGTGGTTCCTTGTTAGTAGAAAAATTTCTTTCATATAAGAAGCATATTGCATTTCACATACAGTGCTGTGAAACAGTGGCGCCAACTTTTGAAAAATATTGGTTGGCTAAAAAATATTGGGTAGGCTCTTTTTTTTTTTTTTTTTTTTTTTTTTTTTTTTTTTACCCCTTGGGGACGAGCTACACGTATACGTGCCGCAAAAAGGCTTAAGAAACCTTATTTATCATCACCAGTAAAAATGTACTGTAAAATTTGCCTTATTTAATCGGAGCATTTTCTTGATTTAAAAACGACAAATTTCAGTTTTTAAAATCCGGTGACAAAACATTAAAAATTTCGTTATAAGCTCCCGTCGCGAAGGGGTTAAAGGGCTGGCAGAGGGTGAAAGCTGAGAATTTTAAATCAAGCTATCATGTTTAAATAAAATTACAATTTTATTAAATTCTATTCTCATGCGTTTTTCCTTATAAAGACACATTTTAACACGCTTTTATTAGCTTCACCTGTATGTTTGTAAGTTTGTGAGTTTGTAACTCTCTTTATTTTACGTATGTTCGCCGATTACTCCGAAACCATACAACCGATTAACTTGGTTTTGGTGTTAAATGAAAGACGATGCTCTCGAATTGGTACCACTTCAGTTTCATCGAAACTGGTTCAGTACTTTTTTAGTAATTAGGCAAAAACTAATAAAATTAGTGATTTTTCGCTAATTAAAAGTGTTAAATACGTTCACTGAATGGAGGGTAGACAGCATGGCCAAGCGGTCTAAGGCGCCGGATTGAAGTTCAGTTTTTCGAAAGAGATTGTGGGTTCGAACCCCATTCCTGACATTATTTACATCTATGTAAAATTAAAAAAAAACATTTCGGTATTACAATTTTTATTTTTAACCGGCTTTAGAAAAGGAAGAGAAAGTTATCAATTCGACGCGTATGCATTTTTTTTTCTATGTATGTTCACCAATTACTCTGAAACTATCCAACCGATTAATTTGGTTTTTGTATTAAATATAAATATAGTTTAAAAAAACTAAGAACCACGCTTTTAAAGTAATCAAATTAAAAAGTGAAAAATAAATATAGTTTAAAAAAACTAAAAAACACGCTTTTTAAGTATATCAAACTAAAAAGTGAAAAAATAATTCGTACTATCAGCTGAAAACGAAAACAGATGAAAAATACTATATTACTATAAAATCATTGTTATTATAGAAATCAATTAATAAGCAATAAATAAAATTATCGTGGAAAAACAAGCGTGGGGTGCTCCATCTACCATGCTCCATCTATCAGTTCTTCAGAAGCACCCCACGCTTTTTTTTCCACGATAATTTTATTTATTGCTTATTAATTGATTTCTTTAATAACAATGATTTTATAGTAATATAGTATTTTTCATCTGTTTTCGTTTTCAGCTGATAGTACGAATTATTTTTTCACTTTTTAGTTTGATATACTTAAAAAGCATGTTTTTTAGTTTTTATTAAACTATATTTATTTTGTAACGTCATGACATCATGAACATGACTACAAACTGAATTAGCACAAAGTTAAACATAGAACAAAACATTTCAGTCATTTTAAGGTTTATGGGTGTCACTCGAAGAATTAAAACACATGGTCATTGACAAAATAAATTTTATTCTAAGGAGAAAGACGAATAATAAAATAATAATGAAATGAATAACTAGAACAATAGAAATTGGGTACACTATAATTCAATATTATTGGATAGGCTCGGGCCCCCACGGGTCCATATAAGTTGACGCCACTTCTGTGAAACACATTTATTTTTGCAAAAAGTAATGAATACTGTGGTGTATTTAAATGTAACCGCAACTAAAGTAAAAATGTAAATAGAATGTTTTTATGTCAATTGTGTTCTATGCCGATTGTGTGTATCTGTGATCGTCTGCTGTAAATAATGTGTCCGTATTAAATAAGTTCTTTAGTAAGATGAAAGTATTATTCTTCCAAAGTATATATATCTTGCTGATGATGTTAAATCGATATTTAGTTCACATATTAAAATAATATGTGATATCTGATTCAATATTATTGGGCAGGCTCGGGCCCCCACGGGTCCATATAAGTTGACGCCACTTCTGTGAAACACATTTATTTTTGCAAAAAGTAATGAATACTGTGGTGTATTTAAATGTAACCGCAACTAAAGTAAAAATGTAAATAGAATGTTTTTATGTCAATTGTGTTCTATGCCGATTGTGTGTATCTGTGATCGTCTGCTGTAAATAATGTGTCCGTATTAAATAAGTTCTTTAGTAAGATGAAAGTATTATTCTTCCAAAGTATATATATCTTGCTGATGATGTTAAATCGATATTTAGTTCACATATTAAAATAATATGTGATATCTGATTCAATATTATTGGGTAGGCTCGGGCCCCCACGGGTCCATATAAGTTGACGCCACTTCTGTGAAACACATTTATTTTTGCAAAAAGTAATGAATACTGTGGTGTATTTAAATGTAACCGCAACTAAAGTAAAAATGTAAATAGAATGTTTTTATGTCAATTGTGTTCTATGCCGATTGTGTGTATCTGTGATCGTCTGCTGTAAATAATGTGTCCGTATTAAATAAGTTCTTTAGTAAGATGAAAGTATTATTCTTCCAAAGTATATATATCTTGCTGATGATGTTAAATCGATATTTAGTTCACATATTAAAATAATATGTGATATCTGATTCAATATTATTGGGTAGGCTCGGGCCCCCACGGGTCCATATAAGTTGACGCCACTTTTGTGAAACATATATATTTTTGCAAAAAGTAATGAATACTGTGGTGTATTTAAATGTAACCGCAACTAAAGTAAAAATGTAAATAAAATGTTTTTATGTCAATTGTGTTCTATGCCGATTGTGTGTATCTGTGATCGTCTGCTGTAAATAATGTGTCCGTATTAAATAAGTTCTTTAGTAAGATGAAAGTATTATTCTTCCAAAGTATATATATCTTGCTGATGATGTTAAATCGATATTTAGTTCACATATTAAAATAATATGTGATATCTGATTCAATATTATTGGGCAGGCTCGGGCCCCCACGGGTCCATATAAGTTGACGCCACTTCTGTGAAACACATTTATTTTTGCAAAAAGTAATGAATACTGTGGTGTATTTAAATGTAACCGCAACTAAAGTAAAAATGTAAATAGAATGTTTTTATGTCAATTGTGTTCTATGCCGATTGTGTGTATCTGTGATCGTCTGCTGTAAATAATGTGTCCGTATTAAATAAGTTCTTTAGTAAGATGAAAGTATTATTCTTCCAAAGTATATATATCTTGCTGATGATGTTAAATCGATATTTAGTTCACATATTAAAATAATATGTGATATCTGATTCAATATTATTGGGTAGGCTCGGGCCCCCACGGGTCCATATAAGTTGACGCCACTTCTGTGAAACACATTTATTTTTGCAAAAAGTAATGAATACTGTGGTGTATTTAAATGTAACCGCAACTAAAGTAAAAATGTAAATAGAATGTTTTTATGTCAATTGTGTTCTATGCCGATTGTGTGTATCTGTGATCGTCTGCTGTAAATAATGTGTCCGTATTAAATAAGTTCTTTAGTAAGATGAAAGTATTATTCTTCCAAAGTATATATATCTTGCTGATGATGTTAAATCGATATTTAGTTCACATATTAAAATAATATGTGATATCTGATTCAATATTATTGGGTAGGCTCGGGCCCCCACGGGTCCATATAAGTTGACGCCACTTCTGTGAAACACATTTATTTTTGCAAAAAGTAATGAATACTGTGGTGTATTTAAATGTAACCGCAACTAAAGTAAAAATGTAAATAGAATGTTTTTATGTCAATTGTGTTCTATGCCGATTGTGTGTATCTGTGATCGTCTGCTGTAAATAATGTGTCCGTATTAAATAAGTTCTTTAGTAAGATGAAAGTATTATTCTTCCAAAGTATATATATCTTGCTGATGATGTTAAATCGATATTTAGTTCACATATTAAAATAATATGTGATATCTGATTCAATATTATTGGGTAGGCTCGGGCCCCCACGGGTCCATATAAGTTGACGCCACTTCTGTGAAACACATTTATTTTTGCAAAAAGTAATGAATACTGTGGTGTATTTAAATGTAACCGCAACTAAAGTAAAAATGTAAATAGAATGTTTTTATGTCAATTGTGTTCTATGCCGATTGTGTGTATCTGTGATCGTCTGCTGTAAATAATGTGTCCGTATTAAATAAGTTCTTTAGTAAGATGAAAGTATTATTCTTCCAAAGTATATATATCTTGCTGATGATGTTAAATCGATATTTAGTTCACATATTAAAATAATATGTGATATCTGATTCAATATTATTGGGTAGGCTCGGGCCCCCACGGGTCCATATAAGTTGACGCCACTTCTGTGAAACACATTTATTTTTTGCAAAAAGTAATGAATACCACTGGCATACATTAATCCAGAAAAACAGTAAACGCCATTTACATTTATGTAACACATCTTACAGCATAATTTCATAAACATTTTAGAACAATAAACTCGCCTTCAGAAAACACCTGAATTAGAATGTTCACGTTCAACAGTTGATAGGCAAAATATATGATTGACACGTGATCCACGGTAGTTAAAAAGAAACAGCAACGTCATGATTGAGGCCAGGGTCTTTGGCATAATCTGTTCACGTAGAACACGTTAAACAAAAACCAAAACAAAACAATCAATTACTTTATACTGAAGATAATGACTTAGTCGGCGTAAGTGAACAACTTCCCTTGCAGAAATATGTCGGAACGTTAGAAAAAGGCTGGTGAACTTTCTCAAAAATGTCGGTCCATCAAGCAAGAATGGATGAATTGGGAAGGAGTGTTAGATTGTTTTGTTTACCGTATTACCTCATTCTGAAATTGACGGACAAGGAAAGGGCATCGTTTGGTTAGTATGTTACGATATAGGCTTTTAACATAAGGAAAATGAATTAAATGGGGAGCGGAGGTCAAAATATGTAGGAGACAGAGGGATTTATTAAGGTCTGATAATGCTTTTTTTTTTTTTTTTTTTGCAATGCTTTTTCAATGGAGGTCTTTCACCCAATTGGCAGACATTTGTTTTAAGCATATTAAATGGTGATAAACGAACAGCAATAACCTAATACAATCCTTAATATTGTTACCACAGGTGCCGAAGATTACGAATTTTCAAAATCCCTCTTTTTTCAAAAAGTATTCACATTAAATAATTGCAGAAACCAGCGATAAAACAAAGATTTTATTAATGTAACTGCGATCAAATATGTTTTTTTTTTTTTTTTTTTTTTTTTATTGTGTTATTGAAAATCTAAAGTCTTGTCTCCTATGCATTACAGATTATGTATTTATTAAAGACTCGGAGAAAAAAAAGCACGTCTAAATTTCTAATATGTATAACATTGTTAGTAAGGTCTTAGAAGAAAATTTATGGAAATACATGCTATAATTCTTTATAGTTTAAAAATTGGCATGTCTTAAAGAAGACTGGTGCCTACAATTTAATGGTGATGGCAATTTCAGTTATAAATCTTAATTTGAAACTAGTAGCACACAAACGTTAATTAAGAAAAATGACGAAAAATTTTTCTATAAATTAAAATTTATTTAAAGAAAATCGTACGTGAACAATTTCCCTCCAAGAAATGTCGGAACGTTACAAAAAGGCTGCTGAACTTTCTCAAAAAAGTCGGTACTTCAGGCAGAATGGATGAAGTTGGAAGGTGTATCAGATTGTTTTGTTTACCGTATTACCTCATTCTGAAATTGACGGACAAAGAAAGGGTATCGTTTGGTTAGTATGTTAGGATATAGACTTTTAACCTTAGTAAGACGAATTGAGCGGCAAGCGAAGGTCAAAATATGTAGAGAACAGAGGGATTTATAAAGGTCTGTACTTTTTTCAGTGGAGGTCATTCACTCATCATTAGCAGACATTTTTTTTACAAGCATATTAAATTATGAGAAACAAACAGCGATAACCTAATAACACTAATAATATTACCTAATAATACTCACCATAGGTGTCAACGATTACAAATTTTCAAAATCCCTATTTTTAAAAAGTATTCATATTAGATGATTACAGAAATCTGCGATAAAACAAAGGTTTTACTAAAAGAACTGCAATTTAATAAGGTAACTGTCTTCTTTTTATAATAGTACTTAAAATTGATAAGTCTTGGCCCCTTTTCATTACGCGGATTATGTATTTATTAAAGACTGGAAGGAAAAAAACCCATGCATATTTTTAATATATATAACATTGTTAGTTAGTGAGGTCTTAGAATAAAATACATGGAAGTACATATTGTAATTCTTCATAATTCAAAAATTGCTGAGTCTCAAAGATGGCCGGTGCTAGCGATTTAATTTAATATGTTACGTAGGGCAAAAATACCTATTCTTAAATACTAGTAATAAAATGCGAACAGAACACGTGCTCTAAATATATGGCAATGTCGGTATTAATTATGCCTCGAGGTACTTCCTCAATAACATTTTTTTTTAGTACATTAGGAGTTATAATTGTTAATTTAAAACTAAAAGCACCAAAAAGTTAATTAGATAAATATTAAATTTTTCTATAAATTAAAATTTATTTTAAAAGAAACTCATAAGTGAACAACTTTCCTTCAAGAAATATGCCGGAAGCATGGGAATCACTTTTTACAGGGCAGATTTTTTGTTTTGATCTTCCGGCAGATTTTTTGTTTTGAAATTTAGGCAGGACCCGCTTACCATACCCAAACAAAATCATACACAAAAAAAATCAGTTCATTTCTATGCATAACTTCATACACTTTTTGATGGTACAATAACGAAAATGACACAGACTTCGCGACTATAGCGCCCCTTTCCGGGGGAATTTTTTTAATTCAGGGAGGACCAAATAGCCATAGCCAAACACTTATATAAAAAGACTGGTTCAATTTTTTGATACTACTTGGTTATCCCGTCGACCAATTTCGCCAAATTATACAAATCACCAAACTAATAGCCAAATTATATATATCGACATAATTTTTATTTTGAATAACGAAAAAACAAATAATTAGAAGAATATTAATAAAATTACAAATAAAAAGTCAAAATAAAAGCACTTAATGATGTTTTAAACACCTTTATCATCATATTTAATGTCATTGAACGTGATAGTCACAGTTATCCATTATTGGCATTTAATCTTATGGTTTGGCGATAATTTTGTGGTCGACGGGATAACCAAGTAGTACCAATTCTTCGCATAACTTCATACGCTTTTTGGTGGTACAATACTGAAAAAAAAAGTAAAAAAAATCGCTACTGCAGCGTTCCCTTTCGACGGAATATTTCAAAATTTAACCTCTTCGCTACTGGCGATTATTACAGTATTTTTAATTATTACTGAATTATTTCTTCTCTCGTTTGACTTCAGAGCGAAATTTTTGTTTTATTTTCATTAGCTCGAATCTTAGAATTCGAAACATATTATTCTTATATCGAAATTTCATTTATATTTGAGTATCATTAATAAAATGGGACAAAACTGATGCACCCATTTGGGTACTCAGGGACTGAAGAGGTTAAGGAGGACCTGCTTGCCACAACCAAAAGTATACACAAAAAATTTGGTTCATTTCTATGCATATCTTCATATACTTTTCAATGATATAATGTCGAAAAACGGACACACACACGAACAGACAAACATTTTCTAAAAACACGTTTTTTGGAATCTGTGACCCCTAAAACGTGTAAATTCGACGAAAACTGGAAGTCGAAAAAAATTTCGATTACAATACCTTCTCCTATTGAAGATGGAAGAAAGTAATAACTTGTGAGAATAATGAAGGATTTTTGAGCACCTTAAGTGGCACGTATACCAGTCGCTCTTCCCCAAGGAGTTAGAATAAACAAAGTTTTTGCGGTGTATTTCTTCCGTAGAGATTCTAAAAGTGTATATGAAGTGTATTTTTGTTTTCAGAAAATGGTGCGAGATGAATTAAAAAAAAGAAAGAAAAAAAACGCCAGTGGCAACTTAGCAACAAATGTATAACCCTTAGGGGTTAATAATACAGAGAGTTTTAGTAAAAAAAATTGAAAATGTTGACATAAACAAGTAAAATTTCTCCTTAAAGAAACGTCTGATGTTTTGTTGCGTTTGTAACCTCATTTTCAAATTAGCCAACATCGAAAGGGTATCGTTTGGTTATTATGTCAGGATGCTTTTACTCCGTTGAAAAATAACTAAGCAGAAGGTGAAGGTTAAAGTATCTAGAAATAGGAAAATAATTTGTAAGTGTATTTAGTAAATCTTTTTTTTTTTTTTTTTTTTTTGTTATTTTAGAATATGTAGGTCTTTGACCGTAAATAGGTATGTATCTTTGGCAGTATATCAACATGCACATAGTAATAATTATAAAAAAAGGTACAAAATGCACGTCAAACGTAGCAAATGAGGTACATTCGTACTATAACGAAGTTTTAAAAATACTCAGACCTTGATGTAATAGTATACAGTACTTGAAATACAATATAGCAGCTGAAATATTTTGGGTATCCCTGTAAATACTATCTGCTTTTTATTATACAGGAAGTAACTTGTATTATATCTTAACAACGTATATCTATTTCATAAAATGTGAAATAGTTTAATATAATTAAAACGCCCACAAAACAATCATTTCCCCTATACAATTATGCATAATAATACTTTTGTTTGACCCTGTAAATGAATAACAAATATTTTTTGCACCACAGATTGTGCAAAATGTATATTTTAATACATACTTCAAATATTGATATCAATTTTATTTTGTTCGGAGAAGTCTGACATCATTAAAAAGCACTTGAAACTATTTTTCCCATTTTTTGTAATGTAACGGAAAACTTTTGATTGTCCGTGTAATTTAACTATACATCTGATTTTCATAAAATTTCAAATGACTTGACAAAATTATGCAACAATTATGTATTTTAAATTTCAAACAATTCGGTTGTGTAGTTTTTGCTCTATTATATGCGGACAGACGGACTGAGCGACGACTATAAGTGCTAGGTATTTAAATAATTATGAACGCACCAAGTTAAAAAAAATGCTAAGATTTTGGTGTAATTGTATACAGTACATCGGATACAGTATAGTATCCGAAATCTTTTGTGTGTCCCTGTAAATACTGTTTGCTTTCTATTATACCGGAAGTAACTTGTAGTAAATCTTACAAGGAATACCTCCATACTGGGCATACTCAGATTTTTTTTTTTGAAAAAAATACTAATTAATCTACTCATGTATGTAATAAAGGATCAGTGAAAATTAGCGGCGGAATTCCAGAAGAAAACATGTAAAAAAAAATAAAATACTTTCGAATATTTGGCGTGAAAAGACGAAAGTGTCACACGATTTGGCGAGCAGTACTTTTCCCCGCCAAAAGCAAACGATTTTAATGCAACTGAAAACTTGGATTTTTAGAATCCGCGTAAATGGTGATTGATGAATTTAAACATAAACAATGAGAGAGTTTAATATATTTTATGCATATTTATGTATATTAAATTGCATATGTATACATTATTTAGGCTAAAACCATTAGGTAGGCCTTCCCACCTAGCCGAATCTGTATACATTATTTGTTGCTGTAGTTATTTAATTTACCTCTGGGAAAAATATTTTCATATATAAAAAATTCTTATTCAGTAAAATTATTTTCATACATTTAGGCGTATTCAAAAATAAAAGTTAGATGTTTCCATAGCAACAGAATCGAATTGATAATGCTCAAATGGACTTTGAACTTGAAACAATTTTAATTAATTTAAATTTGAATTTCATTTCAAATCTCAAATTTCGATGATTAAATTTGAAATAAATACATATAAATTTTAATATAACGAAATTAAAACAAACTAAAACTGACAAAAACAAAGATATTTAATTTATTTAAACACGTTGAACATGAAACTTTTTTCCTTTAAAATGCATTTGACATAAAAAAACAAACATCTTTTGAAATTCCTTTTCATCGCCAACCGAAGATAAATCGCCAAATAACGAAATTTTCATTATTTTTTTACGGACAGGGAACTTGAGTTCCGCCGAAATTTTTTTTATAAACGTATATGTCCTCACGAGAAGAACATTCTGTAATTTTTTCAGATTTTTCGGAGTATGCCCGTATGGAGACCTTCCTTGTTAGCAGTATCTGTTTCATAAAATGTGAAACTGTTTAATACAGGCCTGTCCAACCTTTTAGTAAGCAATGGCGCACCTCAGCTCTTGGCACTTAATAAAGGGTGTCATTATTCGCTTGACCGAAAACATGCGGCAATACTATCGCCAAGTGTTAGTATAAATGCACGTCATAATACAATGCAAATGAACCTTACTGCGGTAGACAAAAGGCCCTACGGCTCTGAAGTTAAATGTATTAAATTTCAAATTATACAATTTTCTATGAGAGGACTATCTCAAAAATGTTTGTAAAGAACAATATTACAAAACTTTAATCGTACCTATAATAAAATAAATGACTAAAAATAAATAAATAAAAATGAAAATCAGGAATATTGCTATGTTTCTTTTAGAATGTGAAAATATGCTATAACTTTTTTTGAATGACTCAATTTAGATTTTATAAAAAGTACAAAAATAAAGGCAGGCATAATAGTGACCAATCTATTTGGTTGGTTCCAAAGAGGTAGTCTGAAAGTGCTTCCATAAATGAAAATTATTCTTAATTTTTTTAAGCAAAATAACCCCCCTAAAATTTCAAAAGTCAAGAAGGGATAATTAAACCTTATCCCTTGTATAAGACAGTGTGACCACAGCAAAAAGAAAACAGCTGAACTTCCATGCACATGTATCTCCAAAATGTTGGAGGAGATGGGAAATGTTTATTTTTCTGTTTCTTCTTAACTATTAAAAAGATCTATTTCAATTATTACCAAAATTACCAAAATTTACCAAATTTAACCATTATAATTACATTTTATAAACAATAATTACCAATAGTAAAAATATGCAAGATTAAATTTTCAATTTATACTTCTAGTTTTTAACTCTTTGAGGGCAAACAATTGTGTTACTCTAATATTGAACTCGCACCAGAATTTCAAGAATTTTTTTTTTTTTTTTAAATAAATAAAGACATTTTTATAACTATTTTTCCATCAAAGATATAAAATTAAAAATTCACTAAATGTTTCTGGTGGAAATCTTGATTAAAATTAGGCGGTGGGATATAATATATCCACTGCACCTCAATGGGTTTAAATGCATTTTCACAATTTTTAAAAATATCATTGCTGCAAATATGAAGGATTTTCAAGAAAGCATTCTTTATAATGGAATTTCACTTCTAAAAAGTCTAATAACAGGAAACATTAAAAGGGTGCCATCGGGCGCCGCGTTGGACAGCCCTGGTTTAATATAATAAAAAAAAGACCCCAAACAATATTTCCCTTTATACTATTATGCATTCGAATACTTTTGTATGACCCTGTAAATTATTAACAAATATTTTTTGCATCACAGGTTATACAGAATGTATATTTTAATACATAGTTCACAGATTAATATTAATTTTATTATCTTCGGAGAAGTCTGACATCATTAAAATGCACTTGAAACTGTTTTTCCCCCTTTTTGTAATGTAACGAAATACTTTTGATTGTCCCTGTAATTAAACTGTACATCTAATTTTCATAAAATTTTAAATGGTTGGTTAAAATTATGCAAAAATTATATATTTTAAATTTCAAATAATTCGGTTGAGTAGTTTTTGCTCTGTTATATGCGGACAGACGGACATGCTCACGGACTGAACGACGAGTATAGGTGCTATGTATTTGCATAATTACGAACGCACCTGAAAAAGATTGTTACATTTCTATAAAAGAACTTTAATAAGAATCGCTATATCGAGTGACATAATTCTGATAAAAGTTTATAAATGAGCAAGTCATTAAAAATAATTTTTTTTAGTCGCAGGTTTTTTTACGGGTCATTTAACATTAACAACATAACTAATCAATATTTTTGAAAAAAAAAAAAAAAAAAACTTTTAAATAATATCTATTTTTATTCATTTTTTTTTTTCAGAATTTTTATTTTTTTAATTCAAGGTTTTTCAAGATAGAAACTTTTGCCTACATGAATCATAAAATTGCTCGGATAAAATAATGCAAAATTTACAATAAAAATTTACTTGGAGAATAATAAATCATGACTGGCAAAAACACGTGTCTCCTATGACGTACGAGTAAATCAGAGAAGCGGGTAATAATAATATATGGTTTGATTTTTTTTATTAAGTTAAAATGAGTTTATTTACAAATAATTTCTATTAATATGCATAAGAGGTAAATAAAAATACTCTAATAAAACGAAACAATTTGGAAATTGCACGTGAAGCGTAGCAAATGAGGTGCGTTCGTACGATATCGAAATTTTAAAATATTCAGATCTTGCTGATATAGTAGAGCGTACTTTGGATACAGTACAGTGGTCGAAATCTTTGTGTTCCTGTAAATATGCAGGAAGTAATTTTTATTATACTTTATTAACGTATATCTTATTCATAAAATGTGAAGTAGTTTAATATAATTAAAACACCCCCCAAACAATGTTTCCCCGTATAACATTATTTAGTGGAATACATTTGTGTGGCTCTGTAATTTAATAATAAATATTCTTTGCATCACAGATTGTACAAAATGTATTTTTAGTACATATTTCATAGATTCATGTCGATTCTGTTATGTTCAAATGAGTGTAACACCATTAAAATGTATTTGGAACTTTTTTCCCCATTGATCGTAATGTAACGGAATCCTTTTGATTGTCCCTGTTATCCATCCGATTTTCATAACATTTGAAATGACTCGACAAAATTATGTAATAAATATACGTTTTAAATTTCAAACGATTCAAATGCATTTGAAACTTTTTTCCCCATTGACCGTAATGTAACAGAATCTTTTTGATTGTCTCTGTAATTGATCTATTCATCCGATTTTCATAAAATTTAAAATGACTCGACAAAATTATGTAATAATTATGTATTTTAAATTTCAAACGATTCGGTTGGGTAGTTCTTGCGTTGTTATATGCGGACGGACAGAGAGACGGACAAACGGACGGACTGAGCGACAACAATAGGTGCTACGTATTTACATAATTACGAACGCACCTAAAAAGTTAAAGAGTACTAGTTCCCCTTAAAATCAAGACCTTTTTTTTTATTTTTTGTTTAATATAAAGTTATCAAGTTGTAAATTCTGTTAATATACATAAGAGGTAAGTAAAAATATTTTAGTGAAAAAAAAAAAAAAAAAAAAAAAAAAAAAAAAAAGGTTAAAGGATATTGATTCCTCTTAAAATCAAGAAATTTAATTTTTTTTTCCTTTTTAAAATGAGATTATCAGATAATAGATTCCATTAACTACTTAACTGAACAATATTTTTGCAAAAAACTTTCAAGTAATGGCCATTTTTTTTGCTTCCTTTGCAGAATTTTAATCTTTTATCATCGGTTTTTCCAATCAGATATTTTTGCTTAATTTGAATCAGAAAAATGCTCGAATTAAATAATGCAAAATTTACAATAAAAATTTACTGGCGAGAATAATGAATCATTACTTGAAATCACTTGCCCATACCATGTATGGTCATGATTGACACAAATACGTTAAACGTGTGGTGTACGGGTAAATCAGGTAAGCGGTTAATATGCATAAAAGCAAGTAAAAACGCGCCAGTTTTTTTTTTTTTTTTTTTTTAAAGAAAGTTTAAAAGATATCGATCCCTTTTAAAATGAAGATTTTTTTTACTCTTCTATCTTTTAAAATGAGATTATCAAATAACCAATTCTAGTAACATGCATAAAAGGAAACTAAAAATACATCAGTAAAAGTAAGTTCAAAGGGTACTGATTCTCCCTAAAATCAAGAAATTTCTTTTTTGCGATTCTCTACCATAACACATTTAATTACAAAAGTGGGACGCAAGTTTAACAGCCCTCCTCCAAACTTTTCTCTAAGCACCAGTTAGTACTGACGGGATTGTGTCAGTCAGTTTGTATACCCAATTACCTCTTTTCTAAATTGCTTGACATGCAAAGGGTATCGTTTAATGACCATGTCAGGATATAGACTTTTAGCCTGAGGAAGGCTAAACTTGAATGAGGTGAAACAAAGCTCCAAAATAAAATTTATTTCTTGATTATTTTTAATGCCTCATTTTCTGTGTTATTTTGTTGTGGGTGTTTCTCTTTCATATTACCGTAATTTATTTGTTTGTTTTATTGAACAACGTACATTTGACTTGTGTGCTAGACATGAAGCCTGCTTATAAGTCATCAACAATATACAGGGACACGATAGCACACAAGGAAATATTACAGCAGAAGAGAAGTACTATTGGGAGCTTCACACAAAGAGTGTGTGTAATGGAGCCAGTGGGATTCGAACCCACAACCTCCTACGCTCGCAAGCGATTGGCGGCGTGATGTCTTAACCACTCAACCATGGAGGCCTTATTACCATAATTTCCTGCGTATAATCTGCTGATCAAAGAATTCTTTTTGGACCCAGAAATTTTATTTAGTGAGTAAAAACATATAGTTACAGCGATCTAATAAGTTACATTTCTCTTTAAACAAATCCTGGATCGAAAAATAATTGTTTGATCCGCGGATTATACGCAGGAAATTACGGTACTAAAATTCTGTTAGTACACAGGTTTTTTTTTTTAATTTTACGCCATTTTTTTAATTATACATAAAGCTAAGATAATTTGTATTATAAAACAAAAACATCTGCGCGCATAACGCTGACGTCATAACGATGGTGATGACAACTCTTTAAACAAATCCTGGATCGAAAAATAATTGTTTGATCCGTGGATTATACGCAGGAAATTACGGTACTAAAATTCTGTTAGTACACAGGTTTTTTTTTTTATTTTACGCCATTTTTTTAATTATACATAAAGCTAAGATAATTTGTATTATAAAACAAAAACATCTGCGCGCATAATGCTGACGTCATAACGATGGTGATGACAACTACGAATTTGTGCATCATAGAAGTTCGAGATACACATTTTAAAATTAGAAAATCTTAAAGCGGTTGAATGATGAAGTGTCCCATACTGCCATTTTAAATTGCATTAATATTAGCAACATTTCAATTTAGTTTTTAATTCTTTTAAATCAGCTTTATTGGGGAGGTTAAGCATTCCTACCCTCCTTGATGACTGTATAGATAATGTAGAAACTTCAAAATATTTATAACTATTATAGAATTTATTTTATTATATACTTATAATAATTATAGAAAAATACATTTGAAATACGTTATTTATGTGTTATTTTCATAATACATATCTTTAAAAAAAATTGAAAACGCATTTTAAAACCAATTACACAGTAAAATATTTCTTTTTTTTTTTTAACATACAAACACAACAAAATATCATAGTGATCGATTTCTACTCATTCCAAAATAAATTAAATATTTAGAAATAAGAATATTCAAACATGTCAATTACATGATAAGTGAGAATTTAAAGCTATTATTCATTGTTTTAAAAATCGTAAATCGTAAATGAATTGACAATATGACCTCACAATATGACTCATGTTATTTACGACATATCTCTCACGAAATATGAAATTACTGGCTGCATATAAAACTTCATTCTCCCCCAATATAGTGACACAGTCAAGGTTGATTCCTGAATTATAGTCCATTGTACTACTACTTTTTTACGATTTGTAAGTGCTTGGTTGTAGTCAGTGATGCTATTCTAGGAAAATATTCTGTTGTACGGTCACGTGTTTGTGCTATATTAAAAGAAAATGTTTTCTGCTTATTTCGCAGGGAACTGGGTACTGAATGCTCTAAGACAGCCATACTCAAGTTTCTTTTCTGGCGGGCCGCATTATACTTAAAGAATGATAATAAAAATGACTACTAAAATAGTAAGATTTATAAGTAGTTTAACAAAAAATTATAATAAATTTATTATAATTACTAGGGTTTAACTTTAACGTTTGTCGCAGACGATATTTTAGCAAAAAATTTTTACATCACTATTTTCGAAAGAAAAAGCTTCAGATAGATTTCTGTTGCAAAAATTGTAGAAATAGAACGTAACATTTGTTTTTAAAAATAATGGTGCTTTTTTTTTTCACGCAGCAGACGTTTAACCACAAAAAAGTAGTTTTAACCCTATAATAAGTATAATATAACAAAGCAGAATTTACATGTGAAAAAAAAAAAAATCTGTAATCTATTAATCTTTTTCTCGATGCAAATCTTTTTTCTCAAATGTAGAAATATACAATGCAAATTTAATTAATTTAGCATAACGTTTGATTAAGCGTTGAAGATAGAAAAGTGTGCACATTGTAGCACAAATATAGCTACAGTGTCTCACAAAAGTGATGGGACACTTGTGCTTTATAAAAAGAAACTGCAATAAAATAAATAAACAAACATGTGCAAAAATTTTTTGGGTGTGTTTCATATTTAAAGTTAGTAACAATTATTACATAACATACATTTTGTCAAAATATTAAAATATTAATTTAGTAAAAATGCAATTGTTCAGAACGGCGCAAAAAATGGCTCACATAAGTGATGGGACACTTACTTTTCCATCAAATATTTATACAAAAATTTTACTTTTTAAAAGGTTTTAATATTTTGTTGGATTTCCTTATACTTTTAAAACACGATTTAATCTTTTTGGGATGGATTCGACTAATTTTTTTGTGATTTCTGGAGTGATTTTACCCCATTCTTCTTGAAGCACCGATTTTAGTTGTTGTTTTGAAGAAATGGTGTGTTTGCGAATTCTTGATTCCAATTCTTGCCAAATATTCTCTATGGGATTTAAGTCTGGAGATTGTGGTGGTGTTTTTATTATTTCAGGACAGTTATATAGCACCCAGAGTCTAATGTTCAGAGCAGTGTGCTTGGGGTCATTGTCCTGGTAGAATTTAAAATCGTTATGAAGGTTCAATTTTCGTGCTGAAGATTTCAAATTTTGCTTTAAAATATCAATGTACTTGTACTGATCCATTATACTGTCAATAAAAACAAGATTACCAACTCCAACGGACGACATACACCCCCATACCATAACTCCTCCCCCACCATGTTTTACTGTTGGTACCAAGTTCTGTTTGCGAAATTCTTCCCTGGGTTTTCTCCACACCAAGATTCTACCGTCAGAACCAAATATATTAAATTTACTCTCATCAGCAAATATAACTTTATTCCAGTAATCAGAATTCTTATTTATGTTGGATTTTGCGAAAGCTAGTCTGAGTTTTCTATTCTTTTCACTTACGAAGAATTTTTTCCTGGCTACTCTACCGTGATATCCAACAGATCGAATTACCCTTCTAATAGTCTCAGGATTAACAATTATTCCATATAATGCTTGTAAATCAGCAGCAACTTTTGAAGCACTATTTCTTGGATTTTTTTTTTTTTTTAATATTTCGAACGATTATTCGCTTTATTCCATTGGATAGCTTTGATGGTCGGCCAGGTCTTCTTTTATCCTGAATCATATGATTCTTTTTATATCGTTTAATGATATTGAAAACTGTTGAACGACTCAAGTTAACTGTTTCAGCAGTTTTTCTAATAGATTTTCCACGTTCAATATGCAAATTAATAACTAATTTTCGAATTTCAGGCGAAGTTTTTTTTCGTTTAGCATTCATGGCTACACAGAGCTAAAAAAACACAAAAATTCCAAAACAAACTGGAGAGAAATACTGCAGACGATTTTATAAATTATTGCCAATTGCTTTTAAGTAAAAATAAAACCCCAAAAAATATTTTTATTGCTTATTTCAGACGATTTTTGTTGCATATATAATGGTGTCCCATCACTTATGTGAGCTATTTTTTGCTCCGTTCTAAACATTTGTATTTTTATTAAATTAATATTTTAACATTTTGACAAAATGTATGTTATGTAATAATCTTTACTAAATTTAAGTATGAAACACACCCACAAAAAAAGTGTACATGTTTTTTTAATTTATTTGATTAGTTTCCTTTTGTAAAGCACAAGTGTCCTATCACTTATGTGAGACACTGTATATCCAAAAAGAGCTTTTGTCCACAAAAATGGCAATTAAGATGTTTCAAGATAATTTTAAATCAATTATAAATAACAAAATAGATTTTTTTTCCCGTAAAAATATTTAAAATAATAATATAGGTCTTGAATACTTTTTATGCACATGTCATTAAATATATGGTGTTTAGATCTAAAAATAAAAGTTCGCGGGCCGCAGGTTAAGTATGGCTGCTCTAAGTTTTTATGATTTCCTACGTATCGAGAGATATACATGGATGTTTACACGTAAAAGCCATTTTAATTACAATGGATACTTCGAAAAGAGAACTAACTGCCTGATTCTCTGTGAATAACCATGAAATTTCATTATAATAATTTAATGAGCGTTTTAATACTCAAGATTTTGCACAATTTTACGGCATAGTCAAGCTCATGACGTTCTACTTATTCAGTGATAAATTCAGAAATGGTTCTGATTTCTTTTTTTAGGTGCGTTCGTAATTATGTAAATACGTAGCACCCATTGTTGTCACTCAGTCCGTCCGTCCGTCCGTCTGTCCGTCCGTCTATCCGTCCGCATATAACAACGCAAAAACTACCCAACCGAATCGTTTGAAATTTAAAATATATAATTATAATATAATTTTGCCGCGTCATTTCAAATTTTATGAAAATCGGATGGATAAATCAATTACAGGGACAATCAAAGGGATTCCGTTACATTACGGTCAATGGGGAAAAAAGCTTCAAATGCATTTTAATAGTTTGAAATTTAAAACATGTAATTATTGCGTAATTTTGTCGAGTCATTTCAAATGTTATGAAAATCGGATGCATAGATCAATTACAGGGACAATCAAAAGTATTCCGTTACATTACGGTCAATGGGGAAAATTTTTTTAAATGCATTTTAATCGTTTGAAATTTAAAACATATAATTATTAAGTAATTTTATCGAGTCATTTCAAATGTTATGAAAGTCGGATGCATAGATCATTTACAGGGACAATCAAAGGTATTTCTTTAGATTACGGTGAATGGGAAAAAAGTTTCAAATGCATTTTTATGATGTTACTCTCATTCGAACATAATAGAATTGGCATAAATCTATGAAATATGTACTAAAATATGCATTCTGTACAATCTGTGATGTAAAGAATTTTTATTATTAAATTACAGGGCCACACAAAAGTATTCCACTACATAATGCTATTCGGGGAAACATTGTTTGGGGGCGTGTTTTAATTATATTCAACTATTTCA
The DNA here is from genome assembly GCA_964019185.1 of Maratus speculifer. Lineage (NCBI taxonomy): Eukaryota > Metazoa > Arthropoda > Arachnida > Araneae > Salticidae > Maratus > Maratus speculifer. The sequence goes on along the minus strand of OZ025302.1, from coordinate 137,184,040 downwards.
CATTTTATGAATAAGATGTACGTTGCTGAGGTGTAATAAAAATTACTTCCTGCATTTTTAGAGAAACGTAAAGATTTCGACTACTATACTGTATCCGAAGTACGCTCTACTATATCAGCATGATCTGAATAGTTTTAAAACTTCGTTATCGTACGAACGCACCTCATTTGCTACGTTCACGTGCAATTTCCAACTCGTTTTTTTCTTCTTTCGGTGAGGTTTTCAAATTTGCTTTTGTGTTAAGGGGACTTAGTACAATATATACAGGGTGAGTCATAAATATCGAAACAATAGGCTATCTCCTTAAATATTGCCTCTAGACCCATACTTCCAATTGCAAAGTTTCACCAAAAAAGGTAAATTTTTTGATAAGATAAGTTGCAACTCCATGGGGGGTCTATTTTAAAAAATACAAAAATTAAATTTTTATACGGCCCCCAGAGGATAAAACTTCCAATTAGAAAAATTTTCCTTATCCATTCCTGAATTGAACAAAAAAAATTCCATCTTGATATCTCCAAAACTCAGAGAGTTATGATAATTTTAATAAATCGTGAGGTTTCAAGGGATCAGACACAAATTGAAATGCGTGTAATTGAAGAAACAATGTTGCTGTATGTTGTCCAGAAAACATTTATTTTATTTATTTATTTACAGAGTTTGAATTTTGAATGTTTTGTGATGGTTAAACACATAATTTGTAAGCACTATCACATAATAAGCTTTCTTAATAATTTTTTTTTTCAAAAAATGTAGAGTAAATTAAAATTGTCATAACTCAAAATATTATTTGTCGCATTGAATTTTTTTCTTTTAATTAAATGAAAATGTTTAATTTTCAATTTTGATTCAGCATTTTAAATAATATTTTTAAAAAATAAAAGTATTTAAAATAGCAATTTAAAAAAAGATGCAATTTTTTGTGAACAAATAATATTTTTAAAAGTAAATTTTCTGAGGTGAAAACATCTTTCGGCATCTTTTTAAATTATTTTTTTTATTGAGGTGTTAAAAAACTATTGAATTGTTACCGTAACCAAGGGTTACTGACTTATGATGTAAGTTTAAAAATGAGAAATACTGAAATAAAAACATCTGATGAAGAAATGTGCATTTAGTTTTAAACAAAGATTGGCTCCTAACGTTTAAATGCTTTTTTAAAATAGGTGATTAACTAGGTGATTAACTTCTTCTTGTGTAGTTTCAATTTCAGATTTTGTTTAAGTTTTGCCATTTTCGCCTTCTTTAATTACTATTTAAATGAGTCAGCTTATTTAATCTTAATTTTTTTATCACGCCGACTTCAATTTTTTTCATTGTTTTATCCCTGTCAACTTCATATTTTTCTTGTTAAAATTGCCACTACACGATGCGTAAAATATGTCTCTAATTACGGGCCTCCAAACTGGTAGACGGTAGGTATTGGGTTCGAACCCAATCGCAACCATCGGCCTAACCGTTCGACGTTTTCCGTAGTTTTTTTCGAACCCTGGATTTCCAATTGCAGATAATTGGCCGGAATAAAAAAAAACAATTAAAAAAAAACAATCCCCAACGTGTTAACTGCTGTAAGCGGACTCAAAGGCCGCTGCGCTTTTTTTTTTTTTTCATTTTTTAGAGTTTAACATACAGTTTTCAATTCAAATACAAATACATTTTAAATTTTGTTTAACTTTCGAATCAGTTATCTTTTTAAAACAAGAACAGGTGTTTAATGAATCTTCGGCATATTTCATTTAAATGTTTTAAGTTGAAATTATTCAATTGAATTTCTTAAATGATGTTTGGTTCGAACGCATTAAACCTTGATCAATTAAATACACTTAGAATGAAATATTAGTGGGAGCTTAGCATAAAAAAAAATACGCAACAGAAACGTTATACTCTTCGACTTTAACATTCGAATAAATATTTTTTTTAATGCCGTTTGGAATAAATAAACTACTTGGATGTAGCAATCGGAGGACTCTAAAGATACGAAATTCCGTGGATTAGTACAAGATATCGCTGAAATCGTGTAAACTATACAAAATTCATTATGAAAACGCCATCCGAAAGATGATTGATACAAAAACGTAAACAAAACCAATTCATGTCAAGAAGTAACTGCATCTGACTTTTTATGGAAATTATTGCATTAGTTCTTAAAGTAGAGCTATTGCAGAAATCTTAACAAATTCAGTGTTGCAGCGCCTCTCGTGGAGCCATATACAACAAAATATAAATAACATCAATTCATGTCAAGGAATAACTGAATCTGAAGATTGATGATATTCCTTGCATTCTGGAGATACAGCGATCGCGGAAATCGCACAAAAGCCTTTTCAGTAGGGTCACCTGTTAAGCAATTCATACCAAAAACTAATCAGCATCAATGTAGATCAAGAACTAAGTAAATATAATTTTTTATTAAATTTTGTGTATTAGTTTTTGAGATAGCGCGCTCACAAAATGTATATCATATACAGAGATACAGAAGCAGTGACTCACAGACAGACATTTTGTAAAAACATGTTTTTCGGTATCTCTGAGCCCTAAAACGTGTGAATCCGTCGAAAACCGGAATTCAAAATTTTCATGAATCCAATACTTTTTCTTGTAAAGATAGAAAAAAGTAAAAATATGTTTAAAACCACATAAATTTTGAAGCTGAATAGTAAAAACTAGATTTTTGAAAAAAATTCTAAGTAATTTTTTAAAATATATTTCCATTAACATTAAAATGTACAATAACATTAAAATATATTCCATATGATCCAGTTAATATAAGGGTCATTATCGCTATTACTATTTTTACTAAACTTATTACCTGTGGCAATAAGTTTTAAAGACACGGTTAATGAGAGTTTAATTAATATCACTTAATTTAATAACACTTTTAATAAGTTTTTAATAAGACGGTCCGGCCAATGGGTCGTGCCAATTACGAGCCTGACGCCAAGCTCGAGATATTGCAGACATCTAGCATATGTCAAGGAAGTTTAAAGCAAAAAGCTATATGCTTTTATTTTATATTTAAAAGTTAAAGCATTGTCTTGGGTCTACATTTAACAATGCGTAAATTAATGGTCGATCCCTAAATTGTATTTCAAATGAACTGATATCGCTGCACTCAGATGTATGCTAAAGTGGTGTAAGTCACGAATTTTGAAAAATTTTGGATTTTAATATCATCCAGGGATTTGCAGATATCGAGATGAATTTTTTTTTGTTCGATTCAGAAGAGGATAAGGAAAAATTTTCTAATTGAAAGTTTTATTCTCTGGGGGTCGTATAAAAATTTAATTTTCGTATTTTTTAAAATAGACCCCCCATGGAGTTGCAACTTATCTTACCAAAAAATTTACCTTTTTTGATGAAACTTTGCAATTGGAAGTATGGGTCTAGGGGCAATATTTAAGGAGATAGCCTATTGTTTCGATATTTATGACTCACCCTGTATATTAGGGTGGAGTGAAAAAGACCAAAAAAATTTTTTTTCGGATTTTTTTCTTTGGATAGGTCTAAAAAGTTGCCTTTTGGCACACTGAGTATAAGGTTAAAATTTCATTTCGTTTGGATTTCATCTTTAGTCCCCTACCAGCTCTTAAAGATTATGCTCTTTATATATGAAAATCAAGATTTCACTATGCAGTGTAAATGACCAAAAAATTTTTTTTTCGGAATTTTTTCTTTGGATAGGTCTAAAATGTTGCTTTTTGGCACAGTGAATATATCGTTAAAATTTCAGTCCATTTGGAATTCATTTTAGTTCCCTACCAGCTCTTAAAGATTATGCTCTTTTAATGTGAAAATCAAGGTTTCACAATGTAGTGTAAATTAATCAACTTTTTTTTAAAATTAAATTTCTGATTTCAGTAAAATAACCCACAAAAATGACTTCTTAAAGTATTACTTGTGAACACTCTAAGTATCGTTGCGTTTTAACTCCTTGAATCGCGAATAAAACCCTAAAATATGAATCGCATTGTCGCAGAGAAGAGAAAACACAATAATTAGACATGCGTTCACTTTTATTTTTCGAATGTACATGAAAGATAGTTCTCTAAATATAAAGGAAATGCAGTTTTCTGAATATATAGTAATGAAATGAAAAGAATAGTTTCGATGTATTGTAAAACATCTTTCATTTCACTCTAATTTTAAATTGGTCTTTGTTATCAAAATTAGGTATTACCTTTCATGATTTGATTTTTGCTCTTATATATCCGGTTCTTGTTTCTACACTGCCGCTAATGGCGCTTTAACAAATAAGTTTACGCATCTTTCGAATACTTGAATCTAACAGGGAAATTTTTCAATTGTCAAGATGGGACTTTCGATTTTTTCTGAGAATTTCCAGTTTCTCTCTTGGTACTCTTTTAAGAATGTGGGGCGATTTCACATTCTTGCCAGTTAATAATGTTTATACAGTTTGTAACACTGAATTTCAATATTGAAATATGAAACTGTCTTATTGTAGAACATATAATATCCTTCATCTTCAATATCTTTTGGAATCCAAATTCTCCAACATGATTTTTTTTATCAATTATCGTTCCTGTAAATTTTCATCTCAATGACAGAAGTATACGTTTTGTTGAATAACGGGATTGAGAATTTTCTTTAAATATTCCCTCAAATAACGAAACAACTTAAGTGTTTCTATATATATATATATATATATATATATATATATATATATATATATATATATATATATATATATATATATATATATATATATATATATATCTATATATAACATTTTGAGCTCTATATTTGCAAATAGAATCTTTCTTGAAGTGAAACAACATAGAAGAATGTACTTTCATTACAAATTCAGCCATAATCTTCAGATTTTGGGATGAATTCTGACTTCCAATCTGCAAACCAAGTAATCAATTGGCAGTTGTCAATCATTTAGAGTGCGACATTTTTGCTGGATTACGATTTACCAGATTTGAAGAGCATTAACCAGATGCAAATGTTTGACACATGTCATAAAAGTAATTTTGGTCTACACTTAACTCTCCAGAGTTCATTTCTCTGTGATAGGAGCAGATATTTTTTAATTTCCATAACTGTCTACTGTTCACATTGATCCAATGACTTTCAATTAGAACAGGAAAAGCTCGGGAGCCTTTGTTTATCAAGTTCAATGACTTAGTGGAAATTCGTTTGCAGAAAGCTGACACATTAATCACTACAACGGATGACTAAATCTTAGTTTAAAAAATCTATTAGCATGATTTTTTATCTTACTGTTTACAATTGTTCCGTCACAACCTATTCTCACAAACTTATCAAGATTTAAATGTTTTTCAGCGCAATATTTTAATACTGCCTGCAATAATCTTCCCTGGTCCAAAAAATGATGTATTGTGTCCAAAATACAATTCATTTGACTCTTAAAAATCAGAGATTATGTTTTTCACTTATAGTTCTTCCATATATCTCCAATTTTCCATAATTTCCTTTAATTTTGGGGAATTGAATATGCTTCTGATATTCAAAAAAATTGTTGTCTATCATTTGATCAATACGTCTTTGAGAAACTACAATAATTGATGCCTTCGATGTTTTCGCTTAGGATTTTTTTTCCTCTGATTTTGGCTAAACTTTACAATTACTGCTGTATTTTATACATTGTTTTGTATAATAATAATAATTTATAGCATTCTGCTATTGTTGGCAAAACAGCCATACATTTAGTTTTGAAGAATCACCAACTTCTAGTAATGGTAATGTTCGATTTGCTTACACACATACTCATTTTGACTGTAAAAATGACAACATGCAATTTTTAAAACTCAATAAACCGTTTCAAATATTTAAAAATAAAGACTTAAAGTTTAAAAATGATGAAAGGAATTACACTAAACATTTTAAATATAAAAATATCAAACGTTATTACCAAAAAATCCTGTTAATGTACAATTTATGGTAAGAATCTATCGTATAAATCAATGAAAATATAAATGTCCTGGTAGGGGACTCAAGAAGTTTTTGAAAATTCATGAAATTTTGCACGTGTATTAGAGGTACTATAAGGCAACTTTTGGCTGCTATCCAAAATCAAAATTCCAACTTTCGATTTTTCACTCCACCCTACTGTATATACCGTTTTTAATTAATTTATTTATTTACTATTATCATGTTGACGATAATTATTTTTATTTTTCCCTTTTCATTTTGCTATCCAATTTGGTAGTTTTGATGTGCCTTGTTTTTTATGTTTATTCTTCGTTTGGTTTTGGTTCTGTGTGTGTATGAAGTCCCAAATTCGTATTGCTTTGCTTTTTCATGGCAAATACGAAGATGAAACTACACACTTCATTTGTAGTTTCAAAGTATTTGGGACCTGAAGATTCTGCTTTGGTTCTACAAATTCCATTTGTTTTCATTTTAATTATTTATTTTTTCTCACCATGTTCAATGTGCTATAAGTTATTGAATTCAATGGTTCATATATTGTAATACGATTAAGGGTTTTATATACACACACACACAGATATATATATTGTAACATATATTATATTTTTAGGTTCATGTTTAAATACAGCATAGTCATATTAGGTCATAGAAAGTGTTAAATTCTTAATATATATAGCATTTTTTTAAATAACAGTTTTAAAATTTCTTCTTCTTTTTAGGTGCGTTCGTAATTATGTAAATACGTAGCACCTGTTGTTGTCGTTCAGTCCGTCCGTCTGTCTGTCCGTCCGTCCGCATGTAACAACGCAAAAACTAGCCGACCGAATCGTTTGAAATTTAAAATATATTATTATTACATAATTTTGTCGAGTCATTTCATATTTTATGAAAATCGGATGCATAGATCAATTACAGGGACAATCAAAAGTATTCCGTTACATTACGGTCAATGGGGGAAAAGTTTCAAATGCCTTTTAATTGTTTGAAATTTTAAATACATAATTATTACATAATTTTATTGAGTTATTTCGAATTTCATCAAAATCGGATGCATAGTTCAATTACAGGGGCAATCAAAAGTATTCTGTTACATTACGTTAATGGAGAAAAATGTTTCAAATGCATTCTAATGACGTTACACTCATTCGAACGTAATAAAGTTGATATGCATTTATAAAGTAGATATTATAATATATATTTTGCATAATCTGTGGTGCAAAGAACATTTGTTATTGATTTACAAGGCCACACAAAAGTATTCCATTGCATGATGGTATAGGGAGCACATTGTTTGGTGCGCGTTTTAATTGTAATTATTTACAGTTTTATGAGATTGATATATGAGAGTGATATTTTTAAAATTTCGTTATCGTACGAACGCACCTCATTTGCTACGCTTCACGTGCAATTTCTAACTTTTTTAGGGTTTTGTGCATCTGACGAAACCCTATTCGTCTCTGTCCTCTGTCCGTCCGTTACAAAGCCCGTACACAAACACTGTATAAGTCAGAGACACACTTTTTGACAATAGAGTTTGGTAGTAAATTATGTATTGCACTCTAAAGGATAATGTATAGTAACGGAAATTTTTGGAAGAATACATAAATTTTATTAAAAAAAAATTAAGCATGGTTTTCAAGATTGGTTTCTTATAAAATAATCTTTAAAAAATTATTTTTATCATTATATTTATTTTTGCCCATGATTGCGTAATTATTTTTTAGGTGCGGTCGTACTTATGTAAATACGTAGCACCTCTAGTTGTCGTTCAGCCCGTCCATCTGTTCGTCCGTCCGCATATAACAACGCAAAAACTACCCAACCGAATCGTTTGAAATTTAAAATATATAATTATTACATAATTTTGTCGAGTCATTTCAAATTTTATGAAAATCGGATGCATAGATCAATTACAGGGACAATTAAACGTATTTTGTTATATTACGGTCAATGGGGGAAAAAGTTTCAAATGCATTTTGATGGTGTTGCACTCATTCGAACATAATAAAATTGATATGCATCTATAAAGTACATATTATAATATACATTTTGCATAATCTGTGGTGCAAAGAACATTTGTTATTGATTTACAAGGCCACACAAAAGTATTCCATTATACAATAGTATAGGGAGAACATTGTTTGGTGCGAATTTTAATTGTAATTAGCTATTCACAATTTTATGAGATTGAAACATGACAGTGATATTTTTAAAACTTCGTACGAACGCACTTCATTTGCTACGTTTCACGTGCAATTTATAACTTGTTTTATTTAACGTGATTTACATCATGTTTATTGGCATTCTTCTTTGTTAGTTTCAAGTGTGATCGTCTGCCCTTTAAAAAAGAACAACTGTTTTTAAAGCATTAGAATCCCGAGCGTGAGTTGTGGTCATTACTACGGTTCATGTTTAAAGTGATATGCCGTTGATTGAGACGATAATGATCTTCTAGCCACGTTTGATTCGAATTTCCGCTCGCCTTTTTGCCCTTTAATTTCACTCTGAAATGACAGTGTCACTGACATTGCCAATGACATTTTCCGCGTTCACCAATGGAGGAACACAGCTGGAACATTTCTCGTAGATGTTTATGTATACTGTTAAAAATTTGCAGCATTCTGTCCAGTCATTTGACCGTTTTTTTGTAAAAACAGTTAGATAACCGTAATTTAACTACAGTTGAGTTTCTATATAACGAAATCCATCGTTCCAGTAAAAAATTCGTTATATAGAGAAATTCGATGTATAGAGAATGATGTTAAAAATCGTATTTAATGTGTGAAATTTGAAAAAAAATATTATTTTTGATCTTTTGAATTAAAAATTTGAAATGTTTAAAAGTAAATATTAACCTAACATTTCATTTCATAATTATTTAAGCTGTTTCAAAAAAGAGAACAGACATTTATTTCAAAGCTTTGTGAAAATCAAATAAGGAAGACTTGCATTAATTTCAGACGAAGAAATCTGTAATTTTTTGTTGCTTTGATTTTAAAGTTGTTACGCTCTCAAAAACATGCTCAAATTTTAGCAAGGAATGAAAAATTGTACTTAACATTTCCCTTCATTTGAAGGCATCTCTTATGTGTCTTTTATTGATTCCTCTCATACATGTGTATCAATCCAATTGACTCTGTTTTGAGAAGGATGTGGAAAGGTGTGTGGGAGGTGGGAAGAATTTGTTGGATTTAAAGAACAAGAAGAGAAATAATATAAAAAAAAAATCAGCACTGACGATAAATCAAAAATAAGTGATGGAAAATTGATTCCATATGATTTCGAAGCTTTTTAAAACTGAATAAATTAAGACCAATTTATGAAAAAATTCGTTATATGGAGATAGATATTTCGCTATATATTCGCTGTTTTTAATGTAATCACGCAAAAAGGGGACCGTTCCTACTAAAATTTCCTTATATAGAGAAATTCGATGTACGGAGTTTCGTTATAGGAAGACTCGACTGTATCTCGGTCTTTGCGAGAAGGAAAAAGTATTACTTTTTATTTATTTTTGCTCATGATTAGCGTAATTATTTATTTTATTTAACATGATTTACACATGTTTGTTGGCAAAGCGTACTTGTTAGTTTCAAGTGTCTGCCCTTTAAAAAAATAACAACTGTTTTTAAAAGCATTAGAATCCCGAGCGTGAGTTGGGGTCATTACTACGGTTCATGTTTAAAGTGATATGCCGTTGTATGAGGCGATAATGATCTTCTAGTCACATTTGATTCGAATTTCCGCTCGCCTTTTTGCCCTTTTAATTTCACTCTGAAACGACAGTGTCACTGACATTGCTTCCAACATTTTCCGCGTTCGCCAATGGAAGACACAGCTGGAACATTTCTCATGAATGTTTATGTATTCAGCTGGTATTCTATAAGGAATTGCAATACGGCTAATTTTATGAAATTGTTTGAATTAAAAATGAAAAAAATTGGCTAGCTTTTATAAACTGATTTTACAGTCGAATCTTAACAGTGTTTAAAAAAAATTCATGTTATATAAAAACGAGAAGAGGTCAAACCTTGATAATAACAGATTTTGATTATTTTAATACATGTTGGGCAGAGACCCCTTAGCCAGGGGCGTATTTAAGTAGAATTCATTAGGGGGGCGTAAATGACGATTTTGCCGACTAACTTAAAATATATATGTTTATATCTGTAAAAGTATGTTTCTGTATTTGTATATATGCATCTACCGGATGTCCTAAAATTGACTGACTGATTTTAAAACTCAGTAACTTGCAAATTGTGGTAGCTGTAAAATTAAATTCCTACAAGAGTGCTATGTAAGAATGTAAGATAGCAGGAGTTTTTTACCGCGATTCTCGATTTTAATTTAAAATAGCGGGGATAGATGGTCCTGTTAGCAACAGGCGCTAAATCTGAGCCCTTTTGGCCTCTTTTCTCAATTCTGGTGTGAAAGAAAAAGATTAAATATATGCAGTGGACTCCTAATAACAAAATTACATTGGTAACTGAGTGTCATTTCATATATTTAATCTCCTTTTGTCTCAACAAGACTGAGAGTGAAGAGAAACAAAATATCGGCCCCCAATTTAACAACCATTGCTAGCAATGTCATGTATTTCTTCTATTTTAAACTTAAGTCGAGAAACGCTGTAAAAAACACTTCTCACATCTTACCTAACCCTTCTGCAAATATTTTTTAAATAGCTGCGACCATTTGTAAGTTATTGAATTTTTAAATCAGTTAATTCATTTTAAGACACCCTGTATGTTCTATATAAAATTCAACATTATTAACCCACCGAGATTAACTCATTAGTGCCTATCATCCCTTTTTAGGGACAATTACAAAAAAGACAAAAAAGCACTTCTCACACCAGTAAATAGAAAGATAAATAAGTACTATTTTTTAAAAGACCTCAATAAATTAAAATCAAAGTTATTCTTCTTTTAAAAGTGGTGGGAAACCCAAAAATTTCACTTTTATTGAAGAAAATAATTTGGGCATTAATGGGTTAATTTTTTCACTTTAAAACACCGAATATTTTACACTTATTGAGGAGACTATAACATAGTTTTAAAGATGGACATTCTATACTACCCCTTACGTTATATTGCTATAAATATTCCAGTTGCGTATTTTCATATTAATGAAAATTTGTTTATTTTATTGCTGATAGTACAGCAGGAAATTCGAATCCAAATTAATTAAAGAAGTTGAAATTTTTAGTAAGAAGTTACTTGGAATTTATTTACAGTAAAGAGCAAATCCATCTCAGCTCAGGCAGGGCATGTCAAATCACCATCACAGATTTTTTTCAAAAAAATTCAGTAGTTAGAACTAAGTGATTTATAAAATTTCCTAAAAGGATTTTTCCCTAAAAAATTTATTTCTCTGATTACAGCACTTTAAAGTTCATGATAAAATTGGCAGTTTTCAGAAAAACTGAAAAACGCTTCATTTTGAAATGAACACAATACCAAACATATTCAACATATTCAGTCAATTTATTTTTTATAAACAGTTATTAAACTGAATTTTACTTTGGCATAGTTTTAAAAAATATAGTGGCATTTTTACTTAATTAAAAAAATTAGATTTTAAGTACAAAATATATAATTATTAGTGAATTTAAGATTTTTTTTCAGAATGAAAAAAAATATTTTAAAGCTAAACATTGATGGCAATCCAAAGACCTTTAATGGGAGTTTTACAGCAAATTTTATTTTAACTCTAAGGTGCTTACAACTTTTGTAATTCAATTTTAAATTATGCAAAATTTTGTAAAATCACTACTTTTGAAATGCAATTTCTCAAAAACACCATTTTTTAAAAATCTGATAATATGCTCAATTCATACCTTATTAGTCTCTAATAAATACCTTACAAGCAAATCGTGTGTTTTTGCTTAGAATATTTTATATGATTTTTTGAAAATAACATGTTGTGTGTATTTTTCAACAGACCACAAAGGCAAGTTCTTCCTTATTTAACCGAACTTGTAATGTAATTAATATTTCAAACTAAAAAATACATCACTAGTACATAATTATTACTGTTAATCATTTGCTTAAATTTAAAATTGCGTAAAATACAGCCAATAATAAAATTAGTATTGATCATATGTCATTTCATTCCATACTCATAAATGTGCTAAATTCATCTACAGTGTGTTAAATATTTTGTTATATAGTATGGATATAATATATTAAAATGCAAATACATACATTACAACTGAATTAGATTTTTTTTCAAGTTTAGTTTTTTTCCCAATTAGTTATTTTTTCTCAGAAAACCAGAAGATCAAGCTTTTTCTTATTTCTCTGTATTTATAATAATATTTTTTAATAAAAAAATAATAATATGCACATTATTATGGCAGATAAATATAAGCTAATCTTCAAAAATTCCTATTCATAAAATTAAATAAGCCAAACCCCTTAAAAAAAATCTGTGCTTGTGATGCATTTTGACTTTGCTGAAAATTACTCACTACTACTGCCAAATGAAGTACAAAGTTACCACTTGCAGAATACTCAGCTATCGTTAGTTACCTGCACAGCATACTTTAGAGAAGAAATAAAGAGTTTTATCATAGTTTCTGATGATTAACTCATGATACAGCTCATGCTGTTTGTGACATAGAAAAAGTAAAAAAAAGAATTATTTAAGTTGTACCAATTACAAACACTGGAATCACCTGTGTATATATCAGATGGAGCTGGAGCACATTTTAAAAACAAGTATCAGTTTTATGAATTGCACAAAAATAAAATTGTACTAAAGTAGAGGATATTTTCAGGTACTGGCCATGTTAAAAGTGCATGTGATGCTGAGACAAGCACTATGCAACAAAATTTAATCTCCAAAAGGATCCAATAAAAGCTATCCAAAATTCTGTCTCATTTGTTGCTGAACTATCTTCTCTGCTAAAAAATAACATTCTAGTCCATCCAGACAAAAATATTACTCAATCCTATAGAACTAATAATGAGAAAGAATATGCTAATGCAAAATCTATTGTTGGTATTAGATATAAACATTATAGGGTGATTGTAAATAATGAAAATTATATGGAACGAGCAAGTAAAAATGAATTGACAAAAGTTGAAACCTTCAGCCAAATGAAAAGACAATATTCAATACATAGTTTCCAAATCGGTGATGTCATTGGATGCATTTATGAAAATAATTGGTGGATAGGACAAATCAATGGTATATCAATCACAAGAACTAAATGACATTAAAGTATCATTCATGTACCCAACATGGTCCATAGATAAAGCATTCCAGTGGCCAAAAGAATCTGGAAAGAAAAAATATGAATGTGCAACCATTGGAAAATGTGCTTCTAGAAACAGAAAAATCAGTTACAATAGGACAATCTGAGCGACTTCATACCTTCAACGATAAGGAGTTGAAGTTAATTTAAGAAACCTTCACTACCTAATTCTTCTGTTATGTATGTATTTGCACATTAATATATTATATCCATACTATATAAAAAAAATTTTACACACTGTAGATGGATTTAACACATTCATGAGTATGGAATGAAATAACATATCATCAATACTAATTTTATTATTGGTTGTATTTTACGCAATTTTAAATTTAAGCAAATGATTAGCTATAATTTAACAGTAATAATTATGTACTAGTGATGTATTTTTTAGTTTGAAATATTAATTACATTACAAGTTCGGTTAAATAAGGAAGAACTTGCCTTTGTGGTCTGTTGAAAAATACACACAACATGTTATTTTCAAAAAAACATATAAAATTTTCTAAGCAAAAACACACGATTTGCTTGTAAGGTATTTATTAGAGACTAATAAGGTATGAATTGAGCATATTATCAGATTTTTAAAAAATGGTGTTTTTGAGAAATTGCATTTCAAAAGTAGTGATTTTACAAAATTTTGCAAAATTTAAAATTGAATTACAAAAGTTGTAAGCACCTTAGAGTTAAAATAAAATTTGCTGTAAAACTCCCATTAAAGGTCTTTAGATTGCCATCAATGTTTAGCTTTAAAATGTTTTTTTTCATTCTGAAAAAAAATCTTAAATTCACTAATAATTATATTTTTTATACTTAAAATCTAATTTTTTTAATTAAGTAAAAATGTCACTATATTCTTTAAAACTATGCCAAAGTAAAATTCAGTTTAATAACTGTTTATAAAAAATAAATTGACTGAATATGTTGAGTATGTTTGGTATTGTGTACATTTCAAAATGAAGCGTTTTTCAGTTTTTCTGAAAACTGCCAATTTTATCATAAATTTTAAAGTGCTGTAATCAGAGAAAAAAAATTTTTAGGGAAAAATCCTTTTAGGAAATTTTATAAATCACTTAGTTCTAACTACTGAATTTTTTTGAAAAAAATCTGTGATGGTGACTTGACGCATATCAGTACTGTCTGCCTGAATTGAGATGGAATAGCTCTAAACTTATTTATATTAAAAAGGATTAAATCAAAATTTATTTTATTACTCTTTCTAGGTCGGACTGGGATAGGGACTTACTTTTTTCCTGGAAGATCGGATCAGGCCGGGCCTAATTTATTTTTTCCGTACCGAGCCGGGACTGATTTCATTCTTCTTAGCCTTCACGGGCCAAAATATTTTGTCCCAGTTTTGAGCCAGTCTATATGAAAATCATTGTCTCGGCGTAGCCAGGTCTGTTGAAAGATCAGTAAAATTTGGCCTGAGCCAAAAATTTTTGCAAAAAAAGCATACAGTTTAAAATCGCCTTTATTCTTCAAATAAATATAAAAATTTATTCTTTTTAAAGAATCTAAGCTCATTAAAATGTAGTAAAATGTATAAAAAAGTATTTGCCTATGGCGGAATAATGTTTTAAATTGAAAATTGCGTTTCATCCATACAAAATTAATGCAATAATATGTGAGGGTAAAATATAATACATTTTTATACCTGCTAAGAAGGAAACATATCTATAACGATTTTTTTCTTTCCTATGCGATTTCGTTTTAGAAGATTTTACTGTATACCATTTTTAAGATATTTATATCTCCAATACATGGAATACGGATTAACTGTAGGATTAACTGTATTAAGGATAACTGAAACATTTACATACAACAAACAGCGGTTCATTTTAAACATAAACTACGTCATTTCTATATAAATGAAGATAATAAACTTTAGAAAAATTCTAAGGTATTTTTTTTTAAATCAGAACTTCTCCATACAAGTAAAAATCACTATTTAGTAGAAATTCAATCGGACTGAGTTGGAATTTTGCGGGCCGGTTTCGGGTGAAATTCCAACTTCTGTTTAGGGCCGGGCCAAGATTTTTTTCAAACAGGTCGAGCCTGAAAATTATGGCCCGTGTGGATCTCTATCTCTAGTCTCTAAAAGGGATAAAAAACCATTTTATTCAACAGACAGGTCAATTTTTCAATAATCGGCTTTAGACGTAAACAATCGACTAAATGATTCAATTATTCAACCCATTTCATTGAACTTTACCTATGTCACATCAGCTGCGGATTTCTAGAAGATAAACAAACACCATCAGACTGAGAATCAGCTTCACGGATCATCACCACATCGAATTGACGGCTGAATTTTCAATATTCGCATGTTAAAGTGCAACTGGTCTGCCAAAGTCATTCTTAGTGCCACCTGCAGACCTGATTTTCATCAATGATCGATAGGTTTATCATCAAATTTTCCTGTATTAGAGCCAGAATTTCACTATGGGCCAGAATTTTCAGGCCCAGTCCCGACTCGAATGATAGGTATCTTGGACCGGCCTATCCAATGTAAAAATTTTAAGTTTGGTCCGTTTATATTTATAGTACACAGCCCCGCCCTGCGCGATCTGGCCCAATTCAATTTCTGTAAGAAAAAAAAAATCACAATTTTGTCTTAACTACAATTAAGATTCCTTTAACACTATTGCATGCATATTTATATAATAAATTTACAGTATATCTTACAGTATATACAGTATATTACGATGCGTTCGCAAGAAAGTACATAAAAGCAACATTAATGACTACTTTTCCTAGACGTTTCAACATTCAAATAAGGATTCATAATAAATAAATAATAAAAATAATAATAATTTAGTTTAGAATACTTTTGAAGCTGTCTAATAAAAAGTAGATTTGTGAAAATATTTCTCCGACATTTATTAAAATTTTCCCAAAACAAAAGGGCTATTTTTGGACACACTTCTGAATTCATTTATTTTCGGAAATGCATAAGATTGGCAGGTGTTCTCATTAGAAACTATTCAATCGAATGACGTTATTTATTTTTTGGTAAAGGCAATGCATCTTAGATAAAATAGTGTTAAAGAAATCGTTTTGAAACGAATTTCCAGTTCCGACATCACGAAAAAGGAGAAAAACCTGAAGCCATAACAAGAATCTTTTATTGTTAACCTTATATATATGTATATATAAATTACTATTGGATTCAAAATCGCTTCAATAGTCAGGCTTGTCAGTTTTAAGCCTTTAACGTTAAAAGTAGTTTGAAAATGTGCTGTTTAGCAATACATTTGACCACCTTACGATATATTTCCAAAGATTACTTTAACAGAACATTATCGTTTTTAATATTTTTACAAAACATGTTGTCTGCGCTATACATCCTGAGAACAATTAAGTACAGTTCCAGCCCGTCTCGACTTCACGCGCAAAAAAGCAAGCTTGATTTCAGCACTGCACGAGTTTGCTAAAGAAAAAAGAAACTCAGCTCAGATACCATGCCTGATGCCGACTTCTATGGTGGAGATGCAACATTTCTGTATTGATTTATCAAACAGCATCGGTTCATGACGAACATTTACACTTATTCTCCCGAAAATCATATTCATTGAAACTAGCCAATATTTTACCGGTTTTGCTTACTGTTTTAGATCGGGCCGGCAGGCCCACTAATTTTTTTTTTTACCGGCCTAGCTGGCCCGTTTAATTTATTTGCTGGCATGGCCCGTATTTTTCGTTTATCAGCCCGTTGATAAAAATGTCTTAATTCTGCCGACCCGACCCGTTTGAAAATTGTCTTTATTTCGACTGGCCGACTGCGAGCCTCGGATCAAGCCCGGGCCCGTGCAATAGAGATGAGACGGGCTCAGCCCGAGCCCGGGCCCTACACGGTCTCGGGCTCTATTTTTATTTTAGACTTCGGGCTCGGGCGGGCCTGGGCTCATTTTTTCTAAAGCCAAAAAATTTTATTTACTCATGTGTAGAAAGGATTGAAATAACTTTTTCCACTTAAAATTGCTTACTTATTCCTTTTCAAGTCATTTTATTTCTTTTTATCAAAATGACGGGAGAACTGAATGCTTGTTTATTTATTTTAGTATTTCATTGCAGTTTCAAATGAAAATTTGTGATAATTACAGATTTATGTCTGCGGAACTTCCTCCAATGATCTATTTATATGACGCCAATCATAACAAACATAACAATAAATTTAATCTTTGTTGGCTTTTCGTTTGTAAAACATAATTTTTAATGGGATCGTTTATTTATTTATTATTTAGTTACATAACACAAAGATATTATTTTCTTCGGTTTTTGGTAGACAAGAATTAGCTGGAGGTTTTCAAATTTATTTAATACTCGATTGTGTATAAAACATAGTCGTTTTTTTATGAAAATAACTTTAGTGATTATTATTTGCATTTGTCATCATGAATATGAATTCTGCTAATTCTAAGGACGCTGTTCCTTCTCGAAGTCACTTTTCTCCGTAAGTAAATTTTATTACCATGTTATTCCAACAGAAAGCAATCGATCAGTGTTTCCTCTTTTTCTATAAAAACATAGGACCTTTAAAATAACAATGTCACTTTTTTTAATTTACGTTGATTTTCAGGTATCTGTCAATCATGGAAGATTGTTATGAGAAAAGAATCCACTATAATGAAATATGTACACTTTTTACAGAAAATTGAAAAACGTTGTTCGATTAGCTAGCTTACAAATAGTAATTACTGCAAATTTCATGCATTTCTTCATAAACAAAAACGTTTCCATCAAATTTGCTTGTTAAAGGAGGAAAGAATATGAGAATACTTTTACATATGAAGTATATTTTTATTTTATACGAATTTTGATAAGAATGAATTTAAATTTTCATTTAAAAATCATATCTAAGTAAGAAGTTTTTAAAAATGAGATATTACTTTTGAAACAATTTTTAAATACAATGCAATTTTATTTTGTATATTTTTGGTATCGGGCTCGGGCGGGCTCGGACTTAAAATCGTCGGGCTCGGGCGGGCCCGGGCCCCGAAAAACGAGCCCGAACTCATCTCTACCGTGCAAGTCCCTATTTTGTACCCTAAGATATGAAAAACACAGACGACTGGGAGCAGGGAAACACAGTGATAAACCTTCCAATTGACCACTAAAATAGAGTTTTTTGACAGTTGTTTCCACCAAGTTATGGCTTTGGCAGATCAGTTGCATTTTAATATGATAATCGAGTTCTGAACAATCTTAGAATTTTAGCCACAAACTCGATGAGGCCTGTATAGTGGCTTTCCTGTCCAATAAGAATGAAGAACATTTTTACTCAACTTTCCTTTCGTCCAATAAACAGTCTTTTTCGGATGGTACATAGTCGCCGAAGTATGATTGTTGCCACTCCTGGGTTAAGTCCATGCACACGAAAAAATATGAATAGCTTCACCGAAGTCATCATCATCTTTAATGCTAGTTGATCTACTAGAACTCTACTCATCTACTGCAAATTCTCAGGAAAACTAGTCTTTCCCAAATTTTTTTTTTTTTTTTTTTTTTTTTTTTTTTCAGCAGTCACGAGAAGTCGAAAAATGGTGAGGCAAACTTCGGATTTTCGGAAGAAATCCTTTAGAAAAATACTAAGGATTGGTGTTTTTTAGTGTATGTTTTAAGTAAAAACATGTAAAATTGGAAAAAAAAACGGGTGTTTTACAGTTGTATCGATTGATACTGACTACCTAGAATTTGCCGACTGTCATCGAAGTTGCCGACATGCCCCCCCAGTAGCTACGCCCCTACCCTTAGCGTTCCCCACTCACGTTCAACGGATTTTATACATCTCTCCTCAGTTCTTGGGAGACAGTGTGTGTGTGTGTGTAGGGGGGGGTGTTTACTATTATGACGCAACTTTAACTATTACTTTGAAAAGCATGGGTATACTTTATCGTAACTGATTCGGTATGGCTTTTGCACATTGTCCAGCTGGCCCATGTTTGATACAGGGACGCGTTGTATTCTTTTTTCTCATTTTTTGTTATATAAGTACACTTGTAATTATAATTTAATAATATCAATTAAAAATCTCATTATCGTACCTGAACTACAATATTAGCACATTTAAATATCAATTTAGCATTTTTGATTTAAAAACCTTTATTCCTCATCATTTAAGGAGATTTTTTTTAATTCCATCTATTATTGACTAATAAAAATTCCAAATTCGTTGCAAAATTTTGCGCCATTAATTTATTGCAAAATAAAGCATATTCTATTAAATTAAAAATAAAAACAGGAAGAAGATAGATGTTAAGCAAAATGAAAAATCAGCAAAATTTAAGCAAAACAATTCAAAGAGCAAACATACGTTTTACAAAATTTAAAATCTTTTAATGGGCAAAAATAGATTGTAATTTAATTCTTATGCTAATTTTTAATGTAATTATGTCTATCATTTTAAAAACAGAATATTTTTATCATCGGATTGATTTCCCTTGTTAAAACAATAATAAATGATATTTCTTTAAAATCAAGTGTTGACACAATTGTTCAATATCATTTTATCAATGCAGAATGTATGAAATACATTTTAAAAATGATTTTTTAAAAATTAGCATTTTTGATACATGTATGATATTTTATAGAATTATTTAGTTTTAAAAAAGTAAATAGGTTAACATTAGAATTGATACATAATATTATAATTTTAATTGACAATGAAATTATTAAATTATAATTACAAATATATTTATGATAAAAAAAAGCAAGAGAAACAAATGCAGCTTCTCCCGGTATCGAACCCGGGCCCACTGGACAAAAGGAAAACGCTATACTGAATGCGCTACGAACAAGCTGTCCCGCTGCTTTCAAAGTAAGTATTTCAGTTGTGTCGTAATATTAGACCACTCCTTGTTCTTCAACAACAAAGGAGCGTTGTATAAAATTCATTGAACCTGAGGCTAACAAGGAAGGTCTCCATACTGGGCATATTCAGAATTTTTTGAAAAAAAAAAAAAAAAAAATACTGATTAAACTATTTATGTATGTAATAAAGGATCAATCAAATTTAGCGGCGGAATTACAGAAGAAACTCAGTAAAAAAATAAAATACTTTCGAGTATTTGGCGCGAAAAGACGAAAGCGTCACGCGATTTGGCGAGCATCATTTTCCCTCGCAAAAAACAAAAGATTTTAATGCACGTGAAAATTTCTTGTCAATTAAATTTTAGAATACGTGTAAAAAGTATTTAATGAATTTAAATTTTAACAATGAGAGAGTTTGACACATCGATGTATTTTATATTGCATATTTCTGTTGCTTTTGTTGCAGTTATTTAATTTTATTACTTTAAAAATAATTCCTTATATAAAAAATACTTTCATATTGAAAGGTATTTTTTCATATATTTAAGCGTCTGACAAAATAAAGGTCAGATGAAGAATGCTGCATAATGCATTTCAACATTGGAGAAGTTTTTGTTTCCATAGCAACAAAATTGAATCGACAGAGTTCAATTAGATTGTAGTTAATTTTGAGATTGAAACAATTTTAATTAATTTAAATTTTGTTTTAATTCATAAAATTTCACAGTTAATTTTCCTTCTAAATACATTATGACAAAAATACACTGTTAAAAAAATTCTGAAATTCACGGACATTTTTTTCCTGAATTTCGCAGAAAAACTCCCTTTTAACAACAAAAGGGTATTTTCCGTTACAAATCACAAAATTCCATCATATTTCCTGAAAATAACGAAACGAATGGAAATAAAAACAAAAAACGGAGACACTCCGTTGTGTGGGGAGCTCCATGGCCGAGTGGTCAAGGCACCACACCGCTAATCGCCTGCGAGCGCAGATTGTGGGTTCGAGTCCCATTGGCGCCATGGAATAATGAAACATAAAAAATTCCTTTTAAATTGCATTTTTTCTGTTTATTTTTATCTTTTTTTCTTATTAAAAATCTTTTAATTTATTAGCCGAAAAATAAATAAATAAAAAAATAAATAGTGTACGACAATTTCAAAAAAATGTCTATATATATATATATATATATATATATATATATATTTTTATATATATATATATATGTATATATATATATATATATATATATATACTGTCAGACCACAGTTGCTGTGGCCGTGCTTGGCAGAATGCCAGGCCGATTCTATACAGCTTGTAGGGAGGACAGCTTCTTTGGCAGAAGGGATCGTGTTCAACATTTTTTTTTTTTTTTTTTCTGTTCTGTGAAATTTTATTTTAAATTAAATGGTCGTGAATCTTCCATTAGTTCACGGATTTTGTTTTTCCGAAATATATATACACATATTTGCTATATTTTTGTGAATTTCAATAAAACCATATTTGTTTTATTTTATTTTTTACAATTATATTTATGTCAAACCCGCAGATTTAACGACTGCTTGGCTTCTTCTTGATGGCTATGCGATGAATTCGTCAATTCTAACAACCTAAATATTCAGGGCACATGCAATTACTTGCACCAAAATGGCGTTATTTGGCCTGATATGGTAACCCTGCTACTTTTGTTTATTTATTCGTAAATAGTTTATTTGCTTTAATTTTCTTTTTTCAAATAATGTAAAATATTTTTTGTTCTATAATTATTGGTTTTTAATATTTAATATATTTTAACATTTTTTTTATTTATTGTTATTTTCTTTTTAAAATAATAGAAAATAATTGAAAAATGTATGTGCAACTGGTATTCGAAAACAAGGATTTCGCCAAGATGGCGTTGGAAAAATTCATTCTATCCATTTGCGTGTATATCTGTGCCATATTCATACCCAATGCATGCAAATAATTTAAATAGATTAAGTAAACAATAATGTAAAGAAATAATTTTTAAAAATCGCCACTTTAGCAATTTTTAAAATTACGCCATGCAATCGTTAATTCTAAATAGATTACATACGCTATATTGCGAAAGGAAAAGTTACAACGCTAAGTTTAATAATCATAAATTTAAATCATCTTTTTCCTTTCATATTTGACTTTTTATAACTATTTTGATATAACAGAACTACAAAATAATATTTAAAAATATATTATTGAATGACCAAAGCAAAAAGGTATTCATTAAAAATATTCGACATATCTAAGATGTTTAATAAACAAACTCATCTCACTCATCTCAGGATGCTACTGACTTCCCCATTTTCGACATGGACTAAGTCCTTTTCGCCCATGCGCAGATCTGTCCAGGTTCCTAAGAAACGTGGTACATCTATATATATATATATATATATATACATATATACATTTGTAAAAAAAATTTTAATAAAAACTTTTTATTCAAAAAAAAAAAAAAAAAAAAAAAACAGTGATTTTTTTTTTTTATTTAAATTATTTAAAAAATTAAAAATGATTTAAAAAAATAATAAGTATTATGCATCAGTCTAAAATAATCCGTTTACAAACATTCTAAGGAATATATTTAAAAGGAAATCTTTAAAAAGCACAATAGATTTTCCCACTAACTCATAAAAGACATACTTTGTGCCGTTTAGAATAAGCAACTTTGGCTCAGTTCGTAAGAATTGGTTCCGCAACCTAAAGGTCCCGAGTTCGATCCTGAGGACGGCGTGAACTAAATTATCCAAAATAACAATTAAGTAAAATAACCTAGCAGCTTAGAATCTCTCGGTTATTTCGAATTCTTTGAAGATTTATCGGTAAAGCATTTTTAAAAATTATATTAAATTATTACTATTATAAATGAAACTTTGTAACGGAAAGTTACTGATTCTTACACTGGAGTTTTCCCTTCTTGTATTTCCCACAAAGGAAAATCTACTAACGGAACGGTAAAAGTTCGGCTACATTGCTGCCGGTAGTTTCACCTGGAATTCACAGATTTATTTTTAACAGTGTATAGTTAAAAGAAACTAAAGCTGACAAAACTAACTTTATATAAATAAAATTTCTTTAAACAAGTTCGAGAGGAAAGATTTTTACCTAAAAAAAGATTTGACATAAAAAAAAAAAATATTTTTTGAAAATATTTTTTGCCGCCAACCGATGATAAATCGCCAAATAAAAAAAATGTTCATTATTTTTTTACAAACGTTCTATCGAGGTTCTGCCAAAAAATGTTTTACAAACATATATATCCACATGAGAAGAACATTCTGTAATTTTTTCAGAGTTTTCTGAGTATGCCCGTATGGAGACCTTCCTTGTAAGGGGTCTCTGCCCTACAACATGTATTAAAGTAATCAAAATCTGAGAATATCAAGGTTTGCAATCTCCTTGTAAGTCTCTAAATTAAGGTCATTATTTGTTCAAGTTCAGACCAAGTTGACTGTTAAGTTTTACTTTTCTCTATTTTTAAGAAGAAAAAATATTGGATTCGTCAAAAATTTCGACTTCCGGATTTTGACGGATTAATACATTATAACAGTTGTTTTTTAACGGAAAAATTCCATACATTCTAGGAAAAACGGGACATTTCCTAGAATTTACGAGAAGGTATTCCGTTAAAAAACAATGAATCGTACTGGCGCCCGATTTTCAGTACAATCTCCGTAAAATCGCCCCCCCCCTTTTTGGGTGCTTTCGTAATTATGTAAATACGTAGCACCTGTTGTTGTCGTTCAGTCCGTCCGTCTGTCTGTCTGTCCGCATATAACAACGCAAAAACTACCCAACTGCATTGTTTTAAATTTAAAATATATAATTATTACATAATTTTGTCGAGTCATTTCAAATTTTATGAAAATCGGACGCATAGATAAATTACAGGGACAATCAAAAGAATTCAGTTACATTACGGTCAATGGGGAAAAAAGTTTCACATGCATTTTAATCGTTTGAAATTTTAAATACATAATTATTACATAATTTTGTCGAGTTATTTAAAATTTTATCAAAATCGGATGCATAGTTCAACTACAGGGACAATCAAAAGTTTTCCGTTACATTAGGTTAATGGGGAAAAATGTTTCAAATGCATTTTAATGGTGTTACACTCATTCGAACGTAATAAAATTGATATGTATCTATAAAGTACATATTATAATATACATTTTGCATAATCTGTGGTGCAAAGAATATTTGTTATTGATTTACAAGACCACACAAAAGTATTCCATGGCATAATGGTATAGGGAGAACATTGTTTAGTGCGCATTTTAATTGTAATTATTTACAATTTTATGAGATTGATATATGAGAGTGATATTTTTAAAAATTCGTTATTGTACGAACGCACCTCATTTGCTACGCTTCAAGTGCAATTTCCAACTTGTTTAAAATCTATTATGGTTCTTCATATTTTGAATATTTCTTTTAATTCATTTTTTCATGTTTCATTGATATATATTCTACAATTAATGGTTTTAATGTCTATATCTATATATTCTATAGATATAGACTAGGTTGCTTTCGAAAATAATAATAATAATAATTTTCTAAGCCTGTTTCGATTCAGTTTGATCAGTTAGTGAGAAAAATTTCCGCATTATTCGATGAGTGAGAGGCTTTAAGTGATCTCTTTAAAATTATGGCTAATAGAAATTTATATGGAAAACGAACCTGTCCTCATTAAGAAGGAAATCAGCAACAAGAATCCACTGTTAGAGTTGAAAAAAAAATTAATAAATGTAGTTTTTACAAGAAAATCGAAACATTTTTTTTTTCATCAAGAGAAAATAAATAGATAAAAAAAGATAGACATTTTGAAATATATATATATATATATATTCTGCGATTTTAAATGCTTCCAAATGATTACAAAAAGCCAAGCAGCACACAGCCCATATTTTTATCTTAGATTTTGACTCTTTGAATAGTTTTGAGAATATAAAAAAGAATCTCCATATCGCTTGAGCTTTAACATTTGCTATCTTGCATATGAAATTTGAAGTAGGAGCACATATGTTCACTGTGTTAACCTTCCTACCCTGTTGAAAAAAAAGTTACGTTTTACCTGAATGGGTCGATTAGACCCAGTTTACTTGTTTTTATTTATTCTACCTCAAAACAAGTATTTTCAACTAGCTTTATTTTAGATATTATTTTTGTATTCACTATTAGAGACCAACATATTTTATAACCCCCCCCCCCTCCCCGTCTTCCTTGCAATGCCTTGTTTGTATAAGCAATAATTTGGAGAAAAAAATAATAAAAAATGTACATTAGAAATTTATTTACATTGTTTTGATACATTTTTTATGATAAACAAGATTTACAGTACACATTTACATGCTCCTGGCAAAGAAAAGATAAGCATGAAGTACATCTCGTCTGCGTTTTTCGATCTCTCTTTGGACCACATTCTTTACATCTTCCACGTTTAGCTGAACTAATACTTTCCTTTTTTTCACCTGCTGCATTAGCCAATTGCTTCTTTATGGTTATTCGGATATTTTGTTTCATCCTAATATCTCTGTGAGATTCGGTCAGCTGTTTCCCAAGTTTCTTTAGAAAAAGCCGCCTTTTGTATAGTGATTGTTTTGATTGCAAGAAGGATTTACATGCATAAAAACAACAAATGCATTTATTGCAGCTAGATCAATTAAATTGTAAAATAAACACACAGGCCATCGCCTAGTGCTCCTTTTGCATGTATATGCAGCAGCTAATTTATCAGTAGTATCTACTCCACCTTTAGTTTCATTATAATATAAAATTATTTCCAGTTTCTTTTCTTTCTCATTTGAAACTTTGGCCTCATGATACATAGTTGAAAAGAGGATTACCGATTTGTTTTTTTATGTGTCATATCTTTTTGAAACCCGAATAATGAAGAAAATATTTCTCGCTCACGTGATGATTGAAACTCAGGAGGAATAAATGGTTTATTTTTTCTTAGAGTACCAATAATAGTTAATTTTTTCCCCAATAATTCTTTAGCAAGAATATAATCCGTGAAAAAATTATCGACCGTAATATTTCGGGCTGTACCCTCAATAGAATTTGCTAGGCGCAACACAACATTTCTACCTTGATATTTTTCTCTCTCACTATCTGAAGGCTTTCCAGTATTGATCTCAGCAGCGCAAACATAAGCTGTTTTGACATCAGACATCAACCACATTTTAATTCCATATTTCCCTCTTGGCTTTGACGGTATATATTGCCTAAATGGGCATTTACCACGGAAAGGAACAAGCTGTTCATCAATTGTAACATTTTCGTACGGAATGAGCATCTTTGGCAACTGAATAACAAACATTTCAAACAATGATCTTATTGCAGCTAGCTTATCTAAACGACGCCGATTTACTCTACTTTCTTTGTTGTCAAACCTAAGAAACTCTCTAATAATTTCAAAACTTTGCAAAGACATTGTTACACGAAAAATGTCGCGGCCCTCTTCTTCGCTCCATAACTCTTTCAGAGATTCCCCTGCTGACTTATATACACCAGCTAAAATTAGCAAACCTGTAAAAAAATATATAAAAATAACTAAAAAAAAAGAAAGAAAAGAAAAGAATGGATAAATTTTAAACCGCGGAATCATTTGCATTTTTTTCATTTTATCTATAAATCATTCTTTTTGAGTTTAAATTTTTTTACCGATGTAAGCTTCAAGCTCCTCAGCAGAAACCAATGTATATTTTTTATTCTTTTCTGAGCATACTCTCTGCATTTCTCTGTTAGTTTCTTCTAGAATTAATTTGAGCATGTCATCTGTAAAGAACAGCTTCATTGCTGACAGAGGGTGTTCAGTTTTCCTCTGACCTTCAAAACGTGTAGGACCAGGATTTAACTTCATGTTAAGTTGCCTATAAAATAATAATAGAAGCCAGAAAATACAAACGAATGTAAAATATATAAGAACAGGAGTAGTGATAAAGTATGCATGACAGGGGGGGGGATGACTAAGATTCCTCTAAAGGGCATTTATTTCTTTTCCTAACATGCAAATTTTGAACAAATATCTATCAATTTCCTCGAAAATAATCTTTTTTGCCCTGATGTTAGAAGCGGGGGGGGGGGGGCGTGATCCAAAGGTGGCACAACCCCTGAATCTGAAAATATATAAAATAAATATCAAATTCAATAACTATAAATTATGAATAAGTACATACCGTTCTTTTGATGTCGGTGGAGGGGATTTACACCATTCAGTTTTGTTGCGACTAATAAATCAGGATGGAGACTACACTGTTTCATCTTCTGTATCGGAAATATCTGTTTTCTTTTCCTCCTCTTCGATGGACAAATGATCCGATTCATCAGTTTCAATCAAATCATTATCACTCCATTCATCAGACTCATCACTAGGTAACTCTTGCCAAAGCTTTCTAATTTCATCATCAGTAAGACCGCGCTTATTACGTGCCATATTGCATAAAAAATGGCGAAACACTCCAACACAAAAAGACCATTACTTTAGAATATTAGTATAGTAGCGCCATCTACCAATCATTATTCAAAATACACACTATCTAATTGTTTTCTATGCATTTATATGCGATTAGTGATATGGGTCGATTAGAACCATTCAGGTAAAATGTGACTTTTTTTATTTTGGCTAAAAAATTAATTTCGGAAGTCTGAAAAAATTATAAACTGAAGATATTTATCTGTTTGAGGAATACTTAAAATATAAGAGCTTTTAATTAAAACCCGACAGAGCTATTATGAAATAAATAATAGTTAGTGTTAGTGTATTTTGTCGGCCGATTATCTACGCTATGCGATATAGGTCCTATGGGGTGGGTTGCCCTCCGTGGGGGTCTTTCTAAGGGAACCTAACCCGTATTTACGCAAGGTTCGAAGAAAACCACGGAAAACTTCGAACGGTTAGGCCGACGGTCGCGATTGGGTTCGAACCCAGCACCTACCGTCTACCAGTTTGGAGGTCAGAACCTCGCAGCCACTGGTGGGGCAAAATAAATAATAGAAATGGGTCGATTAGACCCATTCAGGGTAGAAAGGTTAAATAATGGAATATGACGTATACAGATTTCTTTGCCTTGGTCTCTCTCTCTCTCCTTTTTATTTTATTTTATTTTTTTTTATTTCTCTCTCTCTAGAGCTTTTCATTTTTGTGCCAACTTAAGAAATAAAAAGTCACAGAGTATTCAACATAAACATGATACTAGTTTACGACCATATGCTGTTTATGTTAAAAGATTGAACATGACGTCCGTATAGAGTTTTTAGGGATTTTTTTTCTTTTTTCCTTTATTTCTAATTCAATATTTCGGAAAAACTTTTCACCCTGTGACCCCAATTTAGTATGAAGAAGAAATGCAGTCGGTTTATATTATGAAACTAGTATATAACCCCGTCAAAAATGACGGAATTTTCACTTGCATTTCAACTTTTTAATACTTCATACAAACAAACAGAATGCAGATTTTATTTTTGAAGAGTTTGTATTGTAAAAAAGCACATTTCAAAAATAGCAATAAATTTCTACAAATACAAATGATATATATATATATATTTTTTTTTACTTGATATTTAGTTTTTGAACAAATTTTAATTTCAAAACAAAGAACAGTATTTATTACAATAATAATGATAATTGGCAAAATAAAACTCAATTTCTGAAGATTTCACAAAACATTTAAATTAAATATTGAAGTTTTTAAAATTTTAAAATACATTCTTTATTATGATTCGGCAGCGATTTTATTCGTGGTATATGATAGATTCTTAGTTCGATGCTTTTAGGCATCGATTATGAAGCTTTGAGTTTTTTTTTTAAATTTAGATTTGGTGCAATCTATACGCAGTTATATAGTCTAATATACACAAAACAACTTAAAAAAAATCTTAGTTTCTTACAGAAAATACTGCTATTTTCTATAGTAGGAGGCATTGATTTAAATCAAAATCAATTTTAAAAACTTCAGCTTGCAACTCTAAAAATTCAATCCGTAATTTATGAAAACCAAAATTATTATTATTGTTTCTTTTGTAAAATTTTAAATTAAATCTACCAGTTTTTAAAGCTTAGATTATAGCCATTCGAAATTTGCTTACATTGTAAACGAAATTTGTATTTTTTTTATCAAATGCCATTTAAATGTAAGGAATATATAATATCATAAACTAAATAAAAATCATCAAATTTTAATTTAAGAGCAATTTTGATTTATTTGCATGAATTGCATCAAAGCAGATAAAGTTTTAATTTAAGACCATGTGAAAAAATAATTTCCGGTTCTACTAATGCAGTCATGATGATATCTTATATATCCATAACAACTTGAAGAAAAAAAAGAGCTTATTTATTTAAATAGAAAACAAAATTAAAAAAAATAACCGGATAAATGCTAGCATTTAAAAAAAAAAAAATAATAAAATTAAATTTAAGTTCATCTAAAACAAAATTTATCTTTTACAATATATTTCCAAAAAGGCTTCTAAAATAGCTCATAGATGGCAGCACTAAAGTTGTGAGAGACGATGCTAGAGTGATAAATAAAATACGATCGTACTCAGATAGTAAAAAACTTTTCCATTTCCACTGTTATCTTTATGTATTATAATTGGGTTGATTGATTGATTGATTGATTTTTGACGTCCGATTATCTGCGCTAGGGATATAGGACCAGGGGGAATGCCCTTCGTGGGGGTCTTTCTAAGGGAACCTAACCCGTATTTACGCAAGGTTCGAAGAAAACCACGAAAACTCCGAACGGTTAGGCCGACAGCCGCGATTGGGTTCGAACCCAGCACCTGCCGTCTACCAGTTGAGAGGTCAGAACCTCTCGGCCACTGGTGGGGCCATTATAATTGGGTTTGATATACATATTTTATATGAAAATATGTTGCAAAAACATTATTTCAAGTGGAAGAAATTTTAAAAGCATCATTTTAGCATCTGTTTTCAATTAAGCCTAACGTGGCATCTAGCAACGGTTGAATCCAGACAGGAGTGGCACAACCTGGAACCGTTCTACACATTTCTTCGAACGCATTTTATTATAAGTAGATGATTTCCGAACACTAACGGAATATTGTTATGAAATTTCATTTTTTGTATACATTGAAAATAATTAATGAAATATGATATACATATAGAGATTTCTATATGTTTATATATATATATATATATATATATATATATATAAGATCTGATGAATTTACTATGGTTCAACAAATTTCGAATACTCCTTTCAATTCATTTTTTCATGTTTGATTGATATATATTGTTTTACAATTAATGGTTTTATATCTATATCTATATATTCTACAGGTTGCTTTCGAAAAAAAATAATAATAATGTTCTCAACCTATTTCGATTCAGTTTGGTCAGTTAGTGAGAAAAATGACCGCATTATCCGATGAGTGAGACGCTTTAACCCTAAACTGCACGATATGCCATATGTGGAACATACCGATAAAAGCCTTCTATTTTCCAAAGGATCTTAAATTTAGGTTATGTGAGCTTTGTGGCATATGTGAAACATTCAAAGAAAGAGTTTTTTACTAGTTTTTCTCACTTCATGGCAGCACCTCACAAGTTATTAAGTTTTTATTTCAGAAAAAAATTCCCAGTCTGCATCGTACACAAGAGAAGAATTTGCTTCACCTTTTTTGCTCCAAAATATTGAAAGTATCAAAAGATAAAATTTAAGACATTCGAGTATATCGCATATTTGTAATTAAAGTTGCTTAAAACTAAAATATTTCAATACATTAGCTGGAAATCTTGTTTTTGTGTTTGTGCTAGATATGGAACATAGAGCATAAAGCTCATAAAATATTTTAATGAAAAATGGCGCACAAAGGGCTAACGAAGGTTAAATCAATGCAATATTATTCGCATCTGATTATGATGATCAGTCTTTTGGAGTTTCTGGTGATAGCTGGGATGATTTAACAGACATTCCATCTAAAAATAACTGAAAATGCTATTTTTTCATATGAATCAAACGTGGACTGCAACAAATGTGGTCTAAGAAATTGATTCAATTGCCACAGGAGATAAATTTTCGTAATTAATATTTAAGTAATTTTAAATTTCATTAAAAGTACTACATAAAGGTTAAAATCAACAAGTGAAATTCAACAATATTGAAGTCAAATGTTTTTCCACTGAAGGGAAAACATTTGACTTCAATGGCAAATGTCAAATGTTGATGTTTTGCATTTGTGCAAAACACACAAATGCAAACGGCGCATTTGTGTGCTGGCGGGACATTGTTATGTGCCGGGAGTGTATGTGGGGGTATCAGTATGTGGAGGGGGGATTGAATTTCTAAACTAAATAAATTTTTAAATTATCATCGTATGTACATGTAAATGTTCTGGACGAATGCTCCCCCCTCCCTGGCACTATGAATTCAACATGGAATACATATAATGAGAAGCATCAATTTAGAGAAAGATTGCTTATTCTTCCAGATGCTGCAAATATCCTTTCTGGATCCAGTGTTGATAGAAAAAAAGGCACAAAGGAAAGACAAATACCTGAAGCGCAAATAAAATATAGAGGAAGCATTTCCTTAAATGCTAAAATTATGGCTCTAGTGATATGGCTCTAGAGACTCCGTATCAGTTTTTGCCCTTTTTTTAACCCTGAACTTTTGAATCTTATTTCAGAAGCGAGACGTAAATACAGCATAGGAAAGGATTCTTCTCAACCTTTACAAGTTTCCATTACGGATATTACTGGAGTGATGTTTTAAGTAACCAAAGAATTAAAGAGACAATGTCTGTCAATGAATTGGAAAAAAATTCCAATAATTTTCCCATTTTAATGACAATAATAAAGAAATTCCTAAAGCCATGAAGGGTCATGATAGACTTTTTGAAGAAAGGTCTCTAATAGAGTGTATCAGGGCAGTGGGATATATTATATACCATCTGATTTGAAACAAGATTTGCAGCAGAAGCTTTTGATTAAATTTTATATTTCAAACTTCGCAAAAAAAAAAAAAAAAAAAAAAAAAGATGAAAAAATTGATTGGAAAAGATGAAAAAAGATGACAAAATTGATTTCTTTATTTCAAATTTTTTTTCTGTCGAATATTCCGGTGTGAATTCAACATTATAGAAAAACAATTGCTTACCCCTCAAAGGGTTAAATACCTGCAATAAAATTTTAATACATATTATACTATTTTTGCATAAATAATATTGTATTGTGAGCTTCATACCACATTTAGTAATACAAAAATGAAAATATCTCATTGTGTGCTTTGGGACACATATGGCACATACCACAAAAATTAATACTAAAAAAATATATATATGAAGTCAGAATTTTTTTTATTATTTTTCCTGCATTTGTGACTACCTAAACCTAAAGTAATCAATATATATATTTTTTCATACAAAAAAAAAAAAAAAAAAAAAAAAAAAATCGTGCAGGGGCCTCTTTAACATTATAGCTAATAGAAATTTATGTGGAAAACGAAACTGTCCTCATTAAGAGGCGAAACAATAACGAGAAACAACTATTCAAAATTAAAAAAATAACTAGTCGTTGGGGGCCACCGTAATACTTACCCATCATGGATATGTATATGAAAATAAAACATGTGAAAACTATTTATACAATGCATTGCAATTCATAAACAAAATTTAAATATTGTTAATATACATAGTAATGCTATATTAAAGAACTGCTGATGTACCAATTTCGACAAATTGTATAAAAATCGAAACTACTCAAGTAGTACCGAACTGCGTAAAAGAAACATCCTTATAACTCCAAAAACCATAATTCTATTAACTAACAATTAACTGCGTCGGATTAAGCGTCTCATTTCTAATTAAAATATACCTCTGAATTGAAATTTGAATGAAATACAGGGTCATGAAAAATCGAAGAATGTGGAAAACAGGATTACAAATATCTCGGCAACTAATAATCCGATTGACTTCGTTCTATATGCAAAATATGTGTTATTTTATTGCCTTTTACGTCCATTCCTTAGAACAAAAAAAATCGAAAATTTTTATATACCTTTCATCAGAACGAATTTTTCGAGAGTCCGAAAAAAATAGTTCCGGATAATCGAGGTTGCTGATATTAAATAGGATTTGTCCCATTCTTACATACTAACTACATACAAAATTTCAAGTCTCTATCTCAATTCGTTCGGGAGATAGAGCGTTTACAGACAGACAGACAGACAGACGGACGGCAAAATTTTTTTTCTAAAAATATGTTTTTCGGAATCTTCACTATCTAAAACGTGTAAATCCGCCAAAAAAAAAAAAAAAAAAAAAGATTCGATTTTCAAAACGATTGCAAGACTTACCCTATACTGCGTATGATGGGTAAGTAATAATAATGTAGTTTTAATAAATGTAGTTTTTACAAGAAAATATAAACAATTATTTTTACATCAACAGAAAATGAATAAATAGAAAAAAGAGAGAAATTTTGAAAAAAAGATATTCTGCGGTATTAAATGCTCACAAATAATTACAAAATGTCAAACAGCATATTTTTATCTTAGATTTGGACTTTTTGAATAGTTTTGAGAATATAAAAAAGAATAATCATATCGCTTGAGCATAAACATTTCTAATCTTGTATATAAAATTCGAAGTAGGAGCCACATATGTTCATTGTACTAAATAACGGAATTTGACATATACAGTTTTCTTTGCCTCGGCCTCTCTCTTTCTCTAGAGCTTTTTATTTTTGTGCCAACGTAAGAAATGAAAAGTCATAGAATATTCAACATAAACATGATACTCGGTTACGACCATATGTTGTTTATATTAAAGGATTGAACATGACATCCGTATAGAGTTTCTTGGGATTTTTTAATTCTTTGTTCCTTTTCCCTAGTCTAATTTAATATTTCGGAAAAACTTTTCACTCTATGACCCTAATTAAGTATGAATTATATCGAAAAATCTTGCATTCGGCTTAGATTATAAAGCACGTTCTAGTACTAAAGGAGTATTGTTAAGAAATTTCCTTTTTCCATACTATGAAATCTGATACAGTACACACCATCAAATACGCACAGCTTGGGACCAGAGGTTGTGCGGATTTTAGAATTTTGGGCACTACTGGTCATTGCATTGTTTACATTTTTAAAACAATATTTTTAACGTAATTAATAATGAAATTGAGATCATAATGAATGCTTACAATATAGTAATAAAATATTAAAATAATTAGGTAAAGTAATAAGCTAAAGTAATTAAAATTTAGTTATTTTTTTTAAATGATTAAAATATTAAAAGCGAAGGTGAAGTAAATAATTAATAATGTATAGTTAGATATTCACTATAAAGATGAGATGCATTTTTTCTAAATTATTCAATGAAATTTGCGTCACAAAGGTGCACTTCTAATTTACATCAAAATCATAAAATAGGGAAGTTTTATTTAAGATTTAGCTAGACTTAATAAAAAAAAGCTTGATTAATGAATAAATACATTCGGCTTAAACATTATGATTACTAAAGATATCAGTATTATCTTGATTTGTTTCAAAAATAAATTTATTCTTCCTTCATGAAAAAGCTAGAATTCAGTAACACTAACGAAAATTACAGAATACACTGTTAAGAAAATTCTGAAATTCACGAATATTTTTTACCTGAATTTCACAGAAAAAGTCCCTTTTCACAACAAAAGGGGTGGCCGAGAGGATCTGACCTCTCAACTGGTAGGCGGCAGGTGCTGGGTTCGAACCCAATCGCGGCCGTCGGCCTAACCGTTCGGAGTTTTCGTGGTTTTCTTCGAACCTTGCGTAAATACGGGTTAGGTTCCCTTAGAAAGACCCCCCCACGAAGGGCATCCCTCTTCCTGGGCCTATATCCCTAGCGTAGATAATCGGCCGTCACAAAATACACAATACACACAACAAAAGGGCATTGTCTGTTACAAATCCAATCGCGACCG
This sequence comes from Maratus speculifer, assembly GCA_964019185.1. Classification (NCBI taxonomy): domain Eukaryota; kingdom Metazoa; phylum Arthropoda; class Arachnida; order Araneae; family Salticidae; genus Maratus; species Maratus speculifer. Next base: position 137,149,099 of record OZ025302.1, on the reverse strand, counting down.
TCGGCCTAACCGTTCGAAGTTTTCCGTGGTTTTCTTCGAACCTTGCGTAAATACGGGTTAGGTTCCCTTACAAAGACCCCCACGGGGGGCAACCCACCCCATAGGGCCTATATCACATAGCGTAGATAATCGGCCAACAAAAATACACCAACACCGTTACAAATCAGCAAATCCCACCATATTTCCCGAAAATAACGAAATGGGTGGAAATAAAAACAAAAAACGGAGACACTCCGTTGTGTAAGGGGCTCCGTGGCCGAGTGGTCAAAGCACCATACCGCTAATTGCCTGCCCCACCAGTGGCCGAGAGGGTCTGACCTCTCAACTGGTAGACGGCAGGTGCTGGGTTCGAACCCAATCGCGGCCGTCGGCCTAACCGTTCGGAGTTTTCGTGGTTTTCTTCGAACCTTGCGTAAATACGGGTTAGGTTCCCTTAGAAAGACACCCATGAAGGGCATCCTTCCCCCTGGGCCTATATCCCTAGCGTAGATAATCGGCCGTCACAAAATACACTATACACACGCTAATTGCCTGCGAGCGCAGATTGTGGGTTCGTATCCCACTGGCGGCAAGAAATAATGAAAACATAAAAAGTCCCTTTTAAATTACATTTTTTTTGTTTATTTTTCTCTTATTTCTTATTAAAAAATCTTTTAATTAATTAGCCAATAAATAAATAAATAAATAGTGTACGACAATTACAAAAAATTGTTTATAACATTATTTTTCTAAAAAAAAGTTGTTAATAAAAAGTTTTTTCATTCATTCATTCATTCATTCATTCAAAAAAAAAAAAAAGTGGTTTTAAACAGTGATTTTTTTTATTTAAACTATTTAAAAAATAAAAATTGATTTTAAAAAGTAATAAGCATTATGCACCAGTCTAAAATAAAATAAAATAAACTGTTTACAAATATTATAAAGAATGTACTTGAAAGGTTGGTTGATTTTTGACGTCCGATTATCTACGCTAGGGATATAGGACCAGAGGGGGAGTGCCCTTCGTGGGGGTCTTTTTAAGGGAACCTAACCCGTATTTACGCAAGGTTCGAAGAAAACCACGAAAACTCCGAACGGTTAGGCCGACAGCCGCGTTTGGGTTCGAACCCAGCACCTGCCGTCTACCAGTTGAGAGGTCCGAACCTCTCGGCTACTGGTGGGGCCTTGAAAGGAAATCTTAAAAAAAAAAAAAAAAAAAAAAAAAAAAAAAAAAACAGATTTTCCCACTAACTCATAAAAGACATATTCAGTACAACCCGGCTCAGCAGCTTTGGCTCGGTTAGTAAGGATTTATTCCGTTGTCAAAAGGTCCCGAGTTCGATCCTGAGGACGGCGTGTACTAAATTGTGCAATAATAATGATACGTAAAATAACATAGCAGCTTAAAATCCCTCGGTAATTTCGAATTCTTTGACGATTTATTTTAAAAATTATATTAAATTATTATCATTAAAAATCAGACTTTGTAACAGAAAGTTACCGCTTCTTCAAACGGAGTTTTCCTTTCTTGTATGTCCCACAACGGAAAATCTACTTACGGAACGGTAACAGTTCGGCTACTTTGATGCCGGTAGTTTCACCTGGAATTCACAGATTTATTTTTAACAGTGTAAAAAATATATGGAATTGATATAAATACTACCTTTGACAATAAAGTTAGGTGAATAGTCCTGTAGCATTAATGTTGATGAAATATTAACGAAAGTTTCCATACCATCCTTCAAAATATTCATCTCTTATAACTATGCACCGCTGAGATCTGCTATACATGTCCTGGGAAATTCACAAGAAGTCTTCTTTTGGGATGAAGTTCAAAAACTTAGTCACGTTTCGTTGGATGTCAGCAATATGGTCAAATCTCTTTCAAAGAGAGTCTGAATCGTGAAAATAGAAAGAAGTCTGGAGGATTCAGATCTGGAGAGTATTGTAGGTGTTTAATTTGCACCATCCCTCATGAATTTCTTTCGGTGGCTTGCAAAGCTTAAAACCAAACTTTAAACTGATCTTTTATTCGTTCATTTTTCTGTTCTCAGTTAAGAACCAACACACTGAACAAGCACTTAGTAAATCAAGTTTTACGCAGAACATAAGCGACGCTCACCTGGAAAACGGTGGGGGAGGATGGTCTACAGTTGCCTCTATGCAGGTGCAGCATTTTGTTTCCCCAGTGTTGACAGATCGGTCGTTCTGAATTAATTCATCGAACTTTATTGTCAGAGCTAGTATAATAAAGTTAAATTTTGTCTCTACATCTGAATTGACTGTTTCATTGTTTACAGTTGTAAATTAGGTGTGGATTTTAGAGAGTTGCGGATTTTAGAGAGTTGCGGATTTTAGAGAGTTGCGGATTTTAGAGAGTTGCGGATCTTAAGCTTGCGGATTTGAGGGAGTCTATCGTGTCATTTTAAATCACACTATGCTGTGAAAACCCATTTTTAATTTTTTATATTAAATTCGAACAGGGTCCACATGTTCATTGTATCATGTTTATCAGTTTGGCCATTTTATTAATTTAAAAATTTCGAATTAATAGCAAAAAATTTCAAAGAATTCCTTATTAAAGCCATCGCGAAATTTTTGTCATTACATAAAGATAAAAATATTATAGTGAATATTTAGTATGAAAGCAAAATTTTGGAATTTAAAAAGTGCAAAATTGTAACCCTGCATTGTGTTAGATTATGGAATATGACAGGTATATATCTGGTTTTTTGTACGTTGGTCTCTCTTTTTTTTCTTTTCTCTTTAGAGCTTTTTGTGCTTGCCCCAAATTAAGAAATAAAAAGTCATAGAATATTCAATATAAACATGATGCTAGGTTACGACCATATGCTGTTTATGTTAAAGGATTGAACATGACGTCCGTATAGCGTTTCTTGGGATGTTTTTTCCTTTGTTTATTTTTTTCGGTGTAATTTAATATTTTGGAAAAACTTTTCACCCTGTGACCCCGATTAAGTATAAACGAGAACAAAAAATCGTGTAGTCGACTTATATAATGAAATGATTTCTCTACACTATAAAAAAATGATTTTTTTCTTGTATATGTTACAGGCCAAACCCGATTTTAGGCCAAACTAGATTATCCTAGGCCAAACTAGTCTATCCTAACGCCCATCGGATAAACTAGTTTTTCCTAGGCCAAACTAGTCTATCCGAAAGCCCATCGGATAAACTAGTTTTTCCTAGGCCAAACTAGTCTATCCGAAAGCCCATCGGATAAACTAGTTTTTCCTAGGCCAAACTAGTCTATCCGAACGCCCATCGGATAAACTAGATTTTCCTAGGCCAAACTAGTTTGGCCGAACTGTCATTAGGATAAACTAGTTTAGCCTGCTATTCATTGGTTTGAACTAGTTTATCCTAGGCCGAACTAGATTGTCCTAGGCCAATTCAATTTGGCGTGATATTTTTTAATCTAAAGACCGCCACGGCGCCAACTTTCTAATTTTGATCTATTTTATCTTAAGCTGATGCAGTTTGACGCGATTTTAGCTCACAGACTATTAAAGCCTGAGAGCTAATGTGCTCGCAGATTCTCTGTGTGTGTATGTAACCATTTACGTACGTATGGCCGTGTGTACGTACGTATGTACGTACGTGTGTACGTAATGCGATAACTCCTGATAGAAATATCCAATTTGCTTCAAATTTTGGACATAGATTTAGCCTGATAATGAACTTTCCTGATTAGTTTCAAGGATTCATTGAGTAAAAATAAGAGGAGGTGAACAAAAGGCTAATCCGCACCCCCCCCCCCCCCTCCTTAATTTTGTTAAGTCAGTTTTTCATGCAAAATGATCAGATTTCATTAAAATTTTAGGAATAATATCATTTTGATAAGGTACATCCATGATCAGTTGTGGGTGTTCATTGTTTACGTATAAAGAAAGGAGCAATGGGAGGTAACATTCTTAATTTATATAAACAGGTTTTTCACAGAGAATTTACCGATTTGTTTTAAATTTTGGATATAGGTTCCTTCTGATAAGGCGTTTACCTGATTAATTTGGGGGGTTCTGAGTTTAAATATAAACGTAGAACGTATTTATTTTTCAATCGGATAGAAACTTTCGGTTTTATGAAAAGATTTTTAATTCGTAACAGATATTGGTTTTTGCACACATCACTTCAGGCGAAATTGTTCATATTAAGAAACTAAATATCCGAATCCTTTTAAAAATAAGAAAAAGCTTAAATACAGCATGACACTTGAAATTTAGGATGGGGGTTAGAGTAAGAGGACGCTAGATTTTTTTTTTAAAGCTCAGCACTTTTTTAAGGTTTTAGCTGATAATTAAATATTACCATTATTTGAAACTTTTAGAAACATAATAAAACATTATGTTAAATATTTAAGAAAAAAGATGGCGCGTCAAATACCACTATTTTCTATTAGTAATTTTTGTAAAAATGTTAAATTCTTGTTGGAACTGTTTGAAACTTTGTGCTAGTTTATAACACATATAAAAATTGTAAAAAAAGTCCCATTACGAAAGGGAAAGAGGGGGCGGGGGTGAAGAAAATCAGGAAATATAATGGAAATTCTAGGTTGATCTAGTTGAAACTTTAAGATAGTTTATGACACATGATATAAATTTATAGAAATATGTTCCGCGTTTAATGCCACTATTGACGAATAGTGATTTTTGCAAAAATCTTTAATTCTTGTTTTGCAGCACCGCGACATCGAGTAACATATCTACTGATAGATTGTTTAACGGAGTTTCCTTCATATACAGTTTTGTTGGCAATAGGGTGCGCACCCTGGTGATGGAATGTGGAACTAATATAACGTGAGCACTCTGGTGTTGGAATTTGGAACTAATACAACGCGATCTAGTTCAAACAAGCTGGCTTCACCTGCTGTTGTGCTCCTTCTTTTATATAAAATCTCAAAACGGACGTATGTTAAGCGAACGAACCTCGAAGAGAAAGAAACATGATGATAAATATTTAAATAAAAAGATGCGGCATCGAAATATCACTATTTTCTAATAGTAATTTCTTTTTTAAATGTTAAATTCTTGCCGGAACTTTTTAAAAAATCTGTAACAACGTCTTCAAATTCTAACTCAATCTGAAATTTGATGGAAATCTGTGTATTAGTATTATTTGAGATAGAATTATCGCAGAAATCATAAAAAATTGCATAGAAGCGCTATCTATTGATCCATTTACTCTAAAAACAAAAGAATATTAATTTATATCATGGCCTAACTGAATTTGAAGTTTGATGAAAATACGTGCATTTGTTCTTGAAAAAGAACTATTGCGATAATTATGAATAATGCCACATAGCAGCGCCACCTGTTGTAAGATTTACTCCAAAAACTAAAAAGTACTTTTGTAATTTTTATATCAAGGATTAACATAATCTGGAGTTTGATGAAAATTAATGCATTAGATCCTGAGATAGAGCTATTGCAATAATCACGAATAATACCGTTTAGCAGTGCCAACTTTCGAGAGATTTACTCTAAAAACTACAGAATACTAATTTTTTATCAGAGACTTACTGAATCTAAAGTTTGATGAAAATTCGTGCATTATTTCTTGCGACAGAGCTATTTCAGTAATCGGGAAAATTGAGCACAACAGTGCCACCTATTGAGCAATTAATATAAAAACGTAAACAGAATTAGTTCCTATCACGGATTTACTGAATCCGGAAGTTCGATGAAAATCCGTAAATAAGTTATTGAAATAATGTTGATGCATATCGGTAAAAATGCAGTTTAGAAGGGCCATCTGTTGAACGATATACATGAAAATGTAATCAGAATCAATTTATATCAGGGACTATCTGAATATAAATTTATATTAAATTCCGTTCATTAGTTCTTGAGATACAGCTATTGTAAAAATTGTTAAAAATGCAGCATAGCATAGCCATGTTGAGTGATTTACTTCAAAATAGAAAAAACACCAACTCATCTCATGGACGAACTGCATCTGATGTTTGATGGAAATTTGTGTATTAGTTATTAAGATAAAGCTAATGCGTAAATCATAAAAAATCCAAAACAGCAGATCCACCTGATGAGCGATTTACACCAAAAAACTAATCAGCATCAATTTAGATCAGAGACTACCTAAATATAATTTTTTATTAAATTTCATGCATTAGTTCTTCAGCCGCATCCCTACAGCTTGCGACAGCGTATAGCAGGTGTGCTGCACACGTACTGCCGAATGCCCTCTTCCTTTTCGAACGAACTTCGATGCGAACAAAATTCAAATCGTAGCAAGCGTGCTGAGTACGCACCGCCGAATGTAATCCTCCTTTTCCAAAGAACCTCGAAGCGAACGAATTTCCAAGCATATCCCCTCTGCTCACGCCAGTCAGATAGCGGCCGAAGCCAGCAAGTTTTAACTAAGTCATGTTATATTAGTTCCTCATTCCAACACTAAGGAGCGCACTCTATTATTAACAAAACTGTATCTGAATGAAACTCCGTTAAACAATCTATTAGTAGATATATTACTTGAGTTCGCGGTGCTTTAAAAGCTAGAATTTCCGTTATATTTCCCGATTTTGTTCGCAACCACACCCTCTTTCACGCCGAAATGTGACTTTTTTTATAAATTTATATCAAATGCCATAAACTGTCACAAAGTTTTAAAATGTTACAGCAAGAATATAACATTTTTACAAAAATTACTATTAGGAAATAGTGGTATTTCGATGCGGAATCTCTTTTCTTAAATATTTATCATTATGTTTTTTTCTCTTCGAAGTTCATTCGCTTCAACATACGCCCGTTTCGATATTTTATACAGGGTGTATCTAAACTACTGGGCAAAACTTTAAGGGGTGATAGTACACATCAAGAAAAATAATATTAAATGGGAAACAAAGGGTCCCAAACGTCTTCCAAAGGAGATAGGCGCCATCAAAGTTTATGGTCCATAATTTGAAATGATTATAAAAAACGGAAAAATTGGTCGATTCGTTTGCAGTTTTCACGAAAACTATTCTTTATGTCAGTATTGTCTTGAAAATAAATTATAAAGATAAATTTCAAAAAATGCCGACAGAGGGCGCTTTAGAGTTTGGAGTAACGAACAACTATTTTTTACCGTTATTTTTTCCTTCCTATTAAATTTATTTAGAAGTTTAGACATAAACTTAAATTTTGAGCTCAAAATCTGTGGTTAAGTAACACAAACTGAACTGTGTACGATGGTAGTGGGTAGGTTCAAATTTCAAATGATTATAAAAAACATAAAAATTGGTCAATTGATTTGCGGTTTTCACTAAAATTATTCTTTACGTCTGTATTGTCTTGAAAATAAATTACACAGATAAATTACAAAAAATTCCGATAGAGGGCGCTTTAGACTTTCGAGTAACGTAAAACTAGTTTTTACCGTTATTTTTTGCATCACATTAAATTTTTTAGAAGCTTAGACATAAACTTAAATTTTGAGCTGAAAATCTGAATTGTTGAGACTGGTTAAGTAGCGCAAACTGAGCTGTGTTCAGTGGGGGTGGGGAGGTACAAATTTCAAATGATTATAAAAAACGGACAAAATTGGTCGATTCGTTTGAGGTTTTCTCTAAAACATTCTTTATGTCAGTATTTCCTTGAAAATAAATTTTAAAGATAAATTTCAAAAAATTCCGTTAGAGGGCGCCTTAAGCATTAGAGTAACCAACAATTATTTTTAACTGTTATTTTTTTAAATCTAAATAAATGTTTTAAAAGCTTAGACTTAAATTTTGAGCTCAAAACCTGAATCGTTGTGAGTAATTAAGTAGCGAAAAATTGAACTGTGTTCGGAGGGTGGGCAGGGTAACATTTCAACTCCAGAACACAGTTCAGTTTGTGCTTCTTAACCTCTCCCAACAATTCAGAATTTGAGCTCAAAATTTAAGTCTAAGCTTTTTCAAGCATTTAATTAGATACAAAAAATAACAGTTAAAAATTATTGTTAGTTACCCTAAAGTTTAAGGCGCCCTCTAACGGATTTTTTTAAAATTATTTTTAAAATTTATTTTTAAGGAAATACTGACATAAAGAACGGTTTTAGAAAAAATCGCAAACGAATCGACCAATTTTTCCGTTTTGTATAATCATTTGAAATTTGAACCTTCCCACCCCCATTGAACACAGTTCAGCTAGCGCTACTTAACCACTCTCAACGATTCAGATGTTCAGCACAAAATTTAAGTTTATGTCTAAGCTTTAAAAAATTTTAATGAGATGCAAAAAATAACGATAAAAAAATAGTTGTACGTTACTCCAAAGTCTAAAGCGCCCTCTATCGACATATTTGAAATTTATGTTTATAATTTATTTTCAAGACAATACTGACATAAAGAATACTTTTAGTGAAAACCGCAAATCAATTGATCAATTATTCTGTTTTTTATAATCATTTGAAATTTGAACCTACCCACTCCCATTGAACACAGTTCAGTTTGCGATACTTAACCACAGGTTTTGAGCTCAAAATTTAAGTTTATGTCTAAACTTCTAAAAAAATTTATTGAGATGCAAAAATAGCGGTAAAAAGTAATTGTTCGTTATTCCAAAGTCTAAAGCGCCCTCTATCGGCATTTTTTGAAATTTATCTTTATAATTTATTTTCAAGACAATACTGACATAAAGAAAAGTTTTCGTAAAAACCGCAAACGAATCGACGAATTTTTCCGTTTTTTATAATCATTTCAAATTTTGGACCCTAAACTTTGATGGTGCCTATCTCCTTCGGAAGACGTTTGGGACCCTTAGTTTCCCATTTAATATTATTTGTCTTTATGTGTACTATCATCCCTTAAAGTTTTGCCCAGTAGTTTAGATACACCCTGTATAAAACAAGCGCCCGATAGCGGGCGAAGCCGGCTGATTTGAACTAAATCGCATCCAAATTCCAAATTTCAACACTTAGGTGCTTGTGTTATATTAATTCCACATTAGTCCGTTATATTAGTTGCGATATATTAGTCCGACATACGTACGTACGTACATAAGTATGTACATACGTACGTACATACATACGTACATGATTACATACACACACACAGAATCTACGAGCACATTAGCTCTCAGGCTTTGATAGTCTGTGAACTAAAATCGCGTCAAACTGCATCGGCCTAGGATAAAATAGATCAAAACTAGAAAGTTGGCGCTGTGACGATCTTTTGATTCAATAAAATCACGCCAAATTGAATTGGCCTAGTACAATCTAGTTCGGCCTAGGATAAACTAGTTCAAACCAATGAATAGCAGGCTAAACTAGTTCATCCTAATGACTGTTCGGCCAAACTAGTTTGGCCTAGGAAAATCTAGTTTATCCGATGGGCATTCGGATAGACTAGTTTGGCCTAGGAAAAACTAGTTTATCCGATGGGCGTTCGGATAGACTAGTTTGGCCTAGGAAAAACTAGTTTATCCTACGAGCATTAGGATAGACTAGTTTGGCCTAGGAAAAACTAGTCTATCCGATGGGCATTAGGATAGACTAGTTTGGACTAGGCCAATCTAGTTTGGCCTAAAATCGGGTTTGGCCTGTAACATATACATTGAAATTAGATATCTATATAAAGAATTTAAAACACACATAATGAATTAAAATTGCTGTGCATAGCCAGTACTTTCTGCAAATTATTTGTTCAGACCTATATGCTCGAAATAGAATTTATATTTATATGCTAAAACTTAGTTATGTTTAAAAATATATAAAACAAACTAAAGCGTATTTTCAGTATTAAACGATCCTACTCTGTACTGTAATCCTTTTTTATTATTTATTTATTTATTTATTTATTTATTATTTATTTATTTATTTATTTATTTATTTATTTATTTACTATTTTTTAAATTGTCTCTGTAAATGAAAAATAAATGCTCTGCATTCTAAATCTATAGAAAATAGATTAGTACAGTACGCCTGTTATACACATATCAAGTTCAATATGTTTGAAGTATCGCGGCTTCATTTAAAGCACCGCATACAATTTTCCCTATGCAGTGAAATTTTCTTGTTCACCCCTGAAAACGAAATGAAAATGGTACTGATTCTATATTCCACAGAAAGCACGTTGTAGTCCATTTCAGTGATACATATATCAATGTTATTACTATTTTTGAATTATCACAAAATCATTAAAATGTACCTCAAACGATTTTTACCAGGTTACGAAATTCTTTTGTATGCTCCTGTAAACTAATTATATAATACTACATACTTAATTTTCAACAGCAAACACTTTATAGACAACTTCAGTTGCATATAAAATTACATGGCAGTTAGACTAAAACTACATAGCAATAAATTTACAAGAATTAGAGCATAAAATAAAAATGTAGTAATAATTTGCATGCATTTAAAATAATGCTTTTAAGTTTTGTTAATGATGAAAATAAAAATTCTCGAATGAAATTTATGCATATTTCGATTATACTAGACTTGCCACACTCACGAATTTCCCGTATCTATTGTTTTCTTTCTTATTAAAATGTTTTATTTCATGCTAATTATTAGAGTAAGTTATCATATTTTTATTTCATAGAAATGCAAAAACAATTTATCACATAAAAATTATTCCAATGTTTTTTTTTTTTTGTTTTTTTTTATATTGTTATTAAAATATTTATAAGTTCAACGAACAAATTTAGGCAAATTTAAATTTTACCGGAGTGGAAACACTGCGGATTCTCAGTATGAATCCCCCCACCCCCACCCCCATTGTTAAAAAAGTTATATTCCCTGCTAATAATTTGACTATATTGTCTCACTTTTTTTCTTACAAAAGTAACAGAATACAAAATGCAAAATTAACAGAAAATAATTTTTTACACTAAATGTTTTTTTTTTTTTTTTTTTTTTTGAGATGAATAAATACAATCATTGAAATCCACATAAGTTCAACGAACTCCTAGTTTAAGCCTAACGTTCGATGGAGCCATTTTCTTCTGCTCTGTTATTTCTAGTCTGTAAAGGGGCTTTTCGTTCTTTTTTACTTACTTTCTGAAGATAGATGACGAGGAGGGGGTATCCTATCCATTTTCGTAAATCCGCGGCGAAAAGTCACTTTTACGACATTTTCTGATTGTGCTGCTAAAAGAAAAAAGGTTTCTTGGAAAGTGGGCTTTGTAGAAGAAAAGACAGAATTAGGCTAATGAAATCTTGTCTCCTATCTTGTTTTTCGTAGCATATGATGTTTTATTGGTCGTTGATGTTGAGTTGATACTTCGAGTAAGTCATAAAAGAAGAAAATAAATGGCTACAAATATTTTAGACTTAGAGGTACAGTGACATGTTTAGATAAAAAGCTATAATTCGTTATAAGTTATACGATAAGGCTAAAAAATATATATATTATGCATATTGTTTCTTCTAACTTAAATGTTTTATTTTAAGAGGTAAAAAGGATCAAATTTCTAAAAAAATAAGAATAATACTATAATAAATATTGATCATAAAACATAAAATAAATAAATTAAATGAAACAAACTCCACAGATCTATGATAATTACATTGACCGAACCGAAATTATTTGTATTCCAAAAATTTGTATTCGTTTCTATCTTCGACAATTTCCAACATTACTCATTGATTTAAGCAGTTATCAGTCATGACTGGCTCAAGACGTAAGTGCAAATTATAAATCAAGCAATTGATAGATGATTAAACCCTTAAAAATGCTTTTCACGTACTCGTTAAATGCTTAACAGTAATAGAAATTTTTAGTTTGAAACCGTAAAATTTGAAATGTTATAAATATTTGAGAAACGTTGCAAAAATCAATAAAAAAGATAAATCGAGACATGTATACCTAAAACATTTTTCAATTAGATAATATTCGTATATAGAAAATCCTTCTGTGTCGTCAATGAGTTAAAAACATTTTATTTTACATGAAAATAAAAAGCATTGGTAGGAAGCACCAAGGGCGGCGCCAGAATTTGCCCGACGGGGGGGCACTGTATCCCCGACAGGGGGGCCAAGCTCATAATATATATTAGAGGTTCCCACGTGCTGGACCAGGGTCTAAAAAACTGCGTGGAAAAAAATTTCTGGCCCAGAGCCGACCCGATTCGTAAAAAATAAATTAATGGTCTGGTCGGTATAAAAGTTAAAAAATTTGGCCTGATTATACGTTCTGGCAAGTACCTCCGCCCTCCCCCTTCCCCTTAAAAAAGTTTAACTCTCGGTCTGACCAGATACTATTTCTACAAAACATAAATTTTTACTTCAATATGGTAATAAACTGTATTGCACAAGAAGTTCTGATCAAAAATAATAATCTTTATATTATTTTTATTTGTTTTATTATTATTATTATTATTTTTTTTAGAAATGCTGTAGGCTGCAATATTTATTTACTTTTAATGAATCTCTATTTGTATGTAAATATTTCAGTTATCATTCAGTTACCGTTAATGCTTATTTCATGTAATGGAGTCTTAAAAGCAGCACCCGAAAGGGGGGGGGGAAGGGGTTTTTGCCTCGGGCGTGGAAATTTAGGGGGTGCCAATCAAAATAAGCACAAACAAAACAAGCACAAGCAAAACAACGTCATTTTTATCCTACTACAAGAAGAGTTCGGGTAGAGTTCGGGAAGTTAAATTTAAAATTTGCATCGGGCGCGGTTTTCTTTTCGCACGCCCCTGCTTAAAAGTCTGAAAAAAGGCTACACAGTAAAATCTTCTAAAACGAAATCGCATTGAAACGAAAAGAAAAAAAAATGTGTTACGGTCAAATTGCCCTCTTAGCAGGTGTTCATTCTGTTCTCATGTATTATTATATTAATTTTGAATCAACATATTTTGCGTTTAAGGGAGATTCTTCACTTACTTGAAAACACCCACTACTATTGTTAAACCAATGGACATGTTATTTTCAAATTTCTCGTTTAAATTTGAATATTTTTAAACACGTCTTTTTCTTGCATAGCATAGTTAGGCTTGCTCTTTAACATGTGGCTATTTCTTACTTTTTCGCTTTCGGTTGCAGATTTTTTTTTTAAAGATACTTTCACTTTCGGAACCGGTTTTGAAACTGGAAGTACTTTCGAAAAAAAATCGAAAAAGTAAAAAATAGTCACATTGAAGATTGAGCTCAACTATGCATTGCAAAAAAAAAAAAAAAAAAAAAAAAAAAAAAAAAAAAAAAAAAAAAAAAATCGTTTAAAAATATTGAAATTAAACGTGAAATTTGAAAACAACCTCCCCATTGGTTTAACATAAAGAAATGGATATTTTCAAGTGAGTGAAGAGTCCCATTATTACAGGATAACGCCATATGTTGGTTTCATTTAACAGGCTTTACTGTATGTAAATTTTAAAGTTTAATTGTAGAATAATGACGAGTTAAACATATAAAAAATGTATAAATTTTTTTGCAAAAAAAAAAAAAAAAAATGTTTGGAACGGTCCAAATTTTTTCCGTGGGTTATGTCGTTGTAACATCTCACTTTTATTAGTAAATAAAAAAGAGAGAGAGAGAAAAGGCTTGACGCTGTTTATCAAAATTGGGACATCCTAAGCACAACACTAAAACAAGAGTTGAGCAAAACAAAATACACCAAAAAAACATTTTCGATACAAAATACACTAGTTTTAAAAGTTAAAGTATAAAATAGGTGCAGAAATATAAAATTTTCGAAAAAAAAAAAAAACAGCATAAAATAACACCAATATGTGAGGCGATATACACTAAAATGTCAGTCATACTTAGAGATGAGTTCGGGCTCGTTTTTCGGAGCCCGGGCCCGCCCAAGCCCGAAGGAATTTTTGCGATCACAGCCCGAGCCCGCCAGAGTCCAATACCAAAAGAAAAAAAAAAATGCATGATATTTAAAAATTGTTTCAAATATGATACCTCCTTTTTGAAGGCTTCTTACATAAAAATTGATGTTAAATAAAAACTAAATTCAACCTTATGAAAAGAGTACTTTGGTAAAATAAAAATATAAAAATAAATAAAAATAAAATATTCATTAAAAACAAAATAAAATATTCAAATAAAAATATACTTCATATTTAATGGTGTTGTTAAATCAAAAAGGGCAATTTTATGACATAAGTTTTAGTTTATTTTTGTTCAGAAATCCGTGAAACTAGAAGATGTTGTTATTCAGAATCTAATCACACTCAATTTTTTGTTTTTTAAAATATGCAACATATATTTTAGAACAAGCCATCAAAGTTGACGTTTTGAACTGCATTTTACGACGAAAGCAGGAAAATCTGACGACGAAAGAGAGAAAATCGCATGATCACGTGATAATAGCTTATAATTCGATAGGTAGTTTTGTTATTATAAAATAGAAAACTGAGTTCGATTCGAAACCACTTCCATAATCAGGCCTTCGAATATCATATCTTTCCGCTAAAAAATGAATTTGTAAATGTGTCAAAACGTTTTGCGTTTGTTGAGAAGAGCAGTTGAGAACAACCTTAAAAGGATTACCGAATTTTTTGTCCTATAACAAGAAAATTTGATGGATACATTAAAGAAGTGTGATGAATAAATGGATAAAGTTTGTGTATGCTGAAGAATTGAAGAAAAATTTCAATTTCCTATAAAGTGTGTACATTGTTAACTATAATTAATTCATTTCTTATAACAATTCCATGTGATTGATGTGAACCTGAAAATCAACAAAAAATAAAACGTTGATACAGTTATCATAAAGGTCCGATGCTTTTAGAGGAAAAAAAAATAAACACTTATCGTTTATTTTCTATACGAATATAACATAGAAAAAACATTTACTTACGAAGGGAAATCTTTAGCATAATCAGAATTCACGATGACAGAAAAAATAATCACTATGCTATTTTCAAAAAACCTGAGCACAATTAAATAATTTGCAAAGTTCAATTTTCCGGTCAAATAAAAAACGCAGAAATCATTCTCCAAGTGTTATAAGTACATAACTAACTAACTAAATAAACGCTCGAATTAAAAAATATCTTCTATCACAAAGAAAAATCCGACTAGAAATTAATTTATTATTTGTGCTTATTTTGATTGGCGCCTCATCGATAGATCGTCTCCGGAAATGCAGTAGACATAAATCTCCAAGCATCACATCTCCAAGAAATTTTCTTTTGAAACAGTAATCAACTATTAAAATACAAAAACACGATTTTTGTCCCCCTTTCATTTTGATTAATAGCATTGAAATGTTTTGTAAAACAATAAATAATTTTAAGGGGGGGGGGGAGAGTATCTTCATCATCTTCTAAACATAAATAAATATTTTTCAGGTTTCAGAAAAAATGCCCCGAGCCCACCCGGGTCCGAAGTCTAAAATAAAAATAGAGCCCGAGCCCGCCTCAAGCCCGAGCCTTGTGAAAAAAATATATTGGCCAGGCCCGGCCCGGAAAAAAGTAAAAAATTAGGCCCGATTAGGCTAAAGTTAAAAATTAGGCTCCATTATATTCCATGTAATGGAGACATGAAAATCTAAAAAATGGTATATGGTAAAAAGTGAATTTTTTTAAGATGGAATTGCATTGGAAGGGAAAAAATACGTTCCCTTCTTAGCAGATGTAAATGTTTAATGTATTTTTTTCTCGCGTATTGCTGTATTCATTTTGCATGGATGAACAGTTTAAATGAAATTTGCAGTTTCCAGATTAAAAGAAAATTCCATCATAATCATGTTTTTTTTTTTTTTTTTTCATGTGTTTGGATGTATTTTTTAAAACGTCTAATAATCTGCGATTCTTTAAAAGGAATAAATTCTAATATTTAATTGTTCAATAATAACAACTTAAAAGTTATGCTTTCTTGCCAAAATTTTGGACCAAGCCAAATTTTACAGATTTATGAACAGACTTGGCCACATCGAGAAAAGGACTTTCATACGGGATGATTCAACAGGAACTGATTATTTTGGCCCCATGAAGACTAGGAAGAATGAAATCAATCTCGGCTTCGTACGAAAAAAATAAGTTAGTTCCAGCCCGATACTCCAGAAAAAAAATTAATGCCCGGTCCGGCCCGAAAAGATTAGTGATTATACCCGGCCCGGCCCGAGTCTTCAGAAGTAACCCGGTCTTCGAGTCGGGTTAATTTTCGGGGCCCGAGCCCAGCCCGAATGTCGTAAATGGAAATCGACCCGAATCCAGCCCGCTGACAGGGCCGGGATCGGGTCCCGAAAATTAACCCGACTCGAAGTCAATACGAGCCTTTCCGAAAAAATATTAACTTAAGCCAGATTCGACTCAAATGCCAGTCGAATTGGGTTTAATTTCCAAAGTGATGCACGACTCTATCCGAAACGCAATCTGAGCCCGACATCGCCACATTTTGACCTGAACCCGAAATATTTCAACCTCAACCAGACCCCAACCCTAACTGATGAAAAAAATATATCCATACTGTAAAGCAGTTGTGTAAAAATACATCTATACCTTTACCTGTAGTATCAGTTTCGACTTTTCTGTAAAAAAGAAGCGTTCATAAACTCAGCAACATTCGAATACATAATTTTTCCTCTGAAAATAAATTTTGTAAATTCTTTTGAGAGATCGATTCATCTCGAATCGGTAATCATAAGTGTCAGCATCCAACCCGAATCTGAAGCAATTAAAATTAATTCAATTGGAATCCGGCCCGCAACGACCAAAGATTAAGCTCAATCCGATCTGATCCAGACTGTGAGTCGGGTCAGGTTCAGCTTGCCCGACAAGATGGAACATTCTACTTGTCATCCAACCTCCCCCCGACAAAATAATTTTCGTTTACGTATTCCTAACCGAACCAGAAATTCTTCATACCAAGTTTTTGTCGACTAAATCCAAAATCAGATTGATCCACAATTTAATGTAGTTTAAAAAAAAGTATATGATCATAACTTTAGTATACATTTTACCTTTTTTGTTGAAAAATAAACTTGTCATTCATATGTCATCCTGTGAATGTAGATCATCAGTTTAGATTTTTATTTTAAGAAATTCGGTTCCTCCCCCATCCCGAAAGATCGGGTATCTACCCGATCTTTGAACTTAACCTGCAAGAATTAAAATTTTATCAGAAACCGACTCGTAACCAAAAGGATTTGTTTGCTGAATACAACTTAAAAAAAAAAGGGTTGAAAATCAAAAGTCAAAATATTTTCCCCGACGATATTCCATTTTTGACCCCGGTGGGGGGGCCAGGTATGCCCGACGGGGGGGCATATGCCCCCCGGACCCCCCTCTGGCGCCGCCCTTGGGAAGCACATAGAACCAACTTGTATCACATGTGTACTTACACGTATAGGTGAGCGAGCATTATAGAATACAGCATTTTATTTTTGTTGCAACAATCATTTGAGAGGAACTTTTCATTTTATTTATGAAAAAAAATGCTGATTTAATTTTTAATTAACTACAATTTTAAATAAAATGACTTGTTTAAACGAATTATAAGTGTACTATGTCAGAAATGCACAACATTGGGGACGACTTTGTTAGAGTGGTAACATTGATTTGAGAAAACTTTTCATTTCATTTAACATAACAATGCTGGTTTAATTTTTAATTAATTACAATTTTAAATTTAAAAACATGTTTAAATGAACTGTGAGTGTACTATGTCATAAGCGCACAATATTGGGGACAAATTTCTTAGTACGACAACACTAATTTGAGAAATACCTTTTATTCCATTTAAGAAAACAATGTTGATTAAAGTTTTAACTGGCCGCAATTTTTAAATCAAAAAACATGCTTTAACGAGACGTGAGTGTACTATGTCAGAAACGCACAACATTGGGGGCAACTTTGTTAGTGTAGTAACATTGATTTGAGAAAACTTTACATTTAATTTATGAAAACAATGCTGATTAAAATTTTTAGAATTTTAAATCAAAAACGAACTCTGAGTATGCTAAGACAGAAGGGCGTTTAAAAACCTTTTGATGATATCGCCTCAGCTATAGCCGAGAGGTTCTGCTCTTAAAACTGGTAGACGGCGGTACTGGGTTTGAATCTAATCGCGCCTAACCGTTCAGAGTTTTCGTGGTTTTCTTAGAACCTTGCGTAAATGCGGCTTAGGTTCCCTTAGAAAAACCCCCACGGAGGGCACTGGACCTATATCCCTCTTACAGATAAACGGCCGTCATAAATAACGCCAACACTTTTGATAATATCTCATTCATTGTTATATCTTCTGTATATGTTTTTAAAACATAGATTTTGACAACATAAATGGTATATATATTAAAAGGGCTGTTTTGCTCTAATAGAGAACAAAATTACAAATTAATTTTTTTTATACTGAAGCTAAAAGTGGTACACTTGAAGGAGAAATCCTAATTTCGACTTAATCATTAAGTAAAACGTATATCATTAGCCATTTCCCAAGAGCGTAGTTATTGGCAAAAAGCCTCGAGGGAATTTTAGTAAAAAATTATTATCCTTATAACGATGATACCGTTGGGAAATGACTGCAAAAGCTGCTAATATTTCAAGAGAAACATTTTTATGCCGTAACGAAATTGTAAATCTATAAACAGATCTAGAGCATTAATTTAAATTCTAGGATAATTTATAACTTTAACATAATGGAAGGCTAATCAATAACGAAATGAAATAAATATGCAACGAAAGAAACAAAAATAATAGCATGTCAAACGTAGCAAATGAAGTGCGTTCGTGCTAAAACGAAGTTTTAAAAATATTCCCAACTTGGTAAATAGTAAACAATACTTCGGATACAATACTATAGTATCCGTAATCTTTTGTGAGTCCCTGCAAATACTATCTGCTTTCTACTATACAGGAAGTAACTTGCAGTAAACTTAAAAATGTATATCATTTCATAAATCATCGTAATAACAACGCACCCCCAAAATCCCAACCCTAAACCAATATGTAATAGAATACTTTTGTGTGGCCCTGTAAATTAATAAAAAATATTGTTTGCATTCCAGATTGTACAGAATTCACACTTTAATGTATACTTCATAGATGCATATCAATTTTATTACATTCGAAAGAGTCTAGCATAATTAAAATGCACTTGAAACAATTTTTTTCCTTTTGCTGTAATGTAACAGAATAATTTTGATTGTCCCTGTAATTGAACTATGCATCCGATTTTCATAAATTTGAAATGACTCGACGAAAATGTGCAAAAACTATATTTTTTAAATTTCAAACGTTTCGGTTATGCAGTTTTTGCATTTCTATATGCGGACGGACGTACTGAACGATGACTATAGGTGCGACGTCTTTACATAATTACGAATACACCTAATAAAAATGACTGTCTCTAGTATAAAATTCTTTATATAGGAAAATTTCTTTACATTGAAATTCGTTATAAAAATAACTATTTCGCTCTAATAAAACACAAAATCACTACTTAATTTTTTTACTACTGAAGGCAAAAGTTGTACACATAGAAGAAAAATCCTAATTTCGACTTAATCATTAAGTAAAACGTATATCATTAGCCATTTCCCGAGAGCGTAGTTATTGGCGAAAAGCCAGGAGAGGATTTTAGTAAAAATTTATCATCATTATAACGATGATACCATTGGGGAATGACTGCATAAAAGCTGCTAATATTTCAAGAGAAACATTTGTGCGCAGTAATGAATTTGTAAATCTATAAACATATCTAGAGTGTTAATTTAAATCCTAGGATAACATATAACTTCAACATAATGGAAGGCTAATCAATAACGAAATGAAATAAATATTTAACGAAAGAAAAAAAGGGAAAAAGAGCTATTTGGGAAAAGGATTTATTTGTTGATAAAGTTGGATATGTGAGGAGAAAATTATATTAAATTCAGTCAAAATTTAGAGAATATTTGAAATATGTTTCTTTTCTTATAGACCGACAAGCGGCAGCACAGACAATCATCCCATCGAGTTAACGGATGAAAATCTAAGATTAGTTAAATCTCGATTCACATATTAAACAGCAATTGGTCTGCCAAGTCCTATCTTGGTGGGGAATATTTAAAGACCAGATTTTAGCGGTTGATTCATAGGTTTACCATTGTGCTTTTTGCACCCAAAACTATGAAAATGTGGAGGATTTTGAGCAGGAAAACACAATGGCAAACCTACGAGTCAACCGCTAAAATCAAGTCTTTTAGATGTTTTTCACCAAGATATGACTTTGGCAGGCCAATTGCTTTTTAATATATGAATCGAGATTTAACTAATTCTAGATTCTCATCCGTGAACACGATGAGGTCTGTTCTGCTGCTTCCTGGTCTATTATAAATAAGTGTTGTTGTATTTTGTGTCGGCTGATTATCTACGCAAGGGATATAGGCCCAGGGGGAGGGATGCCCTTCGTGGGGGTCTTTCTAAGGGAACCTAACCCGTATTTACGCAAGGTTCGAAGAAAACCACGAAAACTCCGAACGGTTAGGCCGACGGCCGCGATTAGGTTCGAACCCAGCACCTGCCGTCTACCAGTTGAGAGGTCAGACCCTCTCGGCCACTGGTGGGGCTATAAATAAGTGAATAACAGTTATAGACGTAAAAATAGTTTTAAAAAACACTTTTTTTTTCTAAGTTTTCAATGTTTCTCTTGAAAATCATGCCTAATTTTTTGACTTATTAATCTGATGTTTTTTCACAAGCTTGCCAAAGATATATATGTAGAGGTAATTTAGCCCCAGAAACCACAAGACTTCGACTGACAATGGATGTGCATAGTTTCGATAGCTGAGCGAAGTTCAATGCCCATCCCAGGAAAATATTTGCAAGCTAAGTGCAATATGGAAAAGTGTGGGAGCTAGAAGATTTTGCAGGGAGAGAGGGCCTTGAGCTGCGGTGCAGAGCAGATGGGTCTGCTGCACGCCCGTGTTTTTAACGGAACGAGATTTCCGTTTTAGAACTGTGTGAAAGGGATCGGTTGATACCCATATTAACTTTAATATCAGTTATTTGTCCTTTTTATTTTATACTGTATTTAGTCGAGAATTGTGTATTTGTATGTACCAGTTATATAATCAAGAAGTTTTTTATTAAATATTCACTCAGTGAAATATTGGAACTGTGATTTATTTCAAACACCCGTTTTCCGTCCGCCCCACTTCTACAAATTTTGGGGGCTCGCCCTGGATGAACCAGAGGACTTGCAAGAACTTTTGATAGTAAGATAGTAATTTGGCAGTAATAGGATGCACCAGTGGACTTCTGCTCGGTGATAAAATTGGATATTCCCTGCTACTCCAATGATTGCTGGAATCGTCGCTGTTTTTACGAAGAAAAGAAAGAGTCATTTAGCTGCTTCCACCGGTGTTCGGGAAGAAAACAGTGCTGTTGCGGTGCCACAAGAAAAAACAACTCGTAGTGCATTTTTTTTTACGAGTTGCGCGAGTGATTATTTATGCAACGAATTTAGGATTTTTTGTGCAGCGAATTTGTGGGGTTTTTTCTCCAACGAATGCTGGTAGTGTGTTTTTTTTTTACCAGCTAAGTGCTATTTTTTACCAACCGATTAATTGTGCGTACTGGGTGCATGTTTTATTGTTCAAGAACCCTCGCTGTGATTTTTTTTTTGCGAGGCGATTTTTGCGCGAGTGAAATATTTTCGAAGCCAGTGGTACAGGGCTGAAATGTCCTAGTATTTTAGTATTTTCAAGCCCGGTGCATTTTTTTAGGGCTTATATTTTTTAACATATACAGATATGTATTGAGATATTGATCAATCTATATCGAATGTTTTCATAATTATCATATCTATATTGTTTGAAATTATTAATATATTTTGTATTATTTTTGTATGTGAGAACAGAGGATATCCACAATGAAGTAAGTGGTTTTTTCCCATAAATGGTAATTAAATATAAAACTTATAGCATCTTGCTTTTATTTTAAACATTAAAGAATTTTGTTTTGTAATGTGAGTTTATGAATAGAAAATAATTTTGCTTATATTTATAATATTTTTATAAGATATTTTAGTATATCTGATAGAGTTTTTGTAGGAATAATGGCATATTTGGTAAGAGCAAAGAAAATAGATTTATCGTCAGTGTTAAATGAATTGGGTCTGAGTGCTGAGGAAAGCGCGACAAAAGTTCAGTTAGCCGACATAATAACCAAATCGGACGGTTATAATGAAGACATAGTCAAAAACTTATTAGACGGTCTCGTTAGCGAACGGTTAGAACAAGATAAAAATAAAGAAATAGAGGAAAACGAAAAAAAAGCATATGAATTAAAAAAATTAGAGTTAGAACTTAGCGCAAAAAACAAATCCGAAATGATGCTTAACGCCGGAGTGAAAACTCCTGATGTTTTAAAATTAATCGCGAGATATGATACCAGTGAAGAAATAAGTATATATCTCACGTTGTTCGAAAGACAAATAAAAAGATTAGGAGTAGAAAAGGAGAATTGGGTGACTTATTTGCTAGGTCTGTTACCATTAGAAATAGTTAACATAATAGGTCGCGAAAATGAGGAACTCTCGAATGATTATGATTATGTTAAACAGTTATTATTGAAAAGATTCAAGCTTAGTGCGGAACAGTTTCGACAGAAATTCTTTGGCCACAGAAAAGAAAGTTCAGCGTCTTGGCGCGATTACTCATTTGAACTTACGAATTTTTTAGAACAATGGTTGACAGGTCTGAACATTTCGTCTTTTGAAGATTTAAAAAACCTTCTAGTTATTGACCAAATAAGGAAAAAATTACCATCGGAAGTAAAAGAGCATTTTATTGATGACTTGCCTAAGTTTACTAAGGTCTCAGATTTTATAAGTAGACTTGATGATTATGAGGCGGCCCGTAATATTGTTAGGAAGAATTCGGAAATAAAAAATAGCGATAGTAAACGTTTTTCGCAGAACACAGAGAATAAAAGTTTTGGCCGGAAGAACAATTTTTCCCAAAACAACAAGAACGGAGTAAGGAATAATTATAACCCTTTCAAAACTAAATGTTTTTATTGCAATGAATTTGTTTCTCATAAATCGAATCAGTGTCCTCGCAGAATGGATGGAAATAAAAGTAATCACTACGGTTTAAATAACACGAAAGCGGTGAACGCCATGAGTAATAAATTTTGTCCGTCGGATAAAATTGTCAAAAGTATTGAAATTAAAGGGAAACGCGTAAATTGTTTTGTTGATAGTGGGTCAGATGTGACAATGATAAACAATGAACTTTATAGAATTTTGGGAAGGCCTAATTTAAGTAAGAATGATGTGAAATTGACAGGTATTAGTGGTGATGGAGTAATTCCTTCAGGTTTTTTCAATACTAATATAAAAATTGATGATGTTAGTGTAAATTGCGATGTGTACGTTTTGCAGGATTTAAAATATGAAATGCTTCTCGGCAATAACTGTTTGAATAAATTAAATTTCGAAATATCAAACAATGGCTTAAAAGTGACGGGTAAGCGGAACGATGAAAAAAGTTACAATGTAAACGTTGTTACAAAGATACCCTTGGAAATTCCAAAGATAGGCACGGTCAAAGATGTTAAAAACATTCTCACGGTTAAATCTGACTTGCGGTTAGATGTTGAAGAGGTTCCCAGGCCCGACTCAGACTTGCGGTTGAATTCTTCAAACACACCCATGACTGAAAATTCTTTAGCTGATTCTCATGAACCCGAAACTGTTTGCTTAGCAGAAATAGCTAATGCGGTTAATGTAAATGAAATCGATATGACGCATATTGCCGACTGCGGTTTAAAGGAAGAATTAATTAATTTGATTACGAATTATAAGCCTGAGAAAACGAAAAGTGTTGACTTGAAAGTTAAGATAGTGTTAAGGGATGATATACCAGTAGTACAAAAGCCAAGGCGATTAGCGGTTGCTGAACAAGAATTTGTTGATACACAAATAGGAGATTGGCTTGATAAGGGTATTATAAGAGAGAGTTGTTCAAATTATGCTGCACCAATTGTTTTAGCGAAAAAGAAAAATGGGGACTACCGATTATGCGTAGATTATAGAAAACTTAACAAAAAGATAATTAGAGATAATTATCCCCTTCCGGTAATAGATGATATTTTAGATGAGATTGGGCAGAGTAAGGTGTTCAGTACATTAGATTTGAAAAATGGATTTTTTCACGTAGAGGTTGATGAGGATAGTAAAAAGTTAACTTCGTTTGTTACGAATAATCAACAATTCGAGTACAATGTAATGCCATTCGGATTAAATGTCGCTCCACAATTTTTCCAACGTTACATATATGCATGCCTTAAAGAATTAATAAGAGATAGAACGATTTCCGTGTACTTAGACGATATAATTGTCCCTGCGCAGACTGAAGAAGAGGCGCTTTCTAAATTGAAACGTGTGTTTCAGGTAGCATCAGAGTATGGCCTCGAGTTTAATTTTTCTAAATGTCAGTTTTTGAAGAGAAAAATCGAATTCTTAGGATACGTAATTGAGAATGGAACAATTCGACCTTCCGAAACTCATGTTATAGCTGTTACAAAATTTCCTGAACCAAAAGATAAAAAGCAACTCCAGAGTTTTTTGGGACTTACCGGATATTTCAGGAAGTATATCGCTGATTATGCTAGAATTGCTAGACCTTTGAGTGATCTTTTAAAAATGGAAAATGAATTCAATTTCGGACCAAGTCAAAAAGAAGCTTTCCAAATTTTAAAAAATAAACTGTCTAGTAAGCCAGTATTACACATATTTAGAAAAGGGGCGGAAACGGAATTACATACGGATGCGAGTAGTTTAGGTTTCGGAGCAATCTTGTTACAAAAAGATGATTACGGAAATTTACATCCAGTTCATTTCATGAGCAAGAAAACAACGCCCGCTCAAGCGAAATATAGTAGTTATGAGCTCGAAGCACTTGCTGTCATCGAAGCATTAAAGAAATTTCGAACTTATTTGTTAGGAAATAAATTTAAAATAATAACCGATTGTTCTGCTTTTCAAAAAACCTTAGAGAAAAAAGATCTTACACCTAAAGTTGCGCGGTGGGCATTATTTCTTCAAGAATTTGACTACCAAATTGTTCACAGAGCCGGAAATCAAATGAAACATGTCGATGCATTGAGTCGTAACACGGTTTTAACTTTAACGCGTTCACAGGATGAACTTACTGCAAAATTGACTAAAGCGCAAAACGAAGATGATTACATTCAAACTATAAAAACATTGGTTGAAAAAAACGAAAGTAATGATTATTTTGTTAGGCGAAATATTGCGTATAAATATGAAAACGGTAGAGAATTAATTATGGTACCAGAAAGCATGCAAAGGGAAATTATTCGTGAAATTCACAATAAGGGACATTATGCTGTTGCTAAAACTGAAGCGATCGTGAAACAGGATTATTATATCCCTAACCTTCGAAAACAGATCGAAAACGTGATAGGAAATTGTATTGAGTGCATACTATGCAACAGGAAACAAGGTAAAGGTGAAGGATTGCTAAATCCCATCCCTAAACAAGATACGCCACTTCAAACTTACCATATCGATCATTTAGGTCCGCTACCTTCGACAAACAAAAATTATAATTTTATTTTTTCTGTAGTGGACGCTTTCACGAAATTTGTCTGGTTTTATCCTGTCAAAACAACTTCCGCTAAGGAGGTGATTTCGAAATTAAAAATTCAACAAGCCGTATTTGGAAATCCAGAACGCATAATTAGCGATCGTGGAGCCGCTTTTACTTCAAATGAATTTAAGGAGTATCTCGAAGATGAAAAGATAGAACACGTTTTAATTACGACAGGTATACCGAGGGGAAACGGCCAGGCAGAGCGATCACAGAAAACGCTCATAAATATCTTGAGTAAATTATCCATCGATGACCCGACGAAATGGTATAAATATGTGCCAACCGTACAACGAATAATGAACAGTACGATTTCGCGTAGCACTCAGTATACCCCTTTTGAGTTATTAACAGGAGTAAAATTAAGGGACAAGGAGGATTTAAATATTAAACGAATTATTGATGAGGAACATGAAAACGCGTTCATGGAAGAAAGACTTAATAATAGAAATATTGCTAAGCAAAACATTCTAAAAATCCAGGAAGAAAATAGTAAAAGTTTTAATCGTAAGCGGAAAAAAGGCAAGGTGTTATAAAGTTGGTGATCTAGTTGCCATAAAAAGAACCCAATTTGGGGTCGGCATGAAATTACGAATAAAATATTTTGGTCCTTACAAAGTGATCAAAATCAAAAGCAATGACAGATACGATGTCGAAAAAGTAGGCTTCCAAGAGGGTCCAAGAGTGACATCGACTGCAGCTGACTGCATGAAACCATGGGTTTCTACACCCTAAAATATGATGTTTTTCAAGTATTTCTTTTATGTGTTTTTGTTGTTGTTGTTTATTTGCTTATGTATCGCCATATAGTGTTTTATGACTCCAAGTACACCCATTTAACGTTATTTTTTTACATTATTTTATGCAAGAAAAAAAAAACTGAACTGTGACTGAAGAGAAAAAAAAAACTTTTAATAGTTTATGAACACTTGGACTAGCACCAGACTTTCTATTATTATTATTAGTTTTTCAGTGATTTAATATGGAATTTTAGTGTTTGTGTTTTGTGATTCCACTATTTTGATGAAAGTCGTATGGAGTCTGATCTGGAGCTTATAGTTGATATTAAGCTCTGTGAGGTCACAGATAGGTCAGGATGGACGAGATGTAGAGGTAATTTAGCCCCAGAAACCACAAGACTTCGACTGACAATGGATGTGCATAGTTTCGATAGCTGAGCGAAGTTCAATGCCCATCCCAGGAAAATATTTGCAAGCTAAGTGCAATATGGAAAAGTGTGGAAGCTAGAAGATTTTGCAGGGAGAGAGGGCCTTGAGCTGCGGTGCAGAGCAGATGGGTCTGCTGCACGCCCGTGTTTTTAACGGAACGAGATTTCCGTTTTAGAACTGTGTGAAAGGGATCGGTTGATACCCATATTAACTTTAATATCAGTTATTTGTCCTTTTTATTTTATACTGTATTTAGTCGAGAATTGTGTATTTGTATGTACCAGTTATATAATCAAGAAGTTTTTTATTAAATATTCACTCAGTGAAATATTGGAACTGTGATTTATTTCAAACACCCGTTTTCCGTCCGCCCCACTTCTACATATATATATTTTTTAATTCAGATTTTTTGATTAAACCACTTTTATAAAAAGTAAAAATTCCCAATGTTTTCGCCTTAATTAATATATTATTAAATAATGTTAAGAAAGGCGATTTTTTCTACTTCAAAAAAAGTGGTGCCAATCAAAATATCTGAATTAAAGAAAGTAGTCCACACGCAATACTGGCGGGCACTAAACTCAGTTATGGAAAATTTACTGTATTTTTTTACACTTGGTAAAACGCAAGCAGATGAATTAATTTAAAAATGTATAATTTATGCCTTGTTTCTTATTTTAAAATAGGACAACAAGAAAGAAAAAAAATGAAATATTTCTTAAACTACCTTTTCAGCTTTTCTAAATTGATTTATCATCTTATATTCTTAAAATAATATTAAACTATTTTTTTTAATTTACTTCAGTGTCTTAAGTTA
Source organism: Maratus speculifer (assembly GCA_964019185.1). Classification (NCBI taxonomy): domain Eukaryota; kingdom Metazoa; phylum Arthropoda; class Arachnida; order Araneae; family Salticidae; genus Maratus; species Maratus speculifer. The sequence goes on along the minus strand of OZ025302.1, from coordinate 137,121,633 downwards.
CAAAGCAAGTAAAATCCAACAATAACCTATTGACACCGTATTTTATAATAAAGATTAAGCATTTTTGTTTAGGGCCTACTTCAGTCAAATGAAAAGACCTGTTCGTTAATGCTAATCTTATGAAAGAAATTTATAAAGATATCTCGGTTGAATTTGATTATTTTTAAATAAATTTATTTATTTATTTATTTATTTATTTATTTATTTATTTATTTATTTATTTATTTATTATTATTATTATTATTATTTTGCATTGGATAGCTGAGATTCACCTGAATGCAGGCCATTTCTCACTTTTACGATTTTGATTGCAGATATTTTCTATGAGGTGGCTTTCGTTTTCCAAATCGGTTCCGAAAATGAAAGCGTTCCCATAAAAATATCTGTAAACAAAATTAAAAAATAAATAAATAAATAAAAAAAAAGAAAAAAAATGGCCTGCATACAGATCGATCTCAGTTATCCAATGCAAAAAAAATAAATAAATAAATAAATAAATAAATAAATAAATAAATAAATAAATAAAATAAAAAATAAATCATTTAAAAATATTAAAATGCAACCGAGATATCCTTATAATTTTTTTTGCATAGGATTAGTATTTGCGGACGGGTCTTTTCATTTGAATGAAGTACATCTAGTATTCTCTTAAACTGAACAATTTTGGTGAATAAGTTAAATCTGTCTAAAAGCCAATCTTTAGCTACATTTTTTCTTTTTCCCGTTTTTCTTCTTCAATTTTCTTTTCTATTTCAGGAAAAGAAACTTTTCAGAAATTCTAATTAAAAAATCTAATACTAAATGTTTTACATTTCAAATTATTTCAGATCAAATAATAAAAGTCGATTGAGATAAAAAAGAAAAAAAAATGGCCGTTATCTTAAAAGTTATCTATTTCATAGAGAGTAAATTGCATCAATTTCTTCTTAGAAAGATGCACGTGAGAAATCGACCGGAAAAATTCAGTTCACTAGATCCTTTCTCTTTCCGGAAATGAGATTACCTGCCCCCTCCACCCCCCTCTACACCGCTGGCAGACGATACGGTTGGCGGTGGATCAGCTTCAAACGATATTTCGAGCATTGAACTCGGGAATGCGTTCGCGAATTAGAAATTAAATAACATTATTGCTTCACGAAACTGTTTGAGATGGAAAGTTGAATTTTAAATGTGCATGGATTCAATAGCTGTTCTTTTCTGAAAGGTTTCTGAGGTGTTGTTGCTGCTTTAAGTTAGGATTCTTGGTTCTGATTTCATAGGTTTTACTCAGGGGCGTATTTAAGTAGAATTCATTAGGGGGGCGTAAACAGGCACGTAGCCAGGGAGGGGGCTAAGGGGGCTGAAGCCCCTCCCGAAAGTTTGAAAAGATTTTACAAAATTATCTCTATAATAATAAAATAAATTTTGATTGATTTTATCTCCCATTACATCAAAATCAATTGTATTTTTAACTGTAAAAATATCCATTTATTCAATTACAGTTACAGTAATCCTTCATTATATCAGTCATTTGGATATATTGTTTTTTTAATAAAATTTACCACAATAAATATAAATTCTTTTTAAAACGCAATTTTAACTATCTTTATGCGTAGTAAAATTCGATCAAATGTAATTCCGTATCATTAATTTGACTAAGAAAAATTAGTGTAATACACATATGGTGCTACTTTAGAAGACAGATATAAAACATTTACTTGCATGTTATGATCATCATTAATTTTTTTTATCTTCATGCATATAAACGAAACTTAGAGCGGTCAATGTTAAAATGTTTTGCACAGAAGGGACCCAAAAACTTCAATAGCCACCTATAATCATCATGTAAAATCATGTGAAAAAATATAATATTAAAGATAGTATCTTTCATAATGATGTTATAACTGTAAAACGCTTTTTATTAAAAATAGATTATTAGAATGTATTTTTGAAAAATAATGTTGCGATGAAAAACGATATGGTATCGAAAAACTTTCAAAAAACGCCATGGTGGCATCCTACAGTCTCTTCACTGATCAACTTTTCTGCGAATTGTTTGCATGTGAATCTTTAATAGTAAGAAAATGTGCGTAAAGTAAGCTGCTTTGTCTGGTTAATTTTCTTTGTATTTTGTAGAACTATCAACTTCAGGGATGGATATCACTATGTAGGGCTTTTTTTTAAAAAGATTTTCATAGTACCACTGGAGAGAGTTTTGTATAGCGTCAGCACGCGTATTTTGATAAAATTTACCCCCAATTACACTGTGAGACCAATCTACAGATAGAGGTGGGTGTGCTGACGGGCTAGGGGGTGCTATTTGTAAAGTAAGTATAGAGACATTTTGAGCTGCGTCTAGGAACGAAGTAAAAATTTAAACAACACTGACTCAGTTTACAGCCAGAAATTTAATTTAGTAATATAAGTGAAGTGTATTCTGAGTATTTTCTTTTAATACTAATTTTATTAAATACAATTTCTGGGTCTAAAATAAACTTTTTGAGCCGCGAATTTAGTAACGGAAAATATAGTATTTTGTCAAATGAATAGATAAGATGGAAAGAAAAATGTAAATGATTATTAATAGAATCTTTTAAGTAATTAGAAAATATGATATGAAAGGAAAAAAATATTTTTTCAGAGGTGTACTTTTCTTTTTTAATTGCAAAACCACAAAACAGCATAATGGGTGCACTAAATCTTGAAATGACTTGCGTAAAACCAGGCCCTGACTATTGCACGGGCATTCGGGGCCCATGTCCTGGGCACAAATATTCTGAGGGGCACAAAATTTTCCATTTTTCCATTTCCATTTCCATTAAAAAGTTATAGTTGTGAAAAAATATGATATTTGAGGTATTAATACGTTGAAATGACAAAAATATACTCCAATATGTTGTTAAAAGCACAGTTCAATCGAAAAATAGAAGTTTAAAATAGAATTATTTTTATACCTGAAATCGTTTTTCGGTTTTCTAGAAAACTTGAGTTGACACTTTTCGAATAAATATGTAATATGTAAAAAAAAAAAAAAAAAAAAAGTAAATTAACCAATCTAAGGGGGCACGAAAAATTGAAAGGGCCCTGACACAAAAACTTGTTTCAGTGGTGACTTAATTACAAGATACCTACCTAATTTGACATACAATGAAACGAAAGACTCAGAGCTTAAAAATGCTTAATCAAATACGGCAAAAACATAAATTTATTCTGTTATCACACGTAATAGTTTTACAGAAATGATATTTTTAAAGAGTTTATTAAAAAATTAAATACCATGGACAAAATTATAAGACACCCTAAAATTTTAATTAAAACTTCTGCTTTTTTTCGAAAATTATGTTCAATATGCAAATTTTCTGCACGCTGTTATAGCGTCAGCAGTTAACTAAAGCAAACAATAACCGACTTCATGCATTAACAAACATGCCACGTGGTATAGAATCAAAGGAAAGTGAAATTCGCGAAATTTGGAGGTTAAATAGGACTGGTGCTTCAGTTAACAATATTTCAAAAGTTATTAAATGCTCTAGATGTGTGATTTCAAATGTAATGAAAAGAAGAATTAATGGATCGGTGATTAAAAGATCTGGACGTACTCCTTGCTTTCCATCGAGAGACAGACCTCTTGTGCTATCGCTCTCTACACAGAATAAGATGACCACTACAGGCATTAAAAATGCTTTAAAACTAATTTGTTCAAGGAGAACCATTCGCAGGGTGTTGCATAATGCTTCATATGTGAAATTAAAAAAATGGAAGAAAAAAAACCCATCGCTTCTAAGGTGGCACAAAATGGATCGTTTAAACTTCGTTAAAACAACTGTGGCCTGGACCTCCAAATGGTACTCTGTGTTATTTACTGATGAGAAAAAGTTTAATCTGGACGGTTTTCACTATTATTGATATGATTTACGAAAGTCTCCTGGTGTACAAATGAACCGCAAAATGGGTGGAGGCTCATTAATGGTTTGGGCTGATTGTTTGGCTCAAGAAAAAACCGGTATCATTTTTGTGCATTCAAGAATGAATTCCGAAAAGTATAAGAATCTTTTTAAAGATCAACTAACCATATACGGTGAACTTCTTTGTGGCGAAAACTGCACTTAGCACGATAACGCGTCGATTCATACATCATGCGCAACAAAAAAGTGGCTTTCAGAGAAAAGTATCAATGTTCTTCCGTGGTTTTCTCACACCTCAGACTTAAATCCCATCGAAAACTTGGAGGGGGGGGGGATATTAGCTCGTGAGGTTTACCGAAATGGGAGGCAGTTTACATGTGTCGAAGACTTAAACAAAATGCTATAAAATGTACTTAGAAAGAACTATCTTGCGATTTTTTGTTAGAATTGATAGATTCGATGCCGAATCGCATATTTCATGTCATAAAAACACTGGTGACTTCACCAAATATTAAATAACCATGTTAGAGGATTTTCTTTTAAACTATTAGTGCCTGCTAATTATGTTGACCATTGTATTTGGAAAAAAAGATAGGTGTCTTATTATTTTGTCCATTATGTTTTTAAGTTTTTTTCATCAGATTATATGAAAATATCATTGTTATAAAATAATTATGTATGGTAATAGAGAAAATTTATGTTTAAGTCATGTTTGATGCAATGCATTTTTCAGCTTTACATAGTTTATTTAATTTAATGTGAAATTCGGTAGATGTCTTATAATTATGTCCACCATTGTAGTCGTGCCCTGCGTAAAACCAATTCCAATAATATCAACTTTTTCAGGCAGCAAGTCTTGTTTAGAAATTAAAATTTAGAATTATTTGGATGTTAGCGTTCGAAACAATTTGACTTTGGTGGGAATTCGTCAATTACTCGACATGAGCCTGCAATATGGCAAGCAACTCGATTTGATATTGCTATGTAACTAGAGATGACTTAGATGATGTCAAGAAGAGAAACATTTTTGGTTCCATTTTACTTTCCAAACAGCCATATAGTTTTCCAATAACTGTAGGAAACAAACAAAAATAAGAAAAATGTAAGAAAGATCCAGAAATAGTATTTCGTTTTCTTACATAGTCCAAAACGCATTTATTGTAAAACTTGTTTTTTCACGAAAAAATAGATACAGGAAGGACACAAAGAACCAGAAAGACTAGTTTCTGCATGTTAGTTTCTGCATCTGTTTTGTTAGTACAAACAAAACGCGTAGCTTAATTGCTGATGAAACTCAAGCGCAGAACAGCTTGAGCTTTGTGTTAGATATGAGGACTATTAAAAAATTCACAAAACCCAATAATTCAAAAAATTCTTTTAGGGTTTATTCCAATGAATGTCTTCTCTGCCAAAAATTCAAGAAAAGTAATGTTACAACATTGTGATGAATTTCGCCTTGACATGTATAAATGCGTCACTAAGGTGTATGATGAAGCAGCTAATAAGTCTGGTCATGTTAGCAGGGTCTATTCTGAAATTTTTCAGAGTATCCAAAAATTAGATACATCCACTTTGAAAGCCATCTGTTAAATCTTGCCTTGTCTGAATCCCATAATCCGAAAGTATCATGGACTAGTTAAAGCAGGGACAAAAGTTTTTAAAAATCACCTAAAGGTAAATTTAGTGCTTCAAGAAGCAATTGCATAATATGCTTGCATAATATACCCCATTAAACAAAAGAAAGGGACTTCTCCGCATTTATGATACAAAATTTATCGAGAGGCATGAAAGCATATTAACTTTTGTTGAGCTATATACATTTGCATTAGCTCAGAAAATATTTTGAAAAACACATGGAAGATTTCTTTGGTAGCTGGAGATTTTTTTGCCTTCGGGAGAAGAATGATTTTCTCATAAGCCTATGTGTTTGTGAGAAAGTTTTCTTGTCTCACAAAGTCATAGTGAGTTCTTCAAGAAAAATTTCGTGACATGATATCGGCTGTAACTTATGTTTAAAATGTCCTAATTGTTTTACATAAATATAGCGAAAAAGCAGAAGAAATCTTTTGTGAGATATTTGATTGTGCATCGAAACTTCAGGAAGACATCTTTCAAACTGAAATAAAGATCTCAAGACTAACATTTAGACAGACAACACATACAAACCCTCAAAATACATCCGCTGAAGAGTATTACAATATCACAGTCTTTATTCTCCGTGTAGAAAGTCCTATTGAAAATTTTTACGATAAAGTGTCAATGTAGCAAGTGAAAGCTGGATATGAATTAAGGTGCAAAAATTTTTTTTAACACCAACACAGAGATTTTAAAAGTTTTAATACTGTAATGTTTCGTATTACAATAATATCAAACATTTGTTCACAGTCTTGGTTCAAAACCCAATAGCAACAGTCAATGCTGAAAGACCTTTTTCAATGACAGACTCTTCCACGCTAGTATTAATCCTGTGTTTTAAATAAATTCATGCTACTTCTTTCTATTTCAATGTTTTTTAGCTTTTTTTATAGGATACTCATTTCAAACGTTATTATTTTGTGCTTTTTAGGTTTCGCGGAATCCCCCCCCCCCCCTAAACTATCCGTTTTTCGAACCAGTTTGGAAACTAGAAGTGCTTTTGAATGTCAAAAATCGCAACAGAAATTGAAAACAAATTGAATACGAAATAACAATATTTGACATGGTTATCAAGTATTCTATGCAGAAACACATCTTAGGTTTGTTTAAATTCTTTGCTTTAAATTATACAAATTACTTTTGTAAGATCAGAAAAAAATTCTAGATTCAGCCCCTCCCGAAAGGAAATCCTGGCTACGGGCCTGGGCGTAAATGACGATTTTGCCGACTAACTTAAAATATATATGTTTATATCTTTAAAAGTATGTTTCTGTATTTGTATATATGCATCTACTGGATGTCCTAAAATTGACTGACTGATTTTAAAGCTCAGTAACTTGCAAATTATGGTGGCTGTAAAATTAAATTCTTACAAAAGTGTTATGTAAGAATGTAAGATAGCAGGAGTTTTTTTACCGCGATTCTCGATTTTGATTTAAAATAGCGGGGATAGATGGTACTGTTAGCAACAGGCGCTAAATCTGAGCCCGTTTGGCCTCTTTTCTCAATTCTGGTGTGAAAGAAAAAGATTAAATATATGCAGTGGACTCCTAATAACAAAATTACATTGGTAACTGAGAGTCATTTCATATATTTAATCTCCTTTTGTCGCAACAAGACTGAGAGTGAAGAGAAACAAAATATCGGCCCCCAATTTAACAACCATTGCTAGCAATGTCATGTATTTCTTCTATTTTAAACTTAAGTCGAGAAACGCTGTAAAAGACTCTTCTCGCATCTTACCTAGCCCTTCTGCAAATATAGCTGCGACCATTTGTAAGTTATTGAATTTTTAAATCAGTTAATTCATTTTAAGACACCCCCGTATGTTCTATATCAAATTCAACATTATTAACCCACCGAGATTAACTCATTAGTGCCTAGCGTCCCTTTTTAGGGACAATTACAAAAAAGACAAAAAAGCACTTTTCACACCAGTAAATAGAAAGATAAATAAGTACTATTTTTTAAGAGACCTTAATAAATTAAGATCAAAGTTATTCTTCTTTTAAAAGTGGTGGGAAACCCAAAAATTTCACTTTTATTGAAGAAAATAATTTGGGCATTAATGGGTTAATTTTTTCCCTTTAAATCATCGAATATTTTACACTTATTGAGGAGAATATAAGATAGATTTAAAGATGGACATTCTATACTACCCCTTATGTTATATTGCTATAAATATTCCAGTTGCGTATTTTCATATTAATGAAAATTTGTTTATTTTATTGCTGATAGTACAGCAGGAAATTCGAATCCAAATTAATTAAATAAGTTGAAATTTTTAGTAAGAAGTTACTTGGAATTTATTTACAGTAAACTTATTTATATTAAAAAGGATTAAGTCAAAATTTATTTATTACTCTTCCTAGGTCGGGCTGGGATAAGGACTTACTTTTTTCTTGAAAGATCGGATCAGGCCGGGCCTAATTTATTTTTTCCTTACCGAGCCGGGACTGATTTCATTCTTCTTAGCCTTCACGGGCCAAAATATTTTGTCCCAGTTTTGAACCAGCCTATATGAAAATCATTGTCTCGGCGTAGCCAGGTCTATTGAAAGATCAGTAAAATTTGGCCTGAGCCAAAAATTTTTGCAAAAAAGCATACAGTTTAAAATCGCCTTTATTCTTCAATTAAATATAAAAATTTATTCTTTTTAAAGAATCGTAGATTTCTAAGCTCATTAAAATGTAGTAAAATGTATAAAAAAGTATTTGCCTATGGCGGAATAATGTTTTAAATTGAAAATTGCGTTTCATCCATACAAAATTAATGCAATAATATGTGAGAGTAAAATATAATATATTTTTATACCTGCTAAGAAGGAAACATGTCTATAACGATTTTTTTCTTTCCTATGCGATTCCGTTTTAGAAGATTTTTCTGTATACCATTTTTAAGATATTTATATCTCCAATACATGGAATATGGATTAATAGTATTAAGGATAACTGAAACATTTACATACAACAAACAGCGGTTCATTTTAAACATAAACTACGTCATTTCTATATAAATGAAGATCATAAACGTTAGAAAAATTCTAAGGTATTTTTTTTTTAATCAGAACTTCTCCAAACAAGTAAAAATCACTATTTAGTAGAAATTCAATTGGACTGAGTTGGAATTTTGCGGGCCGGTTTCGGGTGAAATTCCAACTTCTTTTTAGGGCCGGGCCAAGATTTTTTTCAAACAGGTCGAGCCTGAAAAATATGGCCCGTGTGGATCTCTATCTCTAGTCTCTAAAAGGGATAAAAAAAAAACATTTTATTCAACAGACAGGTCAATTTTTCAATAATCGGCTTTAGATGTAAATAATCGACTAAATGATTCAATTATTCAACCCATTTCATTGAACCTTACCTATGTCACATCAGCTGCGGATATCTGGAAGATAAACAAACACCATCAGACTGCGAATCAGCTGCACGGATCATCACCACATTGAATTGACGGCTGAATTTTCAATATTCGCATGTTAAAATGCAACTGGTCTGCCAAAGTCATTCTTAGTGCTACCTGCAGACCTGATTTTCGTCAATGATCGATAGGTTTATCATCAAATTTTCCTGTATTAGAGCCAGAATTTCACTATGGACCAGAATTTTCAGCCCCAGTCCCGACTCGAATGATAGTTATCTTGGACTGGCCTATCCAATGTAAAATTTTTAAGTTTGGTCCGTTTATATTTATAATACACAGCCCCGCCCTGCGCGATCTGGCCCAATTCAATTTCTGTAAGGAAAAAAAAATCACAATTTTGTCTTAACTACAATTAAGATTCCTTTAACAATATTGCATGCATATTTATATAATAAATTTACAGTATATACAGTATATTACGATGCGTTCGCACGACAGAAAGTACATAAAAGCAACATTAATGACTACTTTTCCTAGACGTTTCAACATTCAAATAAGGATTCATAATAAATAAATAATAAAAATAATAATAATTTAGTTTAGAATACTTTTGAAGCTGTCTAATAAAAAGTAGATTTGTGAAAATATTTCTCCGACATTTATTAAAGTTTTCCCAAAACAAAAGGGCTATTTTTGGACACACTTCTGAATTCATTTATTTTCGGAAATGCATAAGATTGGCAGGTGTTCTCATTAGAAACTATTCAATCGAATGACGTTATTTATTTTTTGGTAAAGGCAATGCATCTTAGATAAAATAGTGTTAAAGAAAGCGTTTTGAAACGAATTTCCAGTTCCGACATCACGAAAAAAGAGAAAAACCTGAAGCCGTAACAAGAATCTTTTATTGTCAACCTTATATATATATACACTATATTGCCATTGATTATGGGACACTTGCGATTTTAGACATTTTACTAAATATCTAGAAAAATACATGAGGAATCATCTCGAAACTCTTAGAGTATAAATATAATAGTATATGTCATACATCTCCGTGAAGATTTTTTACCGAAACGCCATAGGGGACCGTCAACAAATTAAAAAATAATGAATATCTTTTGAATAACCCTGTCAAAACTAATGTAGCAAAAGCGCTCAAACTCTAGATTATGATTGAATGCCTTATTGTAATACACTGTGTTCATTTTTATACAAATAGCATGCACACTCGCAGAGTAATTAAGGTTTTTATAAAAATGGTCCCAAATTTTTCCAAGTTTTTCCATTATAATTTTCAGAGTTCTTAATATAAAATAATATTTTTTTCAGAAAATATGACAAACAACATTGCACACAGTACCCTGAAATCAGAATTAAAAAATAACAAATATTGTATGAAAAATGCGTAGATTTACTATATAATTTTTTACTGCGCATGCGTAAAAGATATCAAAATTTCATTTGCATATTATGTTAGCTAAATGTATAGAGCAACTTTTGTAAAAGTCTCAAAATCATAGCTTGAAAATTCTGAAAGTAATCGTCTATAGAAAAAGGACAAAATCCGTTGTTTCCAAAATGAAGCAAAAAAATGAGGGATTTTATCCAAATGCAGTAGTACATCCCATATTGTGTATTCTATATTGACACTAATCAATGAATATATGGATACAACCCCTCTTGTTTTTGCTTCATTTTGAGAATAACGGATTTTCGACTTATTCAATTGACGATTATTGTCAGAATTTTCAAGTTATGATTTTGTGACTTTCACAAAAGTTGCTCTATACATTTAGCTAACATAATATGCAAATGAAATTTTGATATCGTTGACGAATGCGCAGTAAAAAATTATTTAGTAAACCAACTCATTTTTTATACAATTTTCATTATTTTTTAATTCTGATTACAGGGTACTGTGTGCAATGTTGTTTGTCATATTTTTTGAAAAAAATAATATTTTATATTAAGAACTCTGAAAATTATAAGGAAAAAATTTGGAAAAATTTGGGATCATTTTTATAAAAACCTTAATTACTCTGCGAGTATGCATGCTATTTGCATAAAAATGAACAAGGCTTATTACAATAAGGCATTCAATTACAATCTAGAGTTTGAGCTCTTTTGCTACATTAGTTTTGACAGGGTTATTCAAAAGATAGTCATTCTTTTTTAATTTGTTGACGGCCCGCTTTGGAGTTTCGGGATAAAATCTTCACGGAGATGTATGACTTATACTATTATATTTATACACTAAGAGTTTCGAGATGATTCCTCATGTATTTTTCTAGATATTTAGTAAAATGTCTAAAATCGCAAGTGTCCCATAATCAATGGCAATATAGTGTATATATAAATTACTATTGGATTCAAAATCGCTTCAATAGTCAGGCTTGTCAGTATTAAGCCTTTACAGTTAAAAGTAGTTTAAAAATGTGCTGCTTAGCAATACATTTGACAACCTTACGATATATTTCCAAAGATTACTTTAACAGAACATTATCGTTTTTAATATTTTTACAAAACATGTTGTCTGCGCTATACATCCTGAGAACAATTAAGTACAGTTCCAGCCCGTCTCGACTTCACTGAGAAAAAAAGCAAGCTTGATTTCAGCACTGCACGAGTCTGCTAAAGAAAACAGAAACTCAGCTCAGACACCATGCCTGATGCCGACTTCTATGGTGGACATGCAACATTTCTGTATTGATTTATCAAACTAGCATCGGTTCATGACGAACATTTACACTTATTCTCCCGAAAATCATATTCATTGAAACTAGCCAATATTTTACCGATTTTGCTTACTCTTTTAGATCGGGCCTGCAGGCCAACTAATTTTTTTTTACCGGCCTAGCTGGTCCGTTTAATTTATTTGCTGGCATGGCCCATATTTTTCTTTTATCAGTCCGTTGATAAAAATGTCTTAATTCTGCCGATCCGACCCGTTTGAAAATTGTCTTTATTTCGACTGGCCGACTGTGGGCCTTGGATCAAGCCCGGGCCCGTGCAAGTCCCTATCTTGTACCCTAAGATATGAAAAACATAAACGACTGGGAGCAGGAAAACACAGTGATAAACCTTCCAATTGACCACTAAAATAGAGTTTTTGACAGTTGTTTCCACCAAGTTATGGCTTTGGCAGATCAGTTGCATTTTAATATGATAATCGAATTCTGTCCAATCCTAGAATTTTAGCCACAAACTCAATAAGGCCTGTATAGTGGCTTTCCTGTCCAATAAGAATGAAGAACATTTTTACTCAACTTTCCTTTCGTCCAATAAACAGTCTTTTTCGGACGGTACATAGTCGCCGAAGTGTGATTGTTGCCACTCCTGGGTTAAGTCCATGCACACGAAAAAATATGAATATCTTCACCGAAGTCGTCATCATCTTTAATGCTAATTGATCTACTAGAACTCTACTCATCTACTGCAAATTCTCAGAAAAACTAGTCTTTCCCGATTTTTTTTTTTTTTTCAAATTCTTTTCAGCAGTCACGAGAAGTCGAAAAATGGTGAGGCAAACTTCGGATTTTCGGAAGAAATCCTTTAGAAAAATACTAAGGATTAGTGTTTTTTAGTGTATGTTTTAAGTAAAAACATGTAAAATTGGAAAAAAACGGGTGTTTTACAGTTGTATCGATTGATACTGACTACCTAAAATTTGCCGACTGTCATCGAAGTTGCCGACATTAGGGGGGCGAGACGCCCCCCTACGCCCCCCCCAGTAGCTGTTCAGAAGAAAAATTGAAATTTTTGTGCTAAACTTACTAATTTAAGTGGGTGGAGGACAGAAAAAAATCTTCATATTTTCTAAAAAAAAAAAAAAAAAAAGCATTAAAAATGTCTTATTTTTTAAATTCTTATAGTGATGTTTAAATCATACTTCTATCTTTATTATAAGAGGAAATATTATTATTATTTTTTTGTTATGGTTTGTTTTCAAAATCTACTAGTTATTTTTTGATATTATGTAAGATAGAAATATAGTAATACCGTCATATTACAGGTTTTATTCTTTTTTTTTTTTTTTTTTTTTTTTTTTTTTTTTTTTTTTGTCTAATATGACATAATTTACACCTTCAGAAATACTAATCTTTTCTTAAATAAAAGCGTGATTTATGCAGTTATTTAAGAATTCTTTAGTTTCATAAAACATTCAATATAATTAAATAGAAATGGCGCAGTTTATAGAAATATTTTCATTTGTGCACACCACGGACTTTTAAATTAATAGAAGTTCACTTTATTTAGATGCAGGAATTAAAGTCAGTGAATATGACATCATCACTGACACAGCTATAACAATAAATTTATCTGGTTTCTGTATGACGACATTTTCTCCATCGACAAAATTTTACTTTAGATATTTTATTTTATTAAAGTTTATCTTCTGTTATTTTACTTGCATAATACTTAATAATATTACTCAGTAAATAATCTGTGTATTGCAGGGGATAACTATGTGCAATCATTTTATTATGATTAAATTTAACGAAAACCTTTTTTTATTCTTTTTTGTTTGTTTGAAATGCTATTATACATTCACCGATGAGATCAAGCTCCTAATTGCTGGAAAATAATGAAACAAAATAAATTTTGAGAACAGTTTAACCTGTTGCCACTGTTTTGAAGAAATGTCATGAAAAAGCTTTTAAAATTAAAAATAAAATATAAAAATTGAAATAAATTAAAAATTAGCCAGAATGGGCACATCTACACATAAACAGCTTTCATTTAAAAAAATAATTATCAAAATCGGGCCAGTAGAAGGCTCAGGGCTGATGACCAAAAAAACAGCCAGGTGTTTTAAATATATAGATCTTTCAAGTGATGCTTGTAATGGAAATGACTTCCTGAGAAAATGAGTTTTTCACAATTTCTCAGACATAAATTGTATAACTCAAGAACCGCTAAAGATAAATGCTTCAAACTTGGAACATATATTTTTTGATGGTTTTACATAAATTTTAATTCAAAAAATTTGAAAAAAAATTTACTTTTTAAAGTATGATTTTTTTTAAAATATCTTTAATTTTTTTCAAATTTTTGCATTAAATATTTTTAATCAATATTTTTAAAAATGCTGAATCAAAATTAAAATTCAAATATTTCTGTTTATTTAAATGTAAAAAAAGAAAAAAAAAATGAAATTCTATAAGTAATATTTTGAGTTACAACGATTTTAAATTACCTCCTTTTTTATAAATTTTAAAATCTAAATTAAAAAAATATGAGAAATTTTATCATGTGATTTTGTTTACAAATAATATGGTTAATTATAACAACAACAACAAAAAAATTATACTCAATAAATAAAAATTATTTTAAAATATGTCCCGGATCAGATCAAATGTATTTTATTATTTTTTTAATAAAATTAAAAATTCGTTTTCAACAGAAAATTTCAGTTAAAAAGGATAATAAAAACGACAGTTTCAATTTTCAATTACATTTTAAATTATTTCAGATCAAATATCAAAGCTAGACAGATGGGGGGAAAAAAATGGCCAATACCTTAGATAAAATTACATCTGTTTATTTATTTTTTTTTTCTTTTGGACAGAATTACAGAAGTAATCGACTTTTAAAATTTGGTTCAATAAATCCCTCCATTTTTAGCACTTTCCAACAAAGTTGAAAAGTGCTTATGCATTCGGTTTGTTTGGCCGTCTGGCCGTCTGTCCGCGCTCTAACTACCGTAAATATACTCGGATTGCTATGAAATTTTTATACGTTATTGATGTTTACCCTAGTACGAACCCTATTGAAAATGAAGTATTAATCATGATTAGTTTATCTACAGAGAGAATCAAAAGTTTCCCATTACATTACGGCCTATGGGGAAAAATCGTTAATTTACTCGAATTGCCATGAAATTTTAGGACGTTATTGAGGTTTACCCTTGCACAAACCCTATTGAAAATGAAGTATCTACCATGATTAGGGCGAATCAAAAGTTTCCCATTACATTACGGCCTATGGGGAAAAATCATTTCAAAGTAATTTTAAAGATATTATACCCTGTCAAACATATTAAAATATGCATTCTATAAAATATAAGGTGAAAATGTAGCTATTATTCATTTACAGGGCTACACAAAAGAATTCCATTAGGTAATGGTAAAAGGGGGAATTGTGTGTGACATATTTTAAATATATTAAGCTTTTTCATGTATAATAAAATTGATATATGTCACTGAAGCTTAATATAAATTATACGCTACTGTCTTGCATAATATGAAGTGCATAGCATTTACAGGGCCATACAAAAGATTTCAAATAGTATATTCTTTCCGAAGTACCGTATATGTGCCCGATGATGGCTGATGGAGGGATGAAATGCATTTTAATTATGATATGCGCGTTTATATTTCGCTAAATATATGCACATTATATGGAGTTTATAAATGTTATAGTTGATTTACAGGGCTACCCAAAAGAGCTCACCAACGTTACTGAATATGAGCGTAAATTATTTAAACGCGGTTCTTAAATAAGCTATGCATTTTTACTCTGAGCTGCATTCAATTTACTGAGAAATGTTTGCAGAATATAGATAAAGGGATATACAGGGCCACGCAAAGAATTCGGTACATGGACGCCTATGAATGATGATTTATGAGAATGTGATTTCAGTTGTTTTAAAAGTGTTTTAGTTTACAATAACTTTTAGCCTAATGCTGACGTGTAATAAAGGTACAATGTAAACTACAGGGCTGAACAAAAGTATCCAAGTATGTTTCCATCTAATAGTATGAATTGCTGAAAAAGAAATGTCAAGTTACTGGGTATTTTCTTGCTAAACTAAATTTTCCCATTATATCAACTGACATATGAAATGCAGGGCTATTCAAAAGTACTGGAATACATATTTGGGTTAGAGGTCTGCACGGGCCGAAATTTCCAGGCCCGGGCGAAAGAAATATTGGCCCGACCCGGCCCGGCCCGAAAGTTAAAATTTCGGCCCGAGCTTGGCCCGGTCCTGAAAAAAGTTTAAAATTCGGCCCGAACCCGGCCCGGCTCGAGTGAATTTCTACAGAACATTGATCTTTTATCTTATGGAAGAGTTCTGACAAAAAGAATTATATTTTAGTCTTTTTTTCCATGTTTATAATCTCCATTTATGCAGAAGTGCCGTAGGCTGCGATATTTATGCTTTTAAATGAATCTTTGTTTGTTGTATGTAAATGTTTCAATTATCACTAGTATTGTTAATCCATATTTCCTGCAATGGAGACAAAAAATCGAAAAAGCGGTATATGGTAAAATTTCCAAAGACGAAATCGCTTTGAAACTAAAAAAAAAAAAAAAAAAAAAAAAAAAAAATAATAATAATGCATTCCCTTTACTTAACAGATGTAAATGTTTAATATATTTTTTTCTCCCGTATTGTTGTATTCATTTTGCATGGATGAACATTTTAAAAGAAACTTTCAGTTTTCAGTTTAAAAAAAAAATTCCGCCATAATCATGTTTTTCTTTCTTTTTTTTTGTGTGTGTGTGTTTAATTCTATTTTAAAATGCCTAGTAATCTACGATTCTTTAAAAGGAATAAATTCTAATGTTTAATTGTAGAATAATGACGGCTTAAAAGTATATGCTTTTTTTGCAGAAATTTTTGGACAAAGCCAAATATTACTGATTTATAAAAAGTTGAGAAAAGGATTTTCATATGGGAAGATTCAATAGGAACTGATTATTTTGGTCCATGAAAACTAGGAAGAATGGAATCAGTCTCGGCTTCGTACGGAAAAAAAAGTTAGGCCCGGCCCGATACTCCAGCAAAAAAATTAAGGCCCGAGCCCAGCCCGGCCCGAAAAGATTAGTGACTAGGCCTGGGCCGAATGCTATTATTGGAAATCAACCCGAGCCCGGCCCGTGCAGACCTCTAATTTGGGTATATTTGACTATACACTATTATTTCCCTAAATAACAAAGTTTTGTTAAAGATTTCATTAAGTGTTGGAAAGTGCTTCATAATCTATGCTTAACGCATGAATTTTCATACTTGTTTTTTCTTGTTCCGGAAATGAAATAACGACTTCGGCCAATCTTACGCGGATGATACGCCTTCATCTTTTCTCCAATCTTACGCAGACGATACGTTTGGCAATGGGTGAGCTGAAAACGATATTGAACTTGGAAATGTGTCTAAGAATCAGAAATTAAATAATATTATTTCTTCATCCATTTTTTTGAGATAGAGTATTTAATTTTGTATGTATGGATTCAAAGGCAGCTGATTTCTGTAGGATTTCAAAAGTGTTGTTGCTAAGTCAGGATGACTTTATATATGGGTTCTGGTTTTATAGGTTTTATTGTATTCAGGAAGAAAAAAATAAACACAGTGTCTCACATAAGTGATGGGACACTTGTGCTTTGCAAAAGGAAACTAATCAAATAAATTAAAAAAACACGTACACATTTTTTTTGTGGGTGTGTTTCATACCTAAATTTAGTAAAGATTATTACATAACATACATTTTGTCAAAATATTAAAATATTAATTTAATAAAGATACAAATGTTTAGAACGGAGCAAAAAATAGCTCACATAAGTGATGGGACACCATTATATATGCAACAAAAATCGTCTGAAATAAGCAATAAAAATATTTTTTGGGGTTTTATTTTTACTTAAAAGCAATTGGCAATAATTTATAAAATCGTCTGCAGTATTTCTCTCCAGTTTGTTTTGGAATTTTTGTGTTTTTTAGCTCTGTGTAGCCATGAAGGCTAAACGAAAAGAAACTTCGCCTGAAATTCGAAAATTAGTTATTAATTTGCATATTGAACGTGGAAAATCTATTAGAAAAACTGCTGAAACAGTTAACTTGAGTCGTTCAACAATTTTCAATATCATTAAACGATATAAAAAGAATCATATGATTCAGGATAAAAGAAGACCTGGCCGACCATCAAAGCTATCCAATGTTAGCAATCCAAGCAAATTATCGTTCGAAATATTAAAAAAAAAGCCAAGAAATAGTGCTTCAAAAGTTGCTGCTGATTTACAAGCATTATATGGAATAATTGTTAATCCTGAGACTATTAGAAGGGTAATTCGATCTGCTGGATATCACGGAAGAGTAGCCAGGAAAAAATTCTTCGTAAGTGAAAAGAATAGAAAACTCAGACTAGCTTTCGCAAAATCCAACATAAATAAGAATTCTGATTACTGGAATAAAGTTATATTTGCTGATGAGAGTAAATTTAATATATTTGGTTCTGATGGTAGAATCTTGGTGTGGAGAAAACCCAGGGAAGAATTTCGCAAACAGAACTTGGTACCAACAGTAAAACATGGTGGAGGAGGAGTTATGGTATGGGGGTGTATGTCGTCCGCTGGAGTTGGTAATCTTGTTTTTATTGGCAGTATAATGGATCAGTACAAGTATATTGATATTTTAAAGCAAAATTTGAAATCTTCAGCACGAAAATTGAACCTTCATAACGATTTTAAATTCTACCAGGACAATGACCCCAAGCACACTGCTCTGAACGTTAGACTCTGGCTGCTATATAACTGTCCTGAAATAATAAAAACACCACCACAATCTCCAGACTTAAATCCCATAGAGAATATTTGGCAAGAATTGGAATCAAGAATTCGCAAACACACCATTTCTTCAAAACAACAACTAAAATCGGTGCTTCAAGAAGAATGGGGTAAAATCACTCCAGAAATCACAAAAAAATTAGTCGAATCCATCCCAAAAAGATTAAATCATGTTTTAAAAGTAAAAGGAAATCCAACAAAATATTAAAACCTTTTAAAAGGTAAAATTTTTGGATAAATATTTGATGGAAAAGTAAGTGTCCCATCACTTATGTGAGCCATTTTTTGCTCCGTTCTGAACAATTGTATTTTTACTATATTAATATTTTAATATTTTGCAAAATGTATGTTATGTAATAATTGTTACTAATTTTAAATATGAAACACACCCAAAAATTTTTTGCACATGTTTGTTTATTTATTTTATTGCAGTTTCTTTTTATAAAGCACAAGTGTCCCATCACTTTTGTGAGACACTGTATATTTGATAACTTAGTAACTTTAGCGCTAAAATTATATTAACCAATAAGGCAGATTTTTCTATTTTTTCTTCGTTTTGTCTTTTTTCTTTTTTTAGCACGTTTGAACAAAGTTGAAAAGTTCTTATGCATTCGGTTTGTCTATCCGTCCGTTCGTATTCCGTCTGTCCACGCTCTAACTCTTAAATATACTCGGATTTTCATGCAATTGATAAAGCTTATTTAGGATCTCCAAAGCATGTTTGGTATTGCATATGAAGTATGCACGATTAATGGTTCATTTACAGAGACACTCAAGAGAATTCAATTACATTACGGTATATAGAGAAAAACAGTTTGGAGATTATTTTATTGACATTATTTTGAATGTATTGAAACTTATATAAATCACTGAATTTCACTTCGACCTCGCTAAAACAAAACAATCATAGCGTTTTATTATTATTATTATTATTATTATTATTATTATTATTATTATTATTATTAATTTACAGTAAACACAAAAGAAATCAGTTACACTATTGTCTTTGCATAATAATTGCTGGAGCGTACGTTTTAAAATTCGATATGCGCTTTTAAATTTAATTAGTTTATTGCATATTATACTTTATATACAACTTCTATACCTCATGTACAGGGCTGCACCAAAGTATTCGTATACCAATCTCCTTATTAGAGAAAATTGCAAGAGGGGAGTTTTCAACTGAAATATATGCATCTCTTAAATGAACTAAATTTTGGAATGTATATTGTTAATAGATACAAATCTCTGTATCATATACAGGGCTGCTAAAAAAATCGGATAATTTTCCGACTGTAGATGGAAACAGCTGAAATTTGGTTTTGATAAGCCTTATACATTTCTATATGAGGAAATGAGACTAAACATTTTAATTTTTTTAGCGATGCAGCTTTGTTACATTATTCTGAATGCGTTGGAAAAAGCCTCATAATCTATGCTTGACGTATGATTTTTTCTTTCTTCTTTCTCTTTTCATTTCTTGGTAAATGAGCTTTTCAAAACAAATCAGTATTATTAATTTTTCAATAAACTCGAAAATGTCTTTCTGACAGAAAATTTTAATTAAAACGTATAACATAATACTCTTTATTATTATTTTTTTCAATTACATTTTTAATTATTTCAGGTCAAATACCAAAGCTAGACAGAGAAGGAAAAATTAAATGGCCGGTATCTTTCTTAGAAGTTACCTATTTCAGAAGGTAAATTGCACTTTCTTTTAGGTGCATGGGAGAAATCGACCATAAAAAATTTGGTTCACTAGACCTTCTCTTTCCGGAAATGAGATTATCTCCCCTCCCTCCCTTCCAATCTCTGGCAAGTGATACACTTCGCGGTGGAACAACTCCAAACGATGTTTTGAATATTGAATTCAGGAATGTGCCGACGAATCAGAAATTAAATATTGTATTTTTATTGAACTATTCGAGATATAAAAGTTTTAACTATTAGTTTTAACTATTAGTAAAATGTGAATTCTTGAAAATACTTTCTCAGTTTAAATTATTATGGGAATCTTCATGATTGAAGCTTCACATAAACTAATATTTTTACTAATATACATTTTATAGCAGTCAGTAATTTATTTGCATATTTTTTATTAAGAGCTGACATGATTTATACGATTTTTAAATATTTGAAAAATATTTTTTATACATTTCTAAGACTAAAAAGTGTATATTTTTAAAATGCTGAATAAAACTTAACATACTTTTTGCTACAGGCTGACGCTGAGTATTTTTTAGACCGTTTTAGAATATTTGAAAGAATAATACTTATTCATTTCAAGACTGAAAAATGTATATTTTTGCAATGCTGAATAAAATTTAACATACTTTTTGCTGAAGGCTAAATATTTTTTAGTCAGTTTTAGAATAATTGAAAAAATAACACTTATTCATTTCAAGACTGAAAGATGCATATTATTATAATACTGAATAAAGCTTAACATACTTTTTGCTGAAGACTAAGTATTTTTATGATAGTTTTTGAATTTTTAAAAAATAATATTTATTTATATCTAAGACTGAAAAGTGTATATTTTTATAATGCTCAATAAAACATAACATAATTTTTGCTAAGGGCTAAATATAGACAATTATAGAATTTTTGAAAGAAAAATATTTATTCATTTTACGACTGAAAAGTGTATATTTGTATAATGCTGAATAAAACTTAACGTACTTTTGCTGAGGACTAAGTATTTTTTAGACGATTTTAGAATTTTTTAAAGACAGGGTGAAAAATGTCCAAGCCGGGAATCAAACCCGGAACCCTTAAAGTAGCATTCAAACTGCTGTACCATTTAATTTACGAGGACGATTCCCAGCTTGGCATTTTTCACTCCCATATGTTGGTAAGGCTGGGAATAATCAAAAATGGGAGTGAAAAATGCCAAGCTGGGCATCGTCCTCGTAGATTAAATAATAGAGTGGCCCCACCAGTGGCCGAGAGGTTCTGACCTCCAAACTGGTAGACGGTAGGTGCTGGGTTCCTACCCAATCGCGACCGTCGGCCTAACCGTTCGGAGTTTTCTGTGGTTTTCTTCAAACCTTGAATTTCCTTGCGTAAATACGGGTTTGGTTCTCTTAGAAAGACCCCCACGGAGGGCACCCCACACCTTAGGGCACACACCAGTGTAGATAATTGGCCGACATAAATAATAACAAACTAACAAACAATAAATAATAGATTACTTGAATCCAGGGGTTCTGGGTTCGATCCCCGGTTTAGGCATTTTTCATCCTGTTGGTTCTACGCTTAGTTAGCAAGTGATAATTCACGTATTAAATACTCAATAATTTTAGCGTAGTTTGAGTGCAGAAAATTAATAAAAAAAATTGTATATTTACATTATTTTTAAGCACAAACACTATTTACAAAATACCTCTTACACCTTTACTATAATACTAACTATTAAGATTATTATGCGAATATAAATTTATTTCAATTATCTATCAGAAAATTAATACAAATTAAAGTTATCTTGCAAATGTGTATAATTTACGTAAAAAAAGTATTTCTATCGTTATGTTTAAGTAAAATAAGCGATGTTAAATACTTTTCGCAAAATCTGCTTCATTTTATTTGTTGAGGTGCCCCAAGTGCCTTAAGGTGACCATGGACGTTTATTTGAGCAAAAATCGACCCGAAAATTGACATTTCTTTTTGTGCGTATTATTATAAACAGAGGTATGTTTAGGGAAATTTTAGGTCGTTTAAAGGACCCTTCACAAAATAATTTATCTTAAAACAGGACCTTCACAAAAAATTTTATCCCTATACAGAACCCTTCACGAAACATTTTATCCCAAAACAGGATCCTTCATTAATTTATTTGTCTTCTAAATAGATCTTTTATAAAATTTTTCACCTTCAAATTGAACTTAGCAAATTTAGTTATTTTAAAATAAAATCTAATCTGTAAATAAGTAGTATAATTCATCAAAGAGCGTAGTACAAGCTTTTTATACATGAAGAATTGAATCTGAAGACATCGATAATTTAGAATTTACAAAATAATGACTATAATTTTCACAAATATAAGAAAAACTTTACAATTTTCCGAAAACAGGATCATGTGAGAAAAGTCTGAACAGACTCCTGATAAACCAATTTGTACTTAGTCTTTTGCGTGGAATTGCATTTAGATGTTACCATTTTACTTAAAGTTACAAGTGTAATTTTCTTCACAAACAATTTTTTGGCATTTTAATATATCCAAATCTTTTTTCCCAATACTGATTCTTTAACTTTTTAAAATTTTTGTAATGTTCCTTGCAACATAATTTTTGATCAAAATTCATGAAACTGATAAGGAAGAATCTTCATTTTACTTTTAAAAAATTGTCTGTGCATTTTAAAAACAGACTTCATTAAGACAATTAATCAAATTTAATTTCTATATCATTACAATGCAGAATTTTGATGAAAATCCCCATAAAATCAGAAAAATATCTCTAAAAAATTAATTACTTAAGGGATTAAAAATCGATACTCAGAATTGTTTGTAATAGAGTTTTACGTGATTAAACTCCAAAATCGAGGACATATTTCAAAAGTATGACTCAAGGAGCATTTAAAAAATTCCTTTTAAAATTTAAATCTTTTAACAATATCTTTAAACTATAATAAGATTGAAAATTTCTCTTAAGATGCTATACATACTTATGGTGAAATGTATATTTGCACAAAATTTCAAATTTCTATTGTGAAAATTAAAAGAACTTTTTTTTCTTTTTTAAACGTCCACGGTCCCCTTAAATAAAAGAGCATAAAAATCAACCTGAAACCAAAATAATAAGTTAAAATCTATAACCCAGAAAGTTTCAAATAAATTCTTTCTAACTCAATTTTCGCCTAAGTGAACTTCAATCTCTGAAAAAGGAATTTATTTTGATAACTGGTTTAGTCTTTTGTGATGAATTTTGCTAAGAAATATTGGAAATGGCTGCAAACTGACGTAAGAAACCTGTTACCAGAAATAACTGAATACAGATTTGTGCGTATTAAAAGATAAATAATAAATATATAAATAAGAATAAAATAATATCAAGATATAGATTATATACAGGGTTGAAGCAACACCGAAAAGCTGGCTACAAATCACAATTAAATATTAAAACTTTTTTTGGCCATAAAAGGAAATTTTTGTTTTTAAGGTGATTCATACAAAATTTTATTTAATGACACAGTGCTGTAATTGGGCGGGAACAGGTGGGAACGCCGTTCCCAGAAATATTTGGCTTGTTACCATTAAAAAAAAAAAAAAAAAAAAAAAAAAAAAAAAAAAAAAACGCGCACGAGCACAATTTTTTTTTTCAAGCGAAACGATAATAATTATTATTTATTATAACAATAATTATCAAGTTTATTGATACTGGTGATGAGCCTAGACGCCTAAAGAGTCAAACCTTCTTCTCAAGAAATTTACTTCTTATTGAAAGAGCCAATTATCTTATATTCATAAGCCATATAGGATCGTCCTTAAAATATTATTTATAAACCATATGTGAAGTCTTGGTTGTGATTAGGAAGAGCATAAGCAGACAAGACAGCTTGTCGCAAATCAAAGAATACACAAAACACCTCTCATTATCGTTCTGTATCGGAAAATTCAGGGATGGATGCGCCAGTGAATAATATCATATATGGATTCAATTCAATTTAAATTTATGATGGGAATATTTACAGTGAGATTTATTAAATATCGCTTTTAGATTAATGCTGTACAAATACAACATTATAGTGACAAGAATACAATAATTATAACTGCTAATTTTTAAAAAGTCTGACTTTGGCTAGATGTTTTAAATTGGCTTTTTGCTTAGTAAAAATCCAGAGCAGAGCGTCAACATTATGAAAAAGTGAGTTCCACAAATATTTTTTTTCAACGACAGCACCGTGTCTTCTGCAACACACAATAAATTCGGCTTATCAGTGTATAATAGATGTAAAAAACCTTAATTAAAAATTACAATGAAACTTCTTTAATATCAAGGAAACATTAAGAGACAAAACCAACATGTCACAAAGTTCACATGATACAATACCCTACTGAACCAGTTTTATTGTTCGAAATTGTAGGAAATTATTTCTACTTTATATTGTAAGTAGTACGTAATGTTTAATTAAAGTTCTTAACATCTATTATACAGGGTGAGTCATAAATATCGAAACAATAGGCTATCTCCTTAAATATTGCCCTTAGACCCATACTTCTAGTTGCAAAAATTCATAAAAAAATGTGAAATTTTTGATAAGATAATTTGCGACTCCATGGGGGGGGTCTAGTTGAAAAGTTACGAAAATTAAATTTTTATACGGCCCCCGTAGGGCAAAAATTCCAATTAGGAAATCTTTCCTTATTCATACCTGAATAAGACACAAAAAGATGCATCTTCATATCTCCAAAATTCGCAAAGTTATAGCCGTTTAAAAAATTCATCAGGATTTAAGGGATTAGACACAAATTGAAATGCGCGCAATTCAAAAAAACAATGTTACTTTAACAGTTCTAGAAAACGCGTAAAAAATCTATTTCTTGAGTTAGAATTTTGATTTTTTTCTTTTTTTGTGATGTTTAGCCTTATGATTTGCTAAGAAAATCACATTCTGAAATTTCTCATACAATTTATAAAAGTTTCATGTGGTTAGTACTGGTTTAAATGGGACAATCAAAAATCGTTATAACTCGTAACATTATTTATCGGATTTCAATTTCTTTCCATTTAATTAAAGATGAAAATCTGATTTTAGTTTTGTCCCAAGGTTTTTTATATTAATTTTCAAACTATTAAAAATATTTATTGAAAAAATAATATAACTTTTAAAAAAATCATATTTTGAAAACCAAACATTTTTTCAAAAGTAAACATTTTTTCAAATTTGCCGAAGTAAAACTAATGTAAAAAAATAAAAAATGACGTGTTTCAAGTTCTTTTTTCTTTTAAAAATTCTTAACATTTAATAATTTAAAGACAAGAAATAGAGGATAAAAAATTCATTATGCAGAAAAATGAAGTGTATTGTTTAAATGTCCGTCAGTTATTTTAAAAAATGCTGGGTCATTCCACACCAAATGAGCAAATCTGGTGTGGCCGACATGCCACAGATTTTATTGAAAATCATAATATAAGTAGATTACAATCATTTACGAGGAAACGCAAAATAGTAGAGTTCAGACTAGTTTATTTAAGTATAAAAATTTACATTAAAGTTGATACGAAATCGAGGTCTTGTGTAGATGCTTGAAATTTCAAGTTTGATTATTAGCCTTAGGAATGGAAAGACTGTAATAAAAATTATTTACACTTAAGAATGAACTATAAGTAACAGGTTAGCACAATTTAGTAATTAAATTTTTATTTCATAATTTAAAGATAAATAAATAATAAAAAAGTCTTGAAAAAAATGAAATATTTCAGTTATATGTTTTAAAATGAAGGATACTTTTTCCAAATTCAAATTTTTTTTTGCCATTATAGCTAATTGAATATATTTAATACATCTATATTTTAATTCTTGCCTTTTTCATTCCTTTATGAGAAAAAAAAAATAAATAGTGAAAATTGCCGATTAAAAACTCAACATTTTTATCATTTGTTTGGAGACGAATAAAAACTTTCAAAAGCTTTAAACTCTTTGATATTACGGATAAAAGTGTGTATTTTAAATATACGATGTTTTACTCTTGCTTTCAGTTTATTTTTGCCTCAAGAATATTTTAAATTTGTATAGAAGAAAAACGATTATCTTGATAAAATAACTGTATTTTAATCTTAAAAACAAGTAGCAAACATAGATGGCAGCACATATCTTTTTTTTAGCAAGAAACTTGCAAAAAAAAGCGCGCGTTTTCAAAGAAAGATTGTCTTTAGAATGTCTCGAATATTAGTTTTTTGAACATTGTTTGTTATGTTTTGTAGACATAACCATTTTTGTTATGTTAGAAATCAAAAAGGCAGTATTGAAACATTTTTAGTGTGTCATGGACTTATTGATTCTTATATATGTGTAATATTGTTGATGTAGGAGCTTTCCTTTAATTATTTTTTGAGGTAACATAAGAGGAATAATTATGATTTTGTCATTTTTTAAAAGTTTCTAAGTTTTTTTTTTTTTTGAAGATGAAGGAAATAAATTTGAACAACTTTGAAACTTTAAGAATTCAATCTTCATACATAATACTACATCTTGCATCAATTTCACAGATGTTTTTTAAATTCTTTGATTTTTATAACATTTCAAAATTTTTAAAAATTTACAAAATTTTAATATTTACAACCAATTTATGATTAATCATGATATTACCAGATTATTATTACTCAATAAATATAAAGATTGATATCCAGAGATTTCAATACTATAAAAAAACTTCATTTTTGTTAAATAGTTTTCAAAATACAGAACTTGAAACTTGGAACTTTCGACGATTATCCGCAAGCCATTCTGTATCAAAAATTTTTTAAATGACCAAAACAGATAAAATAATTTATTTTTCGTCAAAATATTGTGCAGATATACATTTGAATATAAAATGAACACGTACCTCAAATTTTATTAAAATCGGATTCTATGCAGCCACGGCTTTTTTTTTTTTAATTTTTGCTCATTTTACATGGAATGACCCTGCTTTTTCTAAGATGCAGATTAAATCTTTTTTTTTTTTAATTTACATCTGACAACTTCAGGCTTTTTATTCTAGCTTCAGGCTTTTTATTCAGGCTTCTAGCGTACTTTTCGCAAAGGACGGGACTACTTCCTTCAACTTAGGTGCACTCTGGATGAAATTTTCAAACCCGGTCTCGACAAAACCCGTATTAAAATCACTGTCTCTGACTGACTTAATACGTGCATAAAATAAATAAAATTCGGCTCAATCGAATTTTTTACGAGCCCCACCAGTGGCCGAGAGGTTCAGACCTCTCAACTGGTAGACGGCAGGTGCTGGGTTCGAACCCAATCGCGGCTGTCGGCCTAACCGTTCGGAGTTTTCGTGGTTTTCTTCGAACCTTGCGTAAATACGGGTTAGGTTCCCTTAGAAAGACCCCCACGAAGGGCACTCCCCTCTGGTCCTATATCCCATTAGTGTAAATAATCGGACGGCAAAAATAATCCAATCCGAATTTTTTACGAAAAACATATGGATTTTAAAATCTTTATTTTACAAAAAAAAAAAAAAAAAAAAAAAAAAAAAAAAACTTTTAAAATTGATTTTTTAAATAGATTATTCAAAGGCTAAAAAAATTAAATACAATAAAATCAGTGAAAAAAAAATCTGCCTATGACGGAATTCTGTCTTAAACGGAAAATATGTTGATCCATGCAAAATAAATGCAATAATACCTGAAAAGAAAATAAGCTCCAATTACATCTTCTAGGGAGAGCATCTCTCTATAACGTATTTTTTCTTTCCTATGTGATTCCGTCTTAAAAAGTTTTAGGGTATAACATTTTTCAGAGTCTCCAACGCATGGGATATGGATTAACGATGTTAAAATATTAGTGAAACATTTACATATAAATCGAGATTCATTGATAAAATAAATATATTACAGCCTTTGGCGCGTCTTTAATAATAAAATGTATAAATATAAAAAACGAAAAGCTATAAAACAATTTTTTGGTCAGAACTTTGCGACTGAACCGGGCTATGATTTAAACTATTTTCCAGACCGGTCCGGGTTATGATGTTGACATTTTTTCAGGCCACGCCGAACTTTTCCCCCTATGGGTCGATTTGGGATCTGACCTAGATATTTTGACCCGGGCAGACGTCTGGTATACCAATTTAGCGTAAAAACTATACGCTGCAATTTTATGTCAAAAAAAAATGCGCTATCTTAAACCGACTTTTATTAAATTGCAATTTGTGAATGTTAGCTAACAAGCGTTGAAATTGAATCAAGAAATCACAGTTTAGAGGCAGGGAAAAGTGGTGTAAGTCAGGAATTTTTGAGGAATTTGGGATTTAATATCTCTGTGTCTCTGTGGGATTTTTAGATACGGAGATGAAATTTGTTTTGTTCAATTTAGGAATGAATAAGGAATAATTTCCTAACTGGGAATTTCGCCCTACGGGGGTCGTATAAAATTTAATTTTCGTATTTTTTCAAATAGACCCCCCCATGAAGTTGCAACTTATCTTATCAGAAATTTCACCTTTTTTATGAATTTTTGCAATTGGAAGTATGGGTCCAGGGGGAAATATTTGAGGCGATAACCTATTGTTTCGATATTTATGACTCACCCTGCATAGTGATGAGCCGAATTTAGTGTGCTTTATTATCAAACAGTGAAATAGTCCCTTTATAATAGTTATCATCTGCTTTGCTAGGAAATTTTATTTTCGTAATTTACTGTCCAGATATTCACTAAAATTTTAATATCTAAATGCAGCAGGCAACGTAGGCAGCAGGTACCTCTTCTGTGTCAGGATGGCCGAGTGGTCTAAGGCGCTGCGTTCAGGTTGCAGTCCACTTCTGTGGGCGTGGGTTCGAATCCCACTTCTGACAATTTTCGCTTTTTTCAGAGTCGACAGAAATACCAGTATCTTAAAGAATCATCAGTGAAAATGTTAGTTAATTATTATATTAAATAGTTTTTGCTACAAAGAAAGGAAAATGATATATTGTGTTATCTTCTACTTTGCCAGGAAATTTTATTTTCGTAATTTACTGTCCAGATATTCACTCAAATTTTAATATCTAAATGCAGCTGGGAATGTTATGCGGCCCTACTATGTCAGAATGGAGGAGTGGACTAAGGCGCTGCGTTCAGGTCGCAGTCCACTTCTGTGGGCGTGGGTTCGAATCCCACTTCTGGCAATTTTCACTTTTTTCAGAGTCGTCAGAAATATCAGTATCTTTAAGAATCATCAGTGAGAATGTTAGTTAATTATTTTATTAAATAGTTTTTTCTACAAAGAAAGGTGTATGGTGTATTTTTGTCGGCCGATTATCTACACTAGGGATATAGGCCCGGGGGGACTGCCCTTCGTGGGGGTCTTTCTAAGGGAGCCTAACCCGTATTTACGCAAGGTTCGAAGAAAACCACGAAAACTCCAAATGGTTAGGCCGACAGCCGCGATTGGGTTCGAACCCAGCACCTGCTGTCTACCAGTTGAGAGGTGAGAACCTCTCGGCCACTGGTGGGGGGCCTACAAAGAAAGGAAAATGATATATTGTGTTATCTTCTACTTTGCCAGGAAATTTTATTTTCGTAATTTACTGTCCAGATATTCACTCAAATTTTAATATCTAAAACTAAATGCAGCTGGCAATGTTATGCGGCTCTACTGTGTCAGGATGGCCGAGTGGTCTAAGGCGCTAAGTTCAGGTCGCAGTCCACTTCCGTGGGCGTGGGTTCGAATCCCACATCTGACAAATTTCACTTTTTTCAGAGTCGTCAGAATTATCAGTATCTTTAAGAATCATCAGTGAGAATGGTAGTTAAGTATTTTATTAAATAGTTTTTACTACAAAGAAAGGAAAATGATATATTGTGTTATCTTTGCCAGGAAATTTTATTTTCGTAATTTACTGTCCAGATAGTCACACAAATTTTAATATCTAAATGCAGCTGGGAATGTTATGTGGCTCTACTGTGTCAGGATGGGCAAGTGGTCTAAGGCGCTGCGTTCAGGGCGCAGTCCTCTTCTGTGGGCGTGGGTTCGAATCCCACTTCTGACTATTTTCACTTTTTTTCAGAGTCGTCAGAAATATCAGTATTTTTAAGAATCATCAGTGATAATGTTAGTTAATTATTTTATTAAATAGTTTTTGCTACAAAGAAAGGAAAATGATATATTGGGTTATCTTCTACTTTGCAAGGAAATTTTATTTTCGTAATTTACTGTCCAGATATTCACTCAAATTTTAATATCTAAATGCAGCTGGGAATGTTATGCGGCTCTACTGTGTCAGGATGGCAGAGTGGTCTAAGGCACTGCGAACAGGTCGCAGTCCACTTCTGTGGGCGTGGGTTCGAATCCCACTTCTGACAATTTTCACTTTTTCAGATTCGTCAGAAATATCAGTATCTTTAAGAATCATCAGTGAGAATGTTAGTTAATTATTTTATTAAATAGTTTTTGCTACAAAGAAAGGAAAATGATATATTGTGTTATCTTCTACTTTGCAAGGAAATTTTATTTTCGTAATTTACTGTCCAGATATTCACTCAAATTTTAATATCTAAATGCAGCTGGGAATGTTATGTGGTTCTACTGTGTCAGAATGGCCGAGTGGTCTAAGGCGCTGCGTTCAGGTCGCAGTCCGCTTCTGTGGGCGTGGGTTCGAATCCCACTTCTGACAATTTTCACTTTTTTCAGATTCGTCAGAAATATCAGTATCTTTAAGAATCATCAGTGAGAATGTTAGTTAATTATTTTATTAAATAGTTTTTCTACAAAGAAATGAAAATGATATATTGTGTTATCTTCTAATTTGCCAGGGCCCCCCCAGTCGCCCCGGGGTTCTGACCTCCAAGCTGGTTGACGGTAGGTGCTGGGTTCGAACCCAATCGCGACCGTCGGCCTAACCGTTCGAAGTTTTCCGTGGTTTTCTTCGAACCTTGCGTAAATACGGGTTAGGTTCCCTTAGAAAGACCCCCCACGGAGGGCAACCCCCCCCATAGGGCCCATATCCCATAGCGTAGATAATCGGCCGACAAATAAATACACTACACTAAACACCACTAATTTGCCAGGAAATTTTATTTTCGCAATTTACTGTCCAGATATTCACTCAAATTTTAAATTCTAAATGCAGCTGGGAATGTTATGTGGCTTTACTGTGTCGTGATAGCCGAGTGGTCTAAGGCGCTGCGCTCAGGTCGCAGTCCACTTCTGTGGGCGTGGGCTCGATTCCCACTTCTGACAATTTTCACTTTTTTCAGAGTCGTCAGAAATATCAGTACACTGCAAACGCACTGAAACACTTTTGCAACACTAACTGAACATAAAAATCAACACTTCTGACTAGAATCGTATTCGATTGTGCTGTTTCGATTATGCATGGTTCTGTTCATTTTTAAAATTGTGTAATTTTAAAGGCACCATCTTGAAAATAACTTGAAGATTTGTTGCATATGTTGTTTTATAGTGTACTAAATTGTAAAAGTTTACGATTTGTTGTTAATTTGGGGACAAAGTGTTGTGCTGCACAACACTATTTTAAGAAACTATTTTCTTCAACACTATTTACAACAGTTTTCTACACAATTAACAACATTATTTTTAGAACACATTTCTGAATAGCAATACTTTTGCAACATATTAAGAAGTTATTTCTAGAGAGCAACACTTTTACAATATATTAAGAACGCAATCCCAACACAAAACACATTTCGCAACATAATAATGTGTTGTGAATTTGAGGACAAAAGTGTTCCAAAATGTGTCTATTTTTGCGTTTTGAGTTTTTGCAGTGTATCTTTAAGAATCATCAGTGAGAATGTTAGTTAATTATTTTATTAAATATTTTTTGTTACAAAGAAAGGTTGGTTGATTTTTGTCGTCCAATTATCTACGCTAATGGGATATAGGACCAGGGGGAGTGCCCTCCGTGGGGGGTCTTTCTAAGGGAAGTTACAAAGAAAGGAAAATGATATATTGTGTTATCTTCTACTTTGCCATGAAATTTTATTTTCGTAATTTACTGTCCAGATAGTCAATTAAATTTTAATATCTAAATGCAGCTGGGAATGTTATGTGGCTCTACTGTGTCAGGATGGCCAAGTGGTCTAAGGCGCTGCATTCAGGGCGTAGTCCTCTTCTGTGGGCGTGGGTTCGAATCCCACTTGTGACAATTTTCACTTTTTTCAGAGTCGTCGGAAATATCAGTATCTTTAAGAATCATCAGTGAGAATGTTAGTTATTTATTTTATTAAATAGTTTTTACTACAAAGAAAGGAAAATGATATATTGTGTTATCTTCTACTTTGCAAGGAAATTTTTTATTTTCGTAATTTACTGTCCAGATATTCACTCAAATTTTAATATCTAAATGCAGCTGGGAATGTTATGTGGCTCTACTATGTCCGGATGGCCGAGTGGTCTAAGGCGCTGCGTTCAGGTCGCAGTCCAATTCTGTGGGCGTGGGTTCGAATCCCACTTCTGACAATTTTCACTTTTTTCAGAGTAGTCAGAAATATCAGTACACTGCAAACGCACTGAAACACTTTTGCAACACTAACTGAACATAAAAATCAACACTTCTGACTAGAATCGTATTCGATTGTGCTGTTTCGATTATGCATGGTTCTGTTCATTTTTAAAATTGTGTAATTTTAAAGGCACCATCTTGAAAATAACTTGAAGATTTGTTGCATATGTTGTTTTATAGTGTACTAAATTAAAAAAGTTTACGATTTGTTGTTAATTTGGGGACAAAGTGTTGTGCTGCACAACACTATTTTAAGAATCTATTTTCCTCAACACTATTTACAACAGTTTTCTACACAATCAACAACATTATTTTTAGAACACATTTCTGAATAGCAATACTTTTGCAACATATTAAGAAGTTATTTCTAGAGAGCAGCACTTTTACAATATATTAAGAACGCAATCACAACACAAAACACATTTCGCAACATAATAATGTGTTGTGAATTTGAGGACAAAAGTGTTCCAAAATGTGTTTATTTTTGCGTTTTGAGTTTTTGCAGTGTATCTTTAAGAATCATCAGTGAGAATGTTAGTTAATTATTTTATTAAATATTTTTTGTTACAGAGAAAGGTTGGTTGATTTTTGTCGTCCGATTATCTACGCTAATGGGATATAGTTCCAGGGGGAGTGCCCTCCGTGGGGGTCTTTCTAAGGGAAGTTACAAAGAAAGGAAAATGATATATTGTGTTATCTTCTACTTTGCCATGAAATTTTATTTTCGTAATTTACTGTCCAGATATTCACTCAAATTTTAATATCTAAATGCAGCTGGGAATGTTATGGGGCTCTACTGTGTCAGGATGGCCGAGTGGTCTAACGCGCTACGTTCAGGTCGCAGTCCACTTCTTAGGGCGTGGGTTCGAATCCCACTTCTGACAATTTTCACTTTCGTCAGAAATATCAGTATCTTTAAGAATCATCAGTGAGAATGTTAGTTAATTATTTTATTAAATAGTTTTTGTTACAAAGAAAGGAAAATGATATATTGTGTTATCTTCTACTTTGCAAGGAAATTTTATTTTCGTAATTTACTGTCCAGAAATTCACTCAAATTTTAATATCTAAATGCAGCTGGGAATGTTATATGGCTCTACTGTGTCAGGATGGCCGAGTGGTCTAAGTCGCTGCGTTCAGGTCGCAGTCCACTTCTGTGGGCGTGAGTTCGAATCCCACTTCTGACGATTTTCACTTTTTCAGATTCGTCAGAAATATCAGTATCTTTAAGAATCATCAGTGAGAATGTTAGTTAATTACTTTATTAAATAGTTTTTGCTACAAAGAAAGGAAAATGATATATTGTGTTATCTTCTACTTTGCACGGAAATTTTAATTTCGTAATTTACTGTCCAGATATTCACTCAAATTTTAATATCTAAATGCATCTGGGAATGTTATGTGGATCTACTGTGTCAGGATGGCCGAGTGGTCTATTGCGCTGCGTCCAGGGCGCAGTCCTCTTCTGTGGGCGTGGGCTCGAATCCCACTTCAGACAATTTTCACTTTTTTCAGAGTCGTCAGAAATATCAGTATTTTTAAGAATCATCAGTGAGAAAGTTAGTTAATTACTTTATTAAATAGTTTTTTCTACAAAGAAAAGAAAATGATATATTGTGTTATCTTCTACTGTGCAAGAAAATTTTATTTTCGTAATTTACTGTCCAGATATTCACTCAAATTTTAATATCTAAATGCAGCTGGGAATGTTGTGTGGCTCTACTATGTCAGGATGGCAGAGTGGTCTAAGGCGCTGCGTTCAGGTCGCAGTCCACTTCTGTGGGCGTGGGTTCGAATCCCACTTCTGGCTATTTTCACTTTTTTTCAGAGTCGTCAGAAATATCAGTATCAATAAGAATCATCAGTGAGACTGTTAGTTAATTATTTTATTAAATAGTTTTTGCTACAAAGAAAGAAAAATGATATGTTGTGTTATCTTCTACTTTGCCAGGAAATTTTATTTTCGTAATTTACTGTCCAGATATTCACTCAAATTTTAATATCTAAATGCAGCTGGGAATGTTATATGGCTTTACTGTGTCATGATAGCCGAGTGGTCTAAGGCGCTCCGTTCAGGTCGCAGTCCACTTCTGTGGGCGTGGATTTGAATCCCACTTTTGACAATTTTCACTTTTTTCAGAGTCGTCAGAAATATCAGTATCTTAAAGAATCATCAGTGGAAATGTTAGTTAATTAATTTATTAAATAGGTTTTGCTACAAAGAAAGGAAAATGATGTATTGTGTTATCTTCTACTTTGCCAGGAAATTTTATTTTCGTAATTTACTGTCCAGATATTCACTCAAATTTTAATATCTAAATGCAGCTGGGAATGTTATGTTGCTCTACTGTCTCAGGATGGCCAAGTGGCCTAAGGCGCTGCGTTCAGGGCGCAGTCTTCTTCTGTGGGCGCGGGTTCGAATCCCGCTTCTGACAATTTTCACTTTTTTCAGGGTCGTCAGAAATATCAGTATTTTTAGGAATCATCAGTGAGAATGTTAGTTAATTATTTTATTAAATAGTTTTTGCTACAAAGAAAGGAAAATGATATATTGTGTTATCTTCTACTTTGCAAGGAAATTTTATTTTCGTAATTTACTGTCCAGATATTCACTCAAATTTTAATATCTAAATACAGCTGGGAATGTTATGTGGCTCTACTGTGTCAGGATGGCCGAGTGGTCTGAAGCGCTGCGTTTAGGTCGCAGTCCACCTCTGTGGGCGTGGGTTCGAATCCCACTTCTGGCTATTTTCACTTTTTTTCAGAGTCGTCAGAAATATCAGTATCTATAAGAATCATCAGTGAGACTGTTAGTTAATTATTTTATTAAATAGTTTTTGCTACAAAGAAAGGAAAATGATATGTTGTGTTATCTTCTACTTTGCCAGGAAATTTTATTTTCGTAATTTACTGTCCAGATATTCACTCAAATTTTAATATATAAATGCAGCTGGAAATGTTATGTGGATCTACTGTGTCAGGATGGCAGAGCGGTCTAAGGCGCTGCGTTCAGGTCGCTGTCCACTTCTTTGAGCGTGGGTTCGAATCCCACTTCTGACAATTCTCACTTTTTTTGGAGTCGTCAGAAATATCAGTATCTTTAAGAATCATCAGTGAGAATGTTAGTTTATTATTTTATTAAATAATTTTTACTACAAAGAAAGGAAAATGATATATTGTGTTATCTTTGCCAGGAAATTTTATTTTCGTAATTTACTGTCCAGATAGTCACTCAAATTTTAATATCTAAATGCAGCTGGGAATGTTATGTGGCTCTAATGTGTCAGGATGGGCAAGTGGTCTAAGGCGCTGCGTTCAGGGCGCAGTCCTCTTCTGTGGGCGTGGGTTCGAATCCCACTTCTGACAATTTTCACTTTTTTCAGAGTCGTCAGAAATATCAGTATTTTTAAGAATCATCAGTGAGAATATTAGTTAATTTTTTTATTAAATAGCTTTTGCTACAAAGAAAGGAAAATGATATATTGTGTTACCTTCTACTTTGCACGGAAATTTTATTTTCGTAATTTACTGTCCAGATATTCACTCAAATTTTAATATCTAAATGCAGCTGGGAATGTTATGTGGCTCTACTGTATCAGGATGGCCGAGTGTTCTAAGGCGCTGCGTTCAGGTCGCAGTCCACTTCTTTGGGCGTGGGTTCGAATCCCACTTCTGACAATTTTCAATTTCGTCAGAAATATCAGTATCTTTAAGATTCATCAGTGAGAATGTTAGTTAATTATTTTATTAAATAGTTTTTGCTACAAAGAAAGGAAAATGATATATTGTGTTATCTTCTACTTTGCAAGGAAATTTTATTTTCGTAATTTACTGTCCAGAAATTCACTCAAATTTTAATATCTAAATGCAGCTGGGAATGTTATGTGGCTCTACTGTGTCAGGATGGCCGAGTGGTCTAAGGCGCTGCGTTCAGGTCGCAGTCCATTTCTGTGGGCGTGGGTTCGAATCCCACTTCTGACAATTTTCACTTTTTCAGATTAGTCAGAAATATCAGTATCTTTAAGAATCATCAGTGAGAATGTTAGTTAATTACTTTATTAAATAGTTT
This sequence comes from Maratus speculifer, assembly GCA_964019185.1. NCBI lineage: Eukaryota > Metazoa > Arthropoda > Arachnida > Araneae > Salticidae > Maratus > Maratus speculifer. Next base: position 137,084,947 of record OZ025302.1, on the reverse strand, counting down.
TTGGTACAAATAAAGGAAAATGATATATTGTGTTATCTTCTACTTTGCAAGGAAATTTTATTTTCGTAATTTACTGTCCAGATATTCACTCAAATTTTAATATCTAAATGCAGCTGGGAATGTTATGTGGCTCTACTGTGTCAGAATGGCCGAGTGGTCTAAGGCGCTTTGTTCAGGTCGCAGTCCACTTCTGTGGGTGTGGGTTCTAATCCCACTTCTGACAATTTTCACTTTTTCAGATTCGTCAGAAATATCAGTATCTTTAAGAATCATCAGTGAGAATGTTAGTTAATTATTTTATTAAATAGTTTTTGCTACAAAGAAAGGAAAATGATATATTGTGTTATCTTCTACTTTGCAAGAAAATTTTATTTTCGTAATTTACTGTCCAGATATTCACTCAAATTTTAATATCTAAATGCAGCTGGGTATGTTATGTGGCTCTACTGTGTCACGATGGCAGAGTGGTATAAGGCGCTGCGTTCAGGTCTCAGTCCACTTCTGTGGACGTGGGTTCGAATCCCACTTTTGGCTATTTTCACTTTTTTTCAGAGTCGTCAGAAATATCAGTATCTTTAAGAATCATCAGTGAGAATGTTAGTTAATTATTTTATTAAATAGTTTTTACTACAAAGAAAGCAAAATGGTATATTGTGTTATCTTTGCCAGGAAATTATATTTTCGTAATTTACTGTCTAGATATTCACTCAAATTTTTATCTAAATGCAACTGGGTATGTTATGTGGCTCTAGTGTGTCAGGATGGCAGAGTGGTCTAAGGCGCTGCGTTCAGGTCGCAGTCCACTTCTGTGAGCGTGGGTTCGAATACCACTTCTGGCTATTTTCACTTTTTTTCAGAGTCGTCAGAAATATCAGTATCTTTAAGAATCATCAGGAGACTGTTAGTTAATTATTTTATTAAATATTTTTTGCTACAAAGAAATTAAAATGATATGTTGTGTTATCTTCTACTTTGCCAGGAAATTTTATTTTCGTAATTTACTGTCCAGATATTCACTCAAATTTTAATATCTAAATGCAGCTGGGAATGTTATATGGCCTTACTGTGTCATGATAGCCGAGTGGTCTAAGGCGCTGCGTTCAGGTGGCTGTCCACTTCTGTGGGCGTGGGTTCGAATACCACATCTGGCTATTTTCACTTTTTTTCAGAGTCGTCAGAAATATCAGTATCTTTAAGAATCATCAGTGAGACTGTTAGTTAATTATTTTATTAAATATTTTTTGCTACAAAGAAAGGAAAATGATATGTTGTGTTATCTTCTACTTTGCCAGGAAATTTTATTTTCGTAATTTACTGTCCAGATATTCACTCAAATTTTAATATCTAAATGCAGCTGGGAATGTTATATGGCCTTACTGTGTCATGATAGCCGAGTGGTCTAAGGCTCTGCGTTCAGGTCGCTGTCCACTTCTGTGGGCGTGGGTTCGAATACCACTTCTGGCTATTTTCACTTTTTTTCAGAGTCGTCAGAAATATCAGTATCTTTAAGAATCATCAGTGAGACTGTTAGTTAATTAATTTATTAAATAGTTTTTGCTACAAAGAAAGCAAAATGGTATATTGTGTTATCTTTGCCAGGAAATTATATTTTCGTAATTTACTGTCTAGATATTCACTCAAATTTTTATCTAAATGCAGCTGGGTATGTTATGTGGCTCTACTGTGTCAGGATGGCAGAATGGTCTAAGGCGCTGCGTTTAGGTCGCAGTCCACTTCTGTGAGCGTGGGTTCGAATACCACTTCTGGCTATTTTCACTTTTTTTCAGAGTCGTCAGAAATATCAGTATCTTTAAGAATCATCAGTGAGACTGTTAGTTAATTATTTTATTAAATATTTTTTGCTACAAAGAAAGGAAAATGATATGTTGTGTTATCTTCTACTTTGCCAGGAAATTTTATTTTCGTAATTTACTGTCCAGATATTCACTCAAATTTTAATATCTAAATGCAGCTGGGAATGTTATATGGCCTTACTGTGTCATGATAGCCGAGTGGTCTAAGGCGCTGCGTTCAGGTCGCTGTCCACTTCTGTGGGCGTGGGTTCGAATACCACTTCTGGCTATTTTCACTTTTTTTCAGAGTCGTCAGAAATATCAGTATCTTTAAGAATCATCAGTGAGACTGTTAGTTAATTATTTTATTAAATTTTTTGCTACAAAGAAAGGAAAATGATATGTTGTGTTATCTTCTACTTTGCCAGGAAATTTTATTTTCGTAATTTACTGTCCAGAAATTCACTCAAATTTTAATATCTAAATGCAGCTGGGAATGTTATGTGGCTCTACTGTGTCAGGATGGCCGAGTGGTCTAAGGCGCTGCGTTCAGGTCGCAGTCCACTTCTGTGGGCGTGGGTTCGAATCCCACTTCTGACAATTTTCACTTTTTCAGATTCGTCAGAAATATCAGTATCTTTAAGAATCATCAGTGAGAATGTTAGTTAATTACTTTATTAAATAGTTTTTGGTACAAATAAAGGAAAATGATATATTGTGTTATCTTCTACTTTGCAAGGAAATTTTATTTTCGTAATTTACTGTCCAGATATTCACTCAAATTTTAATATCTAAATACAGCTGGGAATGTTATGTGGCTCTACTGTGTCAGGATGGCCGAGTGGTCTGAAGCGCTGCGTTTAGGTCGCAGTCCACCTCTGTGGGCGTGGGTTCGAATCCCACTTCTGGCTATTTTCACTTTTTTTCAGAGTCGTCAGAAATATCAGTATCTATAAGAATCATCAAATAGACTGTTAGTTAATTATTTTATTAAATAGTTTTTGCTACAAAGAAAGGAAAATGATATGTTGTGTTATCTTCTACTTTGCCAGGAAATTTTATTTTCGTAATTTACTGTCCAGATATTCACTCAAATTTTAATATATAAATGCAGCTGGAAATGTTATGTGGCTCTACTGTGTCAGGATGGCAGAGCGGTCTAAGGCGCTACGTTCAGGTCGCTGTCCACTTCTTTGAGCGTGGGTTCGAATCCCACTTCTGACAATTCTCACTTTTTTTGGAGTCGTCAGAAATATCAGTATCTTTAAGAATCATCAGTGAGAATGTTAGTTTATTATTTTATTAAATAATTTTTACTACAAAGAAAGGAAAATGATATATTGTGTTATCTTTGCCAGGAAATTTTATTTTCGTAATTTACTGTCCAGATAGTCACTCAAATTTTAATATCTAAATGCAGCTGGGAATGTTATGTGGCTCTAATGTGTCAGGATGGGCAAGTGGTCTAAGGCGCTGCGTTCAGGGCGCAGTCCTCTTCTGTGGGCGTGGGTTCGAATCCCACTTCTGACAATTTTCACTTTTTTCAGAGTCGTCAGAAATATCAGTATTTTTAAGAATCATCAGTGAGAATATTAGTTAATTTTTTATTAAATAGCTTTTGCTACAAAGAAAGGAAAATGATATATTGTGTTATCTTCTACTTTGCAAGGAAATTTTATTTTCGTAATTTACTGTCCAGATATTCACTCAAATTTTAATATCTAAATGCAGCTGGGAATGTTATGTGGTTCTACTGTGTCAGGATGGCCGAGTCCTCTAAGGCGCTGCGTTCAGGTCGCAGTCCACTTCTTTGGGCGTGGGTTCGAATCCCACTTCTGACAATTTTCAATTTCGTCAGAAATATCAGTATCTTTAAGATTCATCAGTGAGAATGTTAGTTAATTATTTTATTAAATAGTTTTTGCTACAAAGAAAGGAAAATGATATATTGTGTTATCTTCTACTTTGCAAGGAAATTTTATTTTCGTAATTTACTGTCCAGAAATTCACTCAAATTTTAATATCTAAATGCAGCTGGGAATGTTATGTGGCTCTACTGTGTCAGGATGGCCGAGTGGTCTAAGGCGCTGCGTTCAGGTCGCAGTCCACTTCTGTGGGCGTGGGTTCGAATCCCACTTCTGACAATTTTCACTTTTTCAGATTCGTCAGAAATATCAGTATCTTTAAGAATCATCAGTGAGAATGTTAGTTAATTACTTTATTAAATAGTTTTTGGTACAAATAAAGGAAAATGATATATTGTGTTATCTTCCACTTTGCAAGGAAATTTTATTTTCGTAATTTACTGTCCAGATATTCACTCAAATTTTAATATCTAAATGCAGCTGGGAATGTTATGTGGCTGTACTGTGTCAGAATGTCCGAGTGGTCTAAGGCGCTGCGTTCAGGTCGCAGTCCACTTCTGTGGGTGTGAGTTCTAATCCCACTTCTGATAATTTTCACTTTTTCAGATTCGTCAGAAATATCAGTATCTTTAAGAATCATCAGTGAGAATGTTAGTTAATTATTTTATTAAATAGTTTTTGCTACAAAGAAAGGAAAATGATATATTGTGTTATCTTCTACTTTGCAAGAAAATTTTATTTTCGTAATTTACTGTCCAGATATTCACTCAAATTTTAATATCTAAATGCAGCTGGGAATGTTATGTGGCTCTACTGTGTCACGATGGCAGAGTGGTCTAAGGCTCTGCGTTCAGGTCTCAGTCCACTTCTTTGGACGTGGGTTCGAATCCCACTTTTGGCTATCTTCACTTTTTTTCAGAGTCGTCAGAAATATCAGTATCTTTAAGAATCATCAGTGAGAATGTTAGTTAATTATTTTATTAAATAGTTTTTACTACAAAGAAAGCAAAATGGTATATTGTGTTATCTTTGCCAGGAAATTATATTTTCGTAATTTACTGTCCAGATATTCACTCAAATTTTTATCTAAATGCAGCTGGGTATGTTATGTGGCTCTACTGTGTCAGGATGGCAGAGTGGTCTAAGGCGCTGCGTTCAGGTCGCAGTCCACTTCTGTGAGCGTGGGTTCGAATACCACTTCTGGCTATTTCCACTTTTTTTCAGAGTCGTCAGAAATATCAGTATCTTTAAGAATCATCAGTGAGACTGTTAGTTAATTATTTTATTAAATATTTTTTGCTGCAAAGAAAGGAAAATGATATGTTGTGTTATCTTCTACTTTGCCAGGAAATTTTATTTTCTTATTTACTGTCCAGATATTCACTCAAATTTTAATATCTAAATGCAGCTGGGAATGTTATATGGCCTTACTGTGTCATGATAGCCGAGTGGTCTAAGGCGCTGCGTTCAGGTCGCTGTCCACTTCTGTGGGCGTGGGTTCGAATACCACTCCTGGCTATTTTCACTTTTTTTCAGAGTCGTCAGAAATATCAGTATCTTTAAGAATCATCAGTGAGACTGTTAGTTAATTATTTTATTAAATATTTTTTGCTACAAAGAAAGGAAAATGATATGTTGTGTTATCTTCTACTTTGCCAGGAAATTTTATTTTCGTAATTTACTGTCCAGATATTCACTCAAATTTTAATATCTAAATGCAGCTGGGAATGTTATATGGCCTTACTGTGTCATGATAGCCGAGTGGTCTATGGCGCTGCGTTCAGGTCGCTGTCCACTTCTGTGGGCGTGGGTTCGAATACCACTTCTGGCTATTTTCACTTTTTTACAGAGTCGTCAGAAATATCAGTATCTTTAAGAATCAACAGTGAGAATGTTAGTTAATTACTTTATTAAATAGTTTTTGGTACAAATAAAGGAAAATGATATACTGTGTTATCTTCTACTTTGCAAGGAAATTTTATTTTCGTAATTTACTGTCCAGATATTCACTCAAATTTTAATAGCTAAATGCAGCTGGGAATGTTATGCGGCTCTATTGTGTCAGGATGGCCAAGTGGTCTAAGGCGCTGCGTTCAGGTCGCAGTCCACTTCTGTGGGCGTGGGTTCGAATCCGACTTCTAACAATTTTCACTTTTTCAGATTCGTCAGAAATATCAGTATCTTTAAGAATCATCAGTGGGAATGTTAGTTAATTATTTTATTAAATAGTTTTTGCTACAAAGAAAGGAAAATGATATATTGTGTTATCTTTGCCAGGAAATTTTATTTTCGTAATTTACTGTCCAGATATTCACTCAAATTTTAATATCTAAATGCAGCTGGGAATGTTATGTGGCTCTACTGTGTCAGAATGGCCGAGTTTTCTAAGGCGCTGCGTTCAGGTCGCAGTCCACTTCTGTATGTGTGGGTTCGAATCCCACTTCTGACAGTTTTCACTTTTTCAGATTCGTCAGAAATATCAGTATCTTTAAGAATCATCAGTGAGAATGTTAGTTAATTATTTTATTAAATAGTTTTTGCTACAAAGAAAGGAAAATGATATGTTGTGTTATCTTCTACTTTGCCAGGAAATTTTATTTTCGTAATTTACTGTCCAGAAATTCACTCAAATTTTAATATCTAAATGCAGCTGGGAATGTTATGTGGCTCTACTGTGTCAGGATGGCCGAGTGGTCTAAGGCGCTGCGTTCAGGTCGCAGTCCACTTCTGTGGGCGTGGGTTCGAATCCCACTTCTGACAATTTTCACTTTTTCAGATTCGTCAGAAATATCAGTATCTTTAAGAATCATCAGTGAGAATGTTAGTTAATTACTTTATTAAATAGTTTTTGGTACAAATAAAGGAAAATGATATATTGTGTTATCTTCTACTTTGCAAGGAAATTTTATTTTCGTAATTTACTGTCCAGATATTCACTCAAATTTTAATATCTAAATACAGCTGGGAATGTTATGTGGCTCTACTGTGTCAGGATGGCCGAGTGGTCTGAAGCGCTGCGTTTAGGTCGCAGTCCACCTCTGGGGGCGTGGGTTCGAATCCCACTTCTGGCTATTTTCACTTTTTTTCAGAGTCGTCAGAAATATCAGTATCTATAAGAATCATCAGTGAGACTGTTAGTTAATTATTTTATTAAATAGTTTTTGCTACAAAGAAAGGAAAATGATATGTTGTGTTATCTTCTACTTTGCCAGGAAATTTTATTTTCGTAATTTACTGTCCAGATATTCACTCAAATTTTAATATATAAATGCAGCTGGAAATGTTATGTGGCTCTACTGTGTCAGGATGGCAGAGCGGTTTAAGGCGCTACGTTCAGGTCGCTGTCCACTTCTTTGAGCGTGGGTTCGAATCCCACTTCTGACAATTCTCACTTTTTTTGGAGTCGTCAGAAATATCAGTATCTTTAAGAATCATCAGTGAGAATGTTAGTTTATTATTTTATTAAATAATTTTTACTACAAAGAAAGGAAAATGATATATTGTGTTATCTTTGCCAGGAAATTTTATTTTCGTAATTTACTGTCCAGATAGTCACTCAAATTTTAATATCTAAATGCAGCTGGGAATGTTATGTGGCTCTAATGTGTCAGGATGGGCAAGTGGTCTAAGGCGCTGCGTTCAGGGCGCAGTCCTCTTCTGTGGGCGTGGGTTCGAATCCCACTTCTGACAATTTTCACTTTTTTCAGAGTCGTCAGAAATATCAGTATTTTTAAGAATCATCAGTGAGAATATTAGTTAATTTTTTTATTAAATAGCTTTTGCTACAAAGAAAGGAAAATGATATATTGTGTTACCTTCTACTTTGCAAGGAAATTTTATTTTCGTGATTTACTGTCCAGATATTCACTCAAATTTTAATATCTAAATGCAGCTGGGAATGTTATGCGGCTCTACTGTGTCAGGATGGCCGAGTGTTCTAAGGCGCTGCGTTCAGGTCGCAGTCCACTTCTTTGGGCGTGGGTTCGAATCCCACTTCTGACAATTTTCAATTTCGTCAGAAATATCAGTATCTTTAAGATTCATCAGTGAGAATGTTAGTTAATTATTTTATTAAATAGTTTTTGCTACAAAGAAAGGAAAATGATATATTGTGTTATCTTCTACTTTGCAAGGAAATTTTATTTTCGTAATTTACTGTCCAGAAATTCACTCAAATTTTAATATCTAAATGCAGCTGGGAATGTTATGTGGCTCTACTGTGTCAGGATGGCCGAGTGGTCTAAGGCGCTGCGTTCAGGTCGCAGTCCACTTCTGTGGGCGTGGGTTCGAATCCCACTTCTGACAATTTTCACTTTTTCAGATTCGTCAGAAATATCAGTATCTTTAAGAATCATCAGTGAGAATGTTAGTTAATTACTTTATTAAATAGTTTTTGGTACAAAGAAAGGAAAATGATATATTGTGTTATCTTCTACTTTGCAAGAAAATTTTATTTTCGTAATTTACTGTCCAGATATTCACTCAAATTTTAATATCTAAATGCAGCTGGGAATGTTACATGGCTCTACTGTGTCACGATGGCAGAGTGGTCTAAGGCGCTGCGTTCAGGTCGCAGTCCACTTCTGTGGACGTGGGTTCGAATCCCACTTTTGGCTATTTTCACTTTTTTTCAGAGTCGTCAGAAATATCAGTATCTTTAAGAATCATCAGTGAGAATGTTAGTTAATTATTTTATTAAATAGTTTTTACTACAAAGAAAGGAAAATGGTATATTGTGTTATCTTTGCCAGGAAATTATATTTTCGTAATTTACTGTCCAGATATTCACTCAAATTTTAATATCTAAATGCAGCTGGGAATGTTATGTGGCTCTGCTGTGTCAGGATGGCCGAGTGGTCTAAGGCGCTGCGTTCAGGTCGCAGTCCACTTATGTGGGCGTGGGTTCGAATCCCACTTCTGACAATTTTCACTTTTTCAGATTCGTCAGAAATATCAGTATCTTTAAGAATCATCAGTGAGAATGTTAGTTAATAACTTTATTAAATAGTTTTTGGTACAAATAAAGGAAAATGATATATTGTGTTATCTTCTACTTTGCAAGGAAATTTTATTTTCGTAATTTACTGTCCAGATATTCACTCAAATTTTAATATCTAAATGCAGCTGGGAATGTTATGTGGCTCTACTGTGTCAGGATGGCCGAGTGGTCTAAGGCGCTGCGTTCAGGTCGCAGTCCACTTCTGTGGGCGTGGGTTCGAATCCCACTTCTGACAATTTTCACTTTTTTCAGAGTCGTCAGAAATATCAGTATTTTTAAGAATCATCAGTGAGAATATTAGTTAATTTTTTTATTATATAGCTTTTGCTACAAAGAAAGGAAAATGATATATTGTGTTATCTTCTACTTTGCAAGGAAATTTTATTTTCGTAATTTACTGTCCAGATATTCACTCAAATTTTAATATCTAAATGCAGCTGGGAATGTTATGTGGTTCTACTGTGTCAGGATGGCCGAGTCCTCTAAGGCGCTGCGTTCAGGTCGCAGTCCACTTCTTTGGGCGTGGGTTCGAATCCCACTTCTGACAATTTTCAATTTCGTCAGAAATATCAGTATCTTTAAGATTCATCAGTGAGAATGTTAGTTAATTATTTTATTAAATAGTTTTTGCTACAAAGAAAGGAAAATGATATATTGTGTTATCTTCTACTTTGCAAGGAAATTTTATTTTCGTAATTTACTGTCCAGAAATTCACTCAAATTTTAATATCTAAATGCAGCTGGGAATGTTATGTGGCTATACTGTGTCAGGATGGCCGAGTGGTCTAAGGCGCTGCGTTCAGGTCGCAGTCCACTTCTGTGGGCGTGGGTTCGAATCCCACTTCTGACAATTTTCACTTTTTCAGATTCGTCAGAAATATCAGTATCTTTAAGAATCATCAGTGAGAATGTTAGTTAATTACTTTATTAAATAGTTTTTGGTACAAATAAAGGAAAATGATATATTGTGTTATCTTCCACTTTGCAAGGAAATTTTATTTTCGTAATTTACTGTCCAGATATTCACTCAAATTTTAATATCTAAATGCAGCTGGGAATGTTATGTGGCTGTACTGTGTCAGAATGTCCGAGTGGTCTAAGGCGCTGCGTTCAGGTCGCAGTCCACTTCTGTGGGTGTGAGTTCTAATCCCACTTCTGACAATTTTCACTTTTTCAGATTCGTCAGAAATATCAGTATCTTTAAGAATCATCAGTGAGAATGTTAGTTAATTATTTTATTAAATAGTTTTTGCTACAAAGAAAGGAAAATGATATATTGTGTTATCTTCTACTTTGCAAGAAAATTTTATTTTCGTAATTTACTGTCCAGATATTCACTCAAATTTTAATATCTAAATGCAGCTGGGAATGTTATGTGGCTCTACTGTGTCACGATGGCAGAGTGGTCTAAGGCTCTGCGTTCAGGTCTCAGTCCACTTCTTTGGACGTGGGTTCGAATCCCGCTTTTGGCTATCTTCACTTTTTTTCAGAGTCGTCAGAAATATCAGTATCTTTAAGAATCATCAGTGAGAATGTTAGTTAATTATTTTATTAAATAGTTTTTACTACAAAGAAAGCAAAATGGTATATTGTGTTATCTTTGCCAGGAAATTATATTTTCGTAATTTACTGTCCAGATATTCACTCAAATTTTTATCTAAATGCAGCTGGGTATGTTATGTGGCTCTACTGTGTCAGGATGGCAGAGTGGTCTAAGGCGCTGCGTTCAGGTCGCAGTCCACTTCTGTGAGCGTGGGTTCGAATACCACTTCTGGCTATTTCCACTTTTTTTCAGAGTCGTCAGATATATCAGTATCTTTAAGAATCATCAGTGAGACTGTTAGTTAATTATTTTATTAAATATTTTTTGCTGCAAAGAAAGGAAAATGATATGTTGTGTTATCTTCTACTTTGCCAGGAAATTTTATTTTCTTATTTACTGTCCAGATATTCACTCAAATTTTAATATCTAAATGCAGCTGGGAATGTTATATGGCCTTACTGTGTCATGATAGCCGAGTGGTCTAAGGCGCTGCGTTCAGGTCGCTGTCCACTTCTGTGGGCGTGGGTTCGAATACCACTCCTGGCTATTTTCACTTTTTTTCAGAGTCGTCAGAAATATCAGTATCTTTAAGAATCATCAGTGAGACTGTTAGTTAATTATTTTATTAAATATTTTTTGCTACAAAGAAAGGAAAATGATATGTTGTGTTATCTTCTACTTTGCCAGGAAATTTTATTTTCGTAATTTACTGTCCAGATATTCACTCAAATTTTAATATCTAAATGCAGCTGGGAATGTTATATGGCCTTACTGTGTCATGATAGCCGAGTGGTCTATGGCGCTGCGTTCAGGTCGCTGTCCACTTCTGTGGGCGTGGGTTCGAATACCACTTCTGGCTATTTTCACTTTTTTACAGAGTCGTCAGAAATATCAGTATCTTTAAGAATCATCAGTGAGAATGTTAGTTAATTACTTTATTAAATAGTTTTTGGTACAAATAAAGGAAAATGATATATTGTGTTATCTTCTACTTTGCAAGGAAATTTTATTTTCGTAATTTACTGTCCAGATATTCACTCAAATTTTAATAGCTAAATGCAGCTGGGAATGTTATGCGGCTCTATTGTGTCGGGATGGCCAAGTGGTCTAAGGCGCTGCGTTCAGGTCGCAGTCCACTTCTGTGGGCGTGGGTTCGAATCCGACTTCTAACAGTTTTCACTTTTTCAGATTCGTCAGAAATATCAGTATCTTTAAGAATCATCAGTGGGAATGTTAGTTAATTATTTTATTAAATAGTTTTTGCTACAAAGAAAGGAAAATGATATATTGTGTTATCTTTGCCAGGAAATTTTATTTTCGTAATTTACTGTCCAGATATTCACTCAAATTTTAATATCTAAATGCAGCTGGGAATGTTATGTGGCTCTACTGTGTCAGAATGGCCGAGTGGTCTAAGGCGCTGCGTTCAGGTCGCAGTCCACTTCTGTATGTGTGGGTTCGAATCCCACTTCTGACAGTTTTCACTTTTTCAGATTCGTCAGAAATATCAGTATCTTTAAGAATCATCAGTGAGAATGTTAGTTAATTATTTTATTAAATAGTTTTTGCTACAAAGAAAGGAAAATGATATATTGTGTTATCTTCTACTTTGCAAGAAAATTTTATTTTCGTAATTTACTGTCCAGATATTCACTCAAATTTTAATATCTAAATGCAGCTGGGAATGTTATGTGGCTCTACTGTGTCACGATGGCAGAGTGGTATAAGGCGCTGCGTTCAGGTCTCAGTCCACTTCTGTGGACGTGGGTTCGAATCCCACTTTTGGCTATTTTCACTTTTTTTCAGAGTCGTCAGAAATATCAGTATCTTTAAGAATCATCAGTGAGAATGTTAGTTAATTATTTTATTAAATAGTTTTTACTACAAAGAAAGCAAAATGGTATATTGTGTTATCTTTGCCAGGAAATTATATTTTCGTAATTTACTGTCTAGATATTCACTCAAATTTTTATCTAAATGCAGCTGGGTATGTTATGTGGCTCTACTGTGTCAGGATGGCAGAGTGGTCTAAGGCGCTGCGTTCAGGTCGCAGTCCACTTCTGTGAGCGTGGGTTCGAATACCACTTCTGGCTATTTTCACTTTTTTTCAGAGTCGTCAGAAATATCAGTATCTTTAAGAATCATCAGTGAGACTGTTAGTTAATTATTTTATTAAATATTTTTTGCTACAAAGAAAGGAAAATGATATGTTGTGTTATCTTCTACTTTGCCAGGAAATTTTATTTTCGTAATTTACTGTCCAGATATTCACTCAAATTTTAATATCTAAATGCAGCTGGGAATGTTATATGGCCTTACTGTGTCATGATAGCCGAGTGGTCTAAGGCGCTGCGTTCAGGTCGCTGTCCACTTCTGTGGGCGTGGGTTCGAATACCACTTCTGGCTATTTTCACTTTTTTTCAGAGTCGTCAGAAATATCAGTATCTTTAAGAATCATCAGTGAGACTGTTAGATAATTATTTTATTAAATTTTTTGCTACAAAGAAAGGAAAATGATATGTTGTGTTATCTTCTACTTTGACAGGAAATTTTATTTTCGTAATTTACTGTCCAGAAATTCACTCAAATTTTAATATCTAAATGCAGCTGGGAATGTTATGTGGCTCTACTGTGTCAGGATGGCCGAGTGGTCTAAGGCGCTGCGTTCAGGTCGCAGTCCACTTCTGTGGGCGTGGGTTCGAATCCCACTTCTGACAATTTTCACTTTTTCAGATTCGTCAGGAATATCAGTATCTTTAAGAATCATCAGTGAGAATGTTAGTTAATTACTTTATTAAATAGTTTTTGGTACAAATAAAGGAAAATGATATATTGTGTTATCTTCTACTTTGCAAGGAAATTTTATTTTCGTAATTTACTGTCCAGATATTCACTCAAATTTTAATATCTAAATGCAGCTGGGAATGTTATGTGGCTCTACTGTGTCAGAATGGCCGAGTTGTCTAAGGCGCTGCGTTCAGGTCGCAGTCCACTTCTGTGGGTGTGGGTTCTAATCCCACTTCTGACAATTTTCACTTTTTCAGATTCGTCAGAAATATCAGTATCTTTAAGAATCATCAGTGAGAATGTTAGTTAATTATTTTATTAAATAGTTTTTGCTACAAAGAAAGGAAAATGATATATTGTGTTATCTTCTACTTTGCAAGAAAATTTTATTTTCGTAATTTACTGTCCAGATATTCACTCAAATTTTAATATCTAAATGCAGCTGGGAATGTTACGTGGCTCTACTGTGTCACGATGGAAGAGCGGTCTAAGGCACTGCGTTCAGGTCGCAGTCCACTTCTGTGGACGTGGGTTCGAATCCCACTTTTGGCTATTTTCACTTTTTTTCAGAGTCGTCAGAAATATCAGTATCTTTAAGAATCATCAGTGAGAATGTTAGTTAATTATTTTATTAAATAGTTTTTGCTACAAAGAAAGGAAAATGATATATTGTGTTATCTTCTACTTTGCAAGGAAATTTTATTTTCGTAATTTACTGTCCAGAAATTCACTCAAATTTTAATATCTAAATGCAGCTGGGAATGTTATGTGGCTCTACTGTGTCAGGATGGCCGAGTGGTCTAAGGCGCTGCGTTCAGGTCGCAGTCCACTTCTGTGAGCGTGGGTTCGAATACCACTTCTGGCTATTTTCACTTTTTTTCAGAGTCGTCAGAAATATCAGTATCTTTAAGAATCATCAGTGAGACTGTTAGTTAATTATTTTATTAAATATTTTTTGCTACAAAGAAAGGAAAATGATATGTTGTGTTATCTTCTACTTTGCCAGGAAATTTTATTTTCGTAATTTACTGTCCAGATATTCACTCAAATTTTAATATCTAAATGCAGCTGGGAATGTTATATGGCCTTACTGTGTCATGATAGCCGAGTGGTCTAAGGCGCTGCGTTCAGGTCGCTGTCCACTTCTGTGGGCGTGGGTTCGAATACCACTTCTGGCTATTTTCACTTTTTTTCAGAGTCGTCAGAAATATCAGTATCTTTAAGAATCATCAGTGAGACTGTTAGTTAATTATTTTATTAAATATTTTTTGCTACAAAGAAAGGAAAATGATATGTTGTGTTATCTTCTACTTTGCCAGGAAATTTTATTTTCGTAATTTACTGTCCAGATATTCACTCAAATTTTAATATCTAAATGCAGCTGGGAATGTTATATGGCCTTACTGTGTCATGATAGCCGAGTGGTCTAAGGCGCTGCGTTCAGGTCGCTGTCCACTTCTGTGGGCGTGGGTTCGAATACCACTTCTGGCTATTTTCACTTTTTTTCAGAGTCGTCAGAAATATCAGTATCTTTAAGAATCATCAGTGAGACTGTTAGATAATTATTTTATTAAATTTTTTGCTACAAAGAAAGGAAAATGATATGTTGTGTTATCTTCTACTTTGCCAGGAAATTTTATTTTCGTAATTTACTGTCCAGAAATTCACTCAAATTTTAATATCTAAATGCAGCTGGGAATGTTATGTGGCTCTACTGTGTCAGGATGGCCGAGTGGTCTAAGGCGCTGCGTTCAGGTCGCAGTCCACTTCTGTGGGCGTGGGTTCGAATCCAACTTCTGACAATTTTCACTTTTTCAGATTCGTCAGAAATATCAGTATCTTTAAGAATCATCAGTGAGAATGTTAGTTAATTACTTTATTAAATAGTTTTTGGTACAAATAAAGGAAAATGATATATTGTGTTATCTTCTACTTTGCAAGGAAATTTTATTTTCGTAATTTACTGGGGTCCAGATATTCACTCAAATTTTAATATCTAAATGCAGCTGGGAATGTTATGTGGCTCTACTGTGTCAGAATGGCCGAGTTGTCTAAGGCGCTGCGTTCAGGTCGCAGTCCACTTCTGTGGGTGTGGGTTCTAATCCCACTTCTGACAATTTTCACTTTTTCAGATTCGTCAGAAATATCAGTATCTTTAAGAATCATCAGTGAGAATGTTAGTTAATTATTTTATTAAATAGTTTTTGCTACAAAGAAAGGAAAATGATATATTGTGTTATCTTCTACTTTGCAAGAAAATTTTATTTTCGTAATTTACTGTCCAGATATTCACTCAAATTTTAATATCTAAATGCAGCTTGGAATGTTATGTGGCTCTACTGTGTCACGATGGCAGAGTGGTATAAGGCGCTGCGTTCAGGTCTCAGTCCACTTCTGTGGACGTGGGTTCGAATACCACTTCTGGCTATTTTCACTTTTTTTCAGAGTCGTCAGAAATATCAGTATCTTTAAGAATCATCAGTGAGACTGTTAGTTAATTATTTTATTAAATATTTTTTGCTACAAAGAAAGGAAAATGATATGTTGTGTTATCTTCTACTTTGCCAGGAAATTTTATTTTCGTAATTTACTGTCCAGATATTCACTCAAATTTTAATATCTAAATGCAGCTGGGAATGTTATGTGGCTCTACTGTGTCAGGATGGCAGAGTGGTCTAAGGCGCTGCGTTCAGGTCGCAGTCCACGCCCCACCAGTGGCCGAGAGGTTCGGACCTCTCAACTGGTAGACGGCAGGTGCTGGGTTCGAACCCAATCGCGGCTGTCGGCCTAACCGTTCGGAGTTTTCCGTGTTTTTCTTCGAACCTTGCGTAAATACGGGTTAGGTTCCCTTAGAAAGACCCCCACGGGGGGCACTCATCCTGGTCCTATATCCCATTAGCGTAGATAATCGGACGACAAAAATCAACCAACCAACCAACCATCAACCAACCAGGTCGCAGTCCACTTCTGTATGTGTGGGTTCGAATCCCACTTCTGACAATTTTCACTTTTTCAGATTCGTCAGAAATATCAGTATCTTTAAGAATCATCAGTGAGAATGTTAGTTAATTATTTTATTAAATAGTTTTTACTACAAAGAAAGGAAAATGGTATATTGTGTTATCTTTGCCAGGAAATTATATTTTCGTAATTTACTGTCCAGATATTCACTCAAATTTTAATATCTAAATGCAGCTGGGAATGTTAAGTGGCTCTACTGTGTCAGGATGGCCGAGTGGTCTAAGGCGCTGCGTTCAGGTCGCAGTCCACTTCTGTGGGCGTGGGTTCGAATCCCACTTCTGACAATTTTCAATTTTTCAGATTCGTCAGAAATATCAGTATCTTTAAGAATCATCAGTGAGAATGTTAGTTAATTACTTTATTAAATAGTTTTTGGTACAAATAAAGGAAAATGATATATTGTGTTATCTTCTACTTTGCAAGGAAATTTTATTTTCGTAATTTACTGTCCAGATATTCACTCAAATTTTAATATCTAAATGCAGCTGGGAATGTTATGTGGCTCTACTGTGTCAGAATGGCCGAGTGGTCTAAGGCGCTGCGTTCAGGTCGCAGTCCACTTCTGTATGTGTGGGTTCGAATCCCACTTCTGACAATTTTCACTTTTTCAGATTCGTCAGAAATATCAGTATCTTTAAGAATCATCAGTGAGAATGTTAGTTAATTATTTTATTAAATAGTTTTTGCTACAAAGAAAGGAAAATGATATATTGTGTTATCTTCTACTTTGCAAGAAAATTTTATTTTCGTAATTTACTGTCCAGATATTCACTCAAATTTTAATATCTAAATGCAGCTGGGAATGTTATGTGGCTCTACTGTGTCACGATGGCAGAGTGGTATAAGGCGCTGCGTTCAGGTCTCAGTCCACTTCTGTGGACGTGGGTTCGAATCCCACTTTTGGCTATTTTCACTTTTTTTCAGAGTCGTCAGAAATATCAGTATCTTTAAGAATCATCAGTGAGAATGTTAGTTAATTATTTTATTAAATAGTTTTTACTACAAAGAAAGCAAAATGGTATATTGTGTTATCTTTGCCAGGAAATTATATTTTCGTAATTTACTGTCTAGATATTCACTCAAATTTTTATCTAAATGCAGCTGGGTATGTTATGTGGCTCTACTGTGTCAGGATGGCAGAGTGGTCTAAGGCGCTGCGTTCAGGTCGCAGTCCACTTCTGTGAGCGTGGGTTCGAATACCACTTCTGGCTATTTTCACTTTTTTTCAGAGTCGTCAGAAATATCAGTATCTTTAAGAATCATCAGTGAGACTGTTAGTTAATTATTTTATTAAATATTTTTTGCTACAAAGAAAGGAAAATGATATGTTGTGTTATCTTCTACTTTGCCAGGAAATTTTATTTTCGTAATTTACTGTCCAGATATTCACTCAAATTTTAATATCTAAATGCAGCTGGGAATGTTATATGGCCTTACTGTGTCATGATAGCCGAGTGGTCTAAGGCGCTGCGTTCAGGTCGCTGTCCACTTCTGTGGGCGTGGGTTCGAATACCACTTCTGGCTATTTTCACTTTTTTTCAGAGTCGTCAGAAATATCAGTATCTTTAAGAATCATCAGTGAGACTGTTAGATAATTATTTTATTAAATTTTTTGCTACAAAGAAAGGAAAATGATATGTTGTGTTATCTTCTACTTTGCCAGGAAATTTTATTTTCGTAATTTACTGTGCAGAAATTCACTCAAATTTTAATATCTAAATGCAGCTGGGAATGTTATGTGGCTCTACTGTGTCAGGATGGCCGAGTGGTCTAAGGCGCTGCGTTCAGGTCGCAGTCCACTTCTGTGGGCGTGGGTTCGAATCCCACTTCTGACAATTTTCACTTTTTCAGATTCGTCAGAAATATCAGTATCTTTAAGAATCATCAGTGAGAATGTTAGTTAATTACTTTATTAAATAGTTTTTGGTACAAATAAAGGTTGGTTGGTTGGTTGATTTTTGTGGTCCGATTATCTACGCTAATGGGATATAGGACCAGGGGGAGTGCCCTCCGTGGGGGTCGGTACAAATAAAGGAAAATGATATATTGTGTTTGTTATGTTTGAGCTGACGCTTTGGTCAGGGCATCAAAGGAAATATAATGTTATGTTTACTTGAAAGTGGAGAAAGCACTTTTTATTTGCCTCTACCCACAATTAGGCCAAAGTGATCGTGATAATGACAGCACATCGCGGAGAATGGTGGCCTGCAAACGACCCACGTGACCATCCTTACTTCACTTAAAAAACAATAAAAATATTCTTTATCCATGATGACATAAAATGTCATACATAAAGTTAAAAAAATATAAAATTGAAAAGGTAAAAAAGGTTACCTGTCAAGTCCTTGGATGTTGATGACAAATAAATCCAGACAATAGGGACAAGAAATTATTATGCAAACAAATTTTTGAAGAAAACTATTTTTATTTCATGAAAAAAAACTTGTTTACCTTTTTCATGAATAAATATTTTTTCACATATTTATATTTTTTTTGACTCGTACATATTAATCTCTCTTTTCATAAAAAAGCCATTTCATAATATATGCTAATCACAACAATTGCTATCTCCAAGCAATAAAAATTCTTTGTCAATAATATATTTTAGATATCTCAACAGGATGTAAATTATAAATTTTCTCATGACATAAAAGGAGAATATAATATTATTTCTTCTTGAAAAAGAGCAACTTTCATAATATGAACTTTCAAAAAAAACAAAATATATTATATTTCATATTGCATAGATACAAACCAATATTTTCTTCATAACGCCCCGTGAGTAATCAAAAATTATATATATAAAATGGGCCAGCTAACGACATGAAGGAATTTTATGTAAATAAATATTTGCATCTCACGAAAAGAAAAGATTTTCACCTCTGCTTGCTTGTCAGAGGACTGGCATCACATAAAACAATTATTGAATAAAATTCGAGCACCAATAATAGCTGCAGAAAAATTATTTTTTAACGATGAGGTGATGAAAGATGAAATAGGTATTAAGTGGACTCATGATGACATACTACATCACTTATGATGCTTCCACAAGAACACCAACCAGAAGATCTATGGAGTGCGCTTATTTACGTTGAATAATTCCAAAAGAGAAGGCACATAAAACGAATACATTCAGGAATGCATTAAACCACTTCATTGCTCCTCGCAGCCTTAAAAAATCAGCCTATTCTAAAACCATGCGGGGATCACAGCAGCATAGAACGGAGCCCGTATAAAACGGCTTCAAAGGGGCGCGCACATGGCCCGAACTTCCACCCAAAACCTGCAGTCATCGGACCGCATCCATCACAGCTGGTGTTTCGTAGCGCAACTGACGCAGGTGGCCGCGAGGCCAGGGGAAAAAGAGAAAGGGTTATTGTAAATGCAAAATACGCCAATTTGGCAGTGAGCAACAGAGGGGGTGAGGAAAAACTAAGCCAAATTACAATATACAGTATGAAAAGATATGTAACTAATAAGAATAAAATTGATAACCATCTTAAGAGGGGAGGCCAAAGCCGGTGGCCATGTACTTAACGGCTTGAAATACGTCACCTGTGAAATTTAATTTGATAGGTTAGGGGTGTGTCCGAATAAACGGAAGTTCCACCCAAAAGAACTAGCGAGAATGTTCTCGAACAAACTTAAAACCGGAAGGAATGATTTCAAACAGAATTTTACCGGCCTGGAACATTCGAAAGCTAAGTAAGAAAGAAAACATTACAGGCGACGAAATGAAAATAAGCGAAACCGAAATTAAATTTAAATTGAGAACATTAATAAAAAGGAAGGTGATATGAAATAAAATGGCTAATAAAAATGAATTAAATTAAACATATGGGGGGGGGTATGGAGTAACCACCACATATTACCCAGGGTCCCCCAAAAGAAAATATTGGTGAGATGACAAAATGACAATTTTTCATCGAGACAATATTTTCTAACACATGTACAAATATACTAAATAATTACACAAAATAAATATCAGAAATAGTTATAAAAATATACATAATTGTTGTACATGATATTTAAATAATAAAAAAAAATAATTACTGTTATGATAGTAATCCTTATGAAAATATACCAACTGTAGTAAATGTTAACATGAAAGGTATATAAAGTTTCTTCCAGAAGTATCTATCATATATATCAAAAAAAATTAAAGTCTATGTGCAGAACAACAGTCCATAACTTTGAAGAGTCTCTTGTTAGGCTGTGCACAATGTACCACAATAGTAGAATGCTTTAGCATATGTCACAATATTTGATTACACAATAATATGTATATCTATTTTCTTAGTTGTCAACAAAATGGAAACATACTATAACTGTATATGAATCATACTATAACTATATATAACATATATGGTTTCAAATAACACATAATAAATTGAATGAATTTGTAAGTTGAAAATTGAACAATAAAATATATATATATAAATAGTGCAGAGAGATTAGTTATGCTCTCATAAAAAAAATTACCTATATCACCACATAGCCTTTTACGCTTTCAATAAATCTTAAATGAATAACTTTAGTATTATTCAATAACACATTTTTGCAGAAAATAAAATTAATAAGTTGCAAAAAAAATGGTAACAAAAGCATGATATTATTTTCCAATAAAATATCTTCAAAATGAATATAATAATTTTCAAAGAGAGAATTTTTACACTCTCATAAAGGAATATTCTTAAACATTTTCAATATAAATTGACAATAATTGCATAAATACCTTTAATACTATACTTCATTCAAAATAAACATAAAACATAAGATGTTTAATATTCTGAAAAAGGAAGAAATTTATATGAATATGTCAACTTACAAACAAAAATCAATTATGTCAAAATTTCTATATAGAAGATATCTAGAACATATTTACTTGTAATTTTCAAACATTTTTAAAAAAATTAAGTAAGTGATCACTTTTGCATTTGTCATAAATCAAGAATTTGCTTTATATAAATATATATAATGACTCATGAAACATCTTTGGATAAATATATATATCATGACTGAATCAAGAACTTTGGATAAATATATATATAATGACTGAATGAACAACTTTGGATAAATATATATATAATGACTGAATCAACATCTTTGGATCCAAAGTATAAATACCCAAAAGTATACAAAAATATTACTTATTGTGAGTCATTCACTTTCTATATTTCAACAAGAAGAGAAGAAAACATTAGTATGAATAAGTTTATCATGCATTTTTTTTTTTTTTTTTTTTTTTTTTATCAAAAGAGGTTAAATGTTAAAGCATGCATGCATTGTAAAGAGCAGACACAATAGAGAAAATAATTTGATGAGTACTCATCTTTATGTTTACCTTATATGAATTACAATTTCACCTTTCTTATTATAATGCACATTTGTCAAAAATCACCTTAAATACTGACATCATATTCTAACAAAGACAAATTCTTTCTCAATTTTTTTTTGCATCACCTATTGTAATAAAGACTTTATAAAATTTAAAAGTATGGCATACATGAGATTATATGTATATATTGTAAGAATTATGACTTATAGATAAATGCAGTAACTAATAAAACTATTAAAATTCATACATACATCCCGAGGATGACCGTTGAGTTGTACCAGGGAGAAGAAGACTTAAATAAAATGAAAAAAAATAATAACAGCTGCCTGCAGCCTGGAGAAAAGAAAAAAAATTACATAGTGATTCTTCTTGCTGGACTATCAGTGCGGCTAGCTTCGACTGAATATATTACAAAGCAAAAGTCATCCTGTAAAAGGAAAAAGAGAGTTAGTCTATTTTTTATGTAGTTTATGATTGCGAGGACGAAGATCATAACTTCTATATTGAGTGGATTTGTTTTTAGCACCAGTATGAGTGCTATCAGGAGGAGCTTGTGACAGTACCGATTTACTGGAACATGAAGATGTTTGCTGGCATTTAGAAGAAGAAAGAATTTGAGGAGAAGTATTACAAGCTGCATCATGATTTGAAACTTGAATAGAAGAGTGTTGTCTCACAGGAGTGGAGGATGCATTATCAACAGCTGGTTGATCATGTAATGCACCTTTTGAAGAAACTGAAGGATGTTGCAGTGCTTCATTTCTCTTTTGAAGCTTCAAGATTCGATTAGTGTGAATCAACATAGGGGAAGCATGACTATTATTGGGATCTTGAATTTGAATGAGCACAGGAGAAATTATTTTCTTCACCACATATGGGCCTTGTATTTTTTTTGTTAAACACATTGGGAAATTTTACGTAAACAATGTCATTAACATTGATGTTGGAAAACTTTAATTTTTCTCTGGATTTTTGGTACACCTTTTGTCTGGATGATTCGTTATTCTTGTAAGCTTGATAGTATATTTTTTCAATAACATCCATCAATTTATGAATTTCATATGCAGTGTTGAGAATTTTCCATGAAACTTGAGATTTATAATTGGAATAAATATCATTTATTTCTCTGCCAAAATGAAGAAGATTTGGGGAGAACTTTGTAGCTGGATGAGGTGTAGCGTTATATATGGATTGATGAATTTTTAGAGCAGTGGGTATATCACATCCTTGTGAAGCCATTGTGTTCACAGACGATTTTATTTGAGAATTGACACGTTCACTTAAACCGTTAGCTTGGGGATGGGCTACAGAACTATGTTCCAACTTAATGCCAAGCTTTTTGTTAAAATATGCAAACATATCACTAGTAAATTGAGAACCATGATCAGTAAGAGTTAATTCAGGTTTTCCATGAGTGGAAATATAATGCAATAAAGCCTTTGTAACTGACTCAGCACTGATATTATTCAAGGCATATAATTCTAAATGACGAGAAAAATGGTCTATCATTGTTAACACATATTGACGATTTCTCAATGGGCCGAGTAAATCCATAGAGACCTTTTGATTGGGAGCTGTTGGGAGTGGTGCAGGTAGGTATGGAGCAGTGTTTTTTTTATGATTCTTATTTACTAAACAAATTTCACAAGAGTTGACATAATTAATGGTATCAGAAACAAGGGTTTTCCAGGTAAATCTTTTCTTTAAATTAACAATGGTTTTATGAATTCCAGTATGAGTAATATGAGCAATTCTTAAGGCCTTTGCTCTAAGTGACACAGGTAAAACAGCTTTGTGTAGCTCGATATCTTCTGAAGAGAAATGACCATTATAACAAAGTAACTCATTACTTGGATTAATATAGTAGCCATTTAAACTTTTAGATTTTTTGTTATTTTTAAGGTCTTCATAAATTTGTTTGATTTTTGGGTCCTTCTGTTGTTCAGAGAAGATGGTGTGATCAAGAATTTCTAATAAAGGATCTTGGTTATTATCATTATTAGAAGGTGAAGAATCACTCTGAAGATGACATGTATGGTGGATTTTGTCAACTAAACCACATGGAAAGTGAGGAATGTCATTATGTAAATCGTTTTGATTATCAACAACAGGTAGAGGTTCTTGTGAAGAAATAAGATCTGGATTACTATTGAGATCTTCAGTAGGAATGTGAGGAGTTCTACTCAGAAAATCTGCCAAGACATTTTCTTTGCCTGGAACATGTTGGAATGTGTACGAGTATTCTGACAGTTCTAACATCCAACGAGTAGTAATATCAGCAGGTGATGTAGCTTTTTTATAATTATTAAGTGGTTTGGCATCAGATAGTAGAATAAAGGGTCGACCAAAAATATAGTATTTAAAAGCAGTTATGCCTTTGTAAATGGCATAAAGTTCCAATTTGATGGCAGGGTAGTGTCTTTCTGATTGAGATAGAGTTTTAGAATAATAGGAGATAGGTTTTAGTTCACCATCAAATTTCTGCATAAGAACAGCTGATATTGCTGTTTTTGAGGCATCTGTATTAACATAAAATGTTTCATTCCAGATAGGAAGATTGAGCATAGGTTTATGAAAGAAAATGTCCTGTAATTCTTTAAATGCATTTTCTTGTTCAGATTTCCAAGAAAACTTATTTTTAGGTTTGGTGACTTCGATGAGAGGAGTAATCAAATTAGAAAAATTAGGTATAATTGATCTATAGAATGAACACAAGCCGATAAAACTCTTTGTTTGCCTCTTGGTTTTAGGCTTTGGAAAGGAGGTAATTTTTAAAATATTACTTGTAATAGGAAGAATTTTATGATCTGTGAGTTGGAAACCCAAAAAGTTAATGCTTGTTTGCATAAATGCACATTTTTCAGGAGACAGAGTAATGTTATTAGCAATGAGAGTGTCTAATAGCTTTGTGAGTTTCATGGACATTTCTTCAAATGAATTAGCACCCACTACAATATCGTCTTGATATGCATAACAGGAATCAATTTGAGATAATTGAATAACAGAGTCGATTAATTGTTGGAAAGTGCTGGCGGCCGTCTTCAGGCCAAATACTAGACGCAAATAGGTAAAAATTCCCCATGGAGTAGTAAAACTAAGTTTATCTTGCATATCTTTAGGTACAGCAATCTGCCAATATGCAGAGGGTAAATCAAGAGTGGTATAATATTTAAATTTTGACAACTGCACCAATAAATTTTGAATTCTAGGAAGAGGATATGATGATGGGATTATAATCGAATTTAACAATCTTAAATCAAGAGCCAAACGATACTTTTGAGGCTTAGACATATCAGTTCTCTTTTTTTTTAACAAGAAGCATGGGACACGCCCAAGATGAATTTGACCTCTCAATAATACCAGCGTTCAACATTTGATTAATTTGGTCAAGAGCTTCTTGCTCGAGTGCTTGAGGTACAGGAAAAGGTAATGTTTTTACTGGATGAGAATTTAACATGGTAAACTGAGGATTGACCAGGTCAGTATGACCTAAAGTGTCAAGAGATTTCGAAAAGGCAAGTGCTTTACTACATAATAATTTTGTTAAAGCTTCCCTTTCATGAGGAGGTAAATGTTTAAGATCAAAGTCATTTGGAGATAATTCTTGAATACGTTTTCTCTTAATCTCTTCAGATGGCAAAATTAAAGTACAATATTCGTTTTCAAATTCTAAATCAAAAGAGTATTCTTCAATATCTTTTTCATCTACATTGATACATTCACCAATAATTGAATTTTTATTTAAATGAATATCGAGCTTTGATATATTCTGACATACAACCAAAAATAAATCATTTTGAATGGAAGATTTTGAGTGCAATGATTCATGTAATATAAGACCTTTATTTTTTAAATTTGGTTTGAAAACAAAATATTCAGATGGAGGATTGAGATACTTAACATGTAAATAAACAAACGAATTAGGAGGTATTACTTCTCTATTGAGTAATTGTACCATGTTGTAACTCACCAAAATTTTATTACCCATACTTAAATGAGGTTGCTTTTCACCAATATAACTACTATCACTAGTATTTTTAGATGAGGAATTCTTGTTAAGTATATTATTATCATTAGTAGACACATAATTCACCACATTAGCATAATCAGTTGGAAAATAATTAGAAAAATAAGTAAAATGACCATCAATATAAGGATTATGAAAATTCATAGCAGAATGAGCCATATTATTTGTAAACAAACCATTATTTTGAACATTATAATTATAAGGATAGGTTGTATAATTATTGAACAACTGTAAACTTGAATTATCATAATTTGCACAAGTATTATCAATGTAAGTATCACTCGTTAGATTATTTGATATAGACCTTTCATAATAAGGCATTCTGTGTGCATCAAGAGAACATGGTACATTTGAATTAACATAATTATATTCAGCATTCATAAAATAGCAAGTAGGAGATTCATTATAACTTTGAAAAGGAATATGCTTGTCTTTAAGTAATATAGACTTAAAGCTTGGTGAAATAGTAATAGAATGTTTGTTAATAAACTCAAAGCCAAGTATGGCTTGAAAGTGAACATTGTGAATTTTAGTAAGGTAAAATACATGGTGAAAAAAGAATTTATCAATTTTAAATGCTATCTCTATGCATCCTTTGAAGAAGACCTTAGAATTTATGGTGGAAACTGATACATTTCTGGATAAAAATTTGTAATGAAGCCTGGATTTAATGCTATTAAAGCATTCTTCATCCAAGAGAGATAAACTTGATCCAGTATCTATTAATGTGGAGATTTCATTATGTTGTACATTTATTAGGATGCATGGAAGAACATAAGAGTTGTTAAAAGAACTGCATATGACATGATTTTCTTGTATGTCATCGTTGATTTGAAAATTTTGTTTGGAAGGCAAAGAATTATATGAACAAGAAGATTTGTTAAATTTAGATGTCACAGGAGAAGTTTGGACAGCTGTGGATGACACTAAAGTGACTGACGAGCGTTTGTCTAATTGTTGATGTTTGTTGTTGTTGTCAAAGTGTACTGACCCTGAATGAGAATTACGGGAGAGAAGGCGGTCAGTAGAACCAGTCTCCCTTATTTGTTTAAATGATAAACATTGTTATTTTCAGAAGAAGAAGAGGTGTGGCTTTTCTTTCTGTACGGGTGAGACGAAACCTGAGTTGAAGAGTTTTGATTAGAATTACCAATAATGTTTTTGAATTTGTAGCATGAGTCCATACGATGATTAAATTTCCCACAGAACGCACACTGCACAACATCTCGTCTGTGATAAAAGGATGTAGAATTTTTTTTGTGAGAATATTTGTCAAAGGTTGGTTGATAAGGACGTTTCCGGTGAAAGTTTTGATGACGAAAATTATTGTTACGTTTATTTGTAGCCTCTTGTCTCGGTGGAGAAGGCGAAAATGTTCTAGTTTTTCTTTGAAAATTACGAGAAGTATGAGAACTGTCCTTTTGAGTTTGTAAAGGAGAGTAGTTGGTTTGAGAATTGTGATAAATTTTATCCTTCGTATGCTTTATAGGAGTTTTATGAAGAGAATTACTAGAATTATCGTGGACATTTTCAGAATCGATACAATAGGCTTGATTAAAATTTTCATAAGATTTTTTAGAGGGAGAGTCATAAATATTTTGAAGAAAAGTTGCTCGTTCAAGAGCTAATTCGAAGGACGTAATATTTTCTTCTAAGAGTTTACGTTTGATTTGTTTAGGTAAAGCCTCAAGAAAATGAGTAAACTTTAATGAATTAAGAGCAGAAAGATCCAATTTTGGATAAGCAAGTCGAAGTTGTTTATCCAACCGAAAAGCAAAAATTTTAACTGATTCATTTGAATCTAAGGTCAAGTTCTGTAAAGATTTTAGAGAAACAGATTTTTTTGTGGGTAAGAAATAGTCTATAAATGCCTTTCGAATTTCACTAAAATTAGAGTTCTTGAGCTGTGACTGAGTTTCAAGAAAGAAGAGTAAGGCGGTGCCCTCAAGTTTTGATTTAAAGAGAACAAAAAGTTCCTTGTCTGTAAAGTTATTTAGTTCCTGTAAGTCAGATAATTGATCGAAGAAAAATTCTACAGTCTGAGGGTTACCGTCGAAAGGTTGGATTGCAATATTTAGTTTGGCTTTTGGAGGCATGATGAAATAATTAATATAAGAACTCAATGTATGACATGATAAATTTGGTTATTTGGCAGGTCCTATGGTGAACAATATATATAAATTGACCCGTTACTTAAAATATTGATGACTTTCATTTACTTCATACATCATTTTTATATGTAAAAAAAAAGAAGAAAACGTATACTAATATATTAGTATCATATGAAGAATATAAGACCTAAATATTTTATGTAAATATTTATATATAATATGGCTCAAAACATAAATTATTATATGTATGACAAGAAGAAGAATTTATCTTAGCATGAACAATAATTTTTACCAGTACCTCCGTTAAATAATGCATATATATATTAGTTGCAAAATATAGCAAGACAAGAAAAAATATATATGGAAAAATTATGTTATATATATATCATGCACTGCTCCAGAAAAATATTATTTCAGTATAGAATCAATATGTTGCAATTAATTACTGCACCACTCTCAATAAAAATATAATTAATAATATTAATGTATGAAGAAAATAACTTGAAAAATAATGAAGAATTAACTGAAGATAATGACGACAATATGTATAAATATAACAAAAATATGATGGTGGCAAAGGAAAAATGGATGGTCATGGAATGTTGGATACGCTTTGGTGACGGCACCACAGGAAATTATAAGATGCCGTGTTCAAAAAAATAATTGTAATTGTTCAAGCGTTGGTCACTGCACCAAAGGAAATATGTGTTATGTTTGAGCTGACGCTTTGGTCAGGGCATCAAAGGAAATATAATGTTATGTTTACTTGAAAGTGGAGAAAGCACTTTTTATTTGCCTCTACCCACAATTAGGCCAAAGTGATCGTGATAATGACAGCACATCGCGGAGAATGGTGGCCTGCAAACGACCCACGTGACCATCCTTACTTCACTTAAAAAACAATAAAAATATTCTTTATCCATGATGACATAAAATGTCATACATAAAGTTAAAAAAATATAAAATTGAAAAGGTAAAAAAGGTTACCTGTCAAGTCCTTGGATGTTGATGACAAATAAATCCAGACAATAGGGACAAGAAATTATTATGCAAACAAATTTTTGAAGAAAACTATTTTTATTTCATGAAAAAAAACTTGTTTACCTTTTTCATGAATAAATATTTTTTCACATATTTATATTTTTTTTGACTCGTACATATTAATCTCTCTTTTCATAAAAAAGCCATTTCATAATATATGCTAATCACAACAATTGCTATCTCCAAGCAATAAAAATTCTTTGTCAATAATATATTTTAGATATCTCAACAGGATGTAAATTATAAATTTTCTCATGACATAAAAGGAGAATATAATATTATTTCTTCTTGAAAAAGAGCAACTTTCATAATATGAACTTTCAAAAAAAAAACAAAATATATTATATTTCATATTGCATAGATACAAACCAATATTTTCTTCATAACGCCCCGTGAGTAATCAAAAATTATATATATAAAATGGGCCAGCTAACGACATGAAGGAATTTTATGTAAATAAATATTTGCATCTCACGAAAAGAAAAGATTTTCACCTCTGCTTGCTTGTCAGAGGACTGGCATCACATAAAACAATTATTGAATAAAATTCGAGCACCAATAATAGCTGCAGAAAAATTATTTTTTAACGATGAGGTGATGAAAGATGAAATAGGTATTAAGTGGACTCATGATGACATACTACATCACTTATGATGCTTCCACAAGAACACCAACCAGAAGATCTATGGAGTGCGCTTATTTACGTTGAATAATTCCAAAAGAGAAGGCACATAAAACGAATACATTCAGGAATGCATTAAACCACTTCATTGCTCCTCGCAGCCTTAAAAAATCAGCCTATTCTAAAACCATGCGGGGATCACAGCAGCATAGAACGGAGCCCGTATAAAACGGCTTCAAAGGGGCGCGCACATGGCCCGAACTTCCACCCAAAACCTGCAGTCATCGGACCGCATCCATCACAGCTGGTGTTTCGTAGCGCAACTGACGCAGGTGGCCGCGAGGCCAGGGGAAAAAGAGAAAGGGTTATTGTAAATGCAAAATACGCCAATTTGGCAGTGAGCAACAGAGGGGGTGAGGAAAAACTAAGCCAAATTACAATATACAGTATGAAAAGATATGTAACTAATAAGAATAAAATTGATAACCATCTTAAGAGGGGAGGCCAAAGCCGGTGGCCATGTACTTAACGGCTTGAAATACGTCACCTGTGAAATTTAATTTGATAGGTTAGGGGTGTGTCCGAATAAACGGAAGTTCCACCCAAAAGAACTAGCGAGAATGTTCTCGAACAAACTTAAAACCGGAAGGAATGATTTCAAACAGAATTTTACCGGCCTGGAACATTCGAAAGCTAAGTAAGAAAGAAAACATTACAGGCGACGAAATGAAAATAAGCGAAACCGAAATTAAATTTAAATTGAGAACATTAATAAAAAGGAAGGTGATATGAAATAAAATGGCTAATAAAAATGAATTAAATTAAACATATGGGGGGGGTATGGAGTAACCACCACAGTGTTATCTTCTACTTTGCAAGGAAATTTTATTTTCGTAATTTACTGTCCAGATATTCACTCAAATTTTAATATCTAAATGCAGCTGGGAATGTTATGTGGCTCTACTGTGTCAGAATGGCCGAGTTGTCTAAGGCGCTGCGTTCAGGTCGCAGTCCACTTCTGTGGGTGTGGGTTCTAATCCCACTTCTGACAATTTTCACTTTTTCAGATTCGTCAGAAATATCAGTATCTTTAAGAATCATCAGTGAGAATGTTAGTTAATTATTTTATTAAATAGTTTTTGCTACAAAGAAAGGAAAATGATATATTGTGTTATTTTCTACTTTGCAAGAAAATTTTATTTTCGTAATTTACTGTCCAGATATTCACTCAAATTTTAATATCTAAATGCAGCTGGGAATGTTACGTGGCTCTACTGTGTCACGATGGCAGAGTGGTCTAAGGCACTGCGTTCAGGTCGCAGTCCACTTCTGTGGACGTGGGTTCGAATCCCACTTTTGGCTATTTTCACTTTTTTTCAGAGTCGTCAGAAATATCAGTATCTTTAAGAATCATCAGTGAGAATGTTAGTTAATTATTTTATTAAATAGTTTTTGCTACAAAGAAAGGAAAATGATATATTGTGTTATCTTCTACTTTGCAAGGAAATTTTATTTTCGTAATTTACTGTCCAGAAATTCACTCAAATTTTAATATCTAAATGCAGCTGGGAATGTTATGTGGCTCTACTGTGTCAGGATGGCCGAGTGGTCTAAGGCGCTGCGTTCAGGTCGCAGTCCACTTCTGTGAGCGTGGGTTCGAATACCACTTCTGGCTATTTTCACTTTTTTTCAGAGTCGTCAGAAATATCAGTATCTTTAAGAATCATCAGTGAGACTGTTAGTTAATTATTTTATTAAATATTTTTTGCTACAAAGAAAGGAAAATGATATGTTGTGTTATCTTCTACTTTGCCAGGAAATTTTATTTTCGTAATTTACTGTCCAGATATTCACTCAAATTTTAATATCTAAATGCAGCTGGGAATGTTATATGGCCTTACTGTGTCATGATAGCCGAGTGGTCTAAGGCGCTGCGTTCAGGTCGCTGTCCACTTCTGTGGGCGTGGGTTCGAATACCACTTCTGGCTATTTTCACTTTTTTTCAGAGTCGTCAGAAATATCAGTATCTTTAAGAATCATCAGTGAGACTGTTAGTTAATTATTTTATTAAATATTTTTTGCTACAAAGAAAGGAAAATGATATGTTGTGTTATCTTCTACTTTGCCAGGAAATTTTATTTTCGTAATTTACTGTCCAGATATTCACTCAAATTTTAATATCTAAATGCAGCTGGGAATGTTATATGGCCTTACTGTGTCATGATAGCCGAGTGGTCTAAGGCGCTGCGTTCAGGTCGCTGTCCACTTCTGTGGGCGTGGGTTCGAATACCACTTCTGGCTATTTTCACTTTTTTTCAGAGTCGTCAGAAATATCAGTATCTTTAAGAATCATCAGTGAGACTGTTAGATAATTATTTTATTAAATTTTTTGCTACAAAGAAAGGAAAATGATATGTTGTGTTATCTTCTACTTTGCCAGGAAATTTTATTTTCGTAATTTACTGTCCAGAAATTCACTCAAATTTTAATATCTAAATGCAGCTGGGAATGTTATGTGGCTCTACTGTGTCAGGATGGCCGAGTGGTCTAAGGCGCTGCGTTCAGGTCGCAGTCCACTTCTGTGGGCGTGGGTTCGAATCCCACTTCTGACAATTTTCACTTTTTCAGATTCGTCAGAAATATCAGTATCTTTAAGAATCATCAGTGAGAATGTTAGTTAATTACTTTATTAAATAGTTTTTGGTACAAAAAAAGGAAAATGATATATTGTGTTATCTTCTACTTTGCAAGGAAATTTTATTTTCGTAATTTACTGGAGTCCAGATATTCACTCAAATTTTAATATCTAAATGCAGCTGGGAATGTTATGTGGCTCTACTGTGTCAGAATGGCCGAGTTGTCTAAGGCGCTGCGTTCAGGTCGCAGTCCACTTCTGTGGGTGTGGGTTCTAATCCCACTTCTGACAATTTTCACTTTTTCAGATTCGTCAGAAATATCAGTATCTTTAAGAATCATCAGTGAGAATGTTAGTTATATATTTTATTAAATAGTTTTTGCTACAAAGAAAGGAAAATGATATATTGTGTTATTTTCTACTTTGCAAGAAAATTTTATTTTCGTAATTTACTGTCCAGATATTCACTCAAATTTTAATATCTAAATGCAGCTGGGAATGTTACGTGGCTCTACTGTGTCACGATGGCAGAGTGGTCTAAGGCACTGCGTTCAGGTCGCACTCCACTTCTGTGGACGTGGGTTCGAATCCCACTTTTGGCTATTTTCACTTTTTTTCAGAGTCGTCAGAAATATCAGTATCTTTAAGAATCATCAGTGAGAATGTTAGTTAATTATTTTATTAAATAGTTTTTACTACAAAGAAAGGAAAATGGTATATTGTGTTATCTTTGCCAGGAAATTATATTTTCGTAATTTACTGTCCAGATATTCACTCAAATTTTAATATCTAAATGCAGCTGGGAATGTTATGTGGCTCTACTGTGTCAGGATGGCCGAGTGGTCTAAGGCGCTGCGTTCAGGTCGCAGTCCACTTCTGTGGGCGTGGGTTCGAATCCCACTTCTGACAATTTTCAATTTTTCAGATTCGTCAGAAATATCAGTATCTTTAAGAATCATCAGTGAGAATGTTAGTTAATTACTTTATTAAATAGTTTTTGGTACAAATAAAGGAAAATGATATATTGTGTTATCTTCTACTTTGCAAGGAAATTTTATTTTCGTAATTTACTGTCCAGATATTCACTCAAATTTTAATATCTAAATGCAGCTGGGAATGTTATGTGGCTCTATTGTGTCAGGATGGCCAAGTGGTCTAAGTCGCTGCGTTCAGGTCGCAGTCCACTTCTGTGGGCGTGGGTTCGAATCCCACTTTTGGCTATTTTCACTTTTTTTCAGAGTCGTCAGAAATATCAGTATCTTTAAGAATCATCAGTGAGAATGTTAGTTAATTATTTTATTAAATAGTTTTTGCTACAAAGAAAGGAAAATGATATATTGTGTTATCTTCTACTTTGCAAGGAAATTTTATTTTCGTAATTTACTGTCCAGAAATTCACTCAAATTTTAATATCTAAATGCAGCTGGGAATGTTATGTGGCTCTACTGTGTCAGGATGGCCGAGTGGTCTAAGGCGCTGCGTTCAGGTCGCAGTCCACTTCTGTGAGCGTGGGTTCGAATACCACTTCTGGCTATTTTCACTTTTTTTCAGAGTCGTCAGAAATATCAGTATCTTTAAGAATCATCAGTGAGACTGTTAGTTAATTATTTTATTAAATATTTTTTGCTACAAAGAAAGGAAAATGATATGTTGTGTTATCTTCTACTTTGCCAGGAAATTTTATTTTCGTAATTTACTGTCCAGATATTCACTCAAATTTTAATATCTAAATGCAGCTGGGAATGTTATATGGCCTTACTGTGTCATGATAGCCGAGTGGTCTAAGGCGCTGCGTTCAGGTCGCTGTCCACTTCTGTGGGCGTGGGTTCGAATACCACTTCTGGCTATTTTCACTTTTTTTCAGAGTCGTCAGAAATATCAGTATCTTTAAGAATCATCAGTGAGACTGTTAGTTAATTATTTTATTAAATATTTTTTGCTACAAAGAAAGGAAAATGATATGTTGTGTTATCTTCTACTTTGCCAGGAAATTTTATTTTCGTAATTTACTGTCCAGATATTCACTCAAATTTTAATATCTAAATGCAGCTGGGAATGTTATATGGCCTTACTGTGTCATGATAGCCGAGTGGTCTAAGGCGCTGCGTTCAGGTCGCTGTCCACTTCTGTGGGCGTGGGTTCGAATACCACTTCTGGCTATTTTCACTTTTTTTCAGAGTCGTCAGAAATATCAGTATCTTTAAGAATCATCAGTGAGACTGTTAGATAATTATTTTATTAAATTTTTTGCTACAAAGAAAGGAAAATGATATGTTGTGTTATCTTCTACTTTGCCAGGAAATTTTATTTTCGTAATTTACTGTCCAGAAATTCACTCAAATTTTAATATCTAAATGCAGCTGGGAATGTTATGTGGCTCTACTGTGTCAGGATGGCCGAGTGGTCTAAGGCGCTGCGTTCAGGTCGCAGTCCACTTCTGTGGGCGTGGGTTCGAATCCCACTTCTGACAATTTTCACTTTTTCAGATTCGTCAGAAATATCAGTATCTTTAAGAATCATCAGTGAGAATGTTAGTTAATTACTTTATTAAATAGTTTTTGGTACAAATAAAGGAAAATGATATATTGTGTTATCTTCTACTTTGCAAGGAAATTTTATTTTCGTAATTTACTGGAGTCCAGATATTCACTCAAATTTTAATATCTAAATGCAGCTGGGAATGTTATGTGGCTCTACTGTGTCAGAATGGCCGAGTTGTCTAAGGCGCTGCGTTCAGGTCGCAGTCCACTTCTGTGGGTGTGGGTTCTAATCCCACTTCTGACAATTTTCACTTTTTCAGATTCGTCAGAAATATCAGTATCTTTAAGAATCATCAGTGAGAATGTTAGTTAATTACTTTATTAAATAGTTTTTGCTACAAAGAAAGGAAAATGATATATTGTGTTATCTTCTACTTTGCACGGAAATTTTAATTTCGTAATTTACTGTCCAGATATTCACTCAAATTTTAATATCTAAATGCATCTGGGAATGTTATGTGGATCTACTGTGTCAGGATGGCCGAGTGGTCTAAGGCGCTGCGTCCAGGGCGCAGTCCTCTTCTGTGGGCGTGGGCTCGAATCCCACTTCAGACAATTTTCACTTTTTTCAGAGTCGTCAGAAATATCAGTATTTTTAAGAATCATCAGTGAGAAAGTTAGTTAATTACTTTATTAAATAGTTTTTTCTACAAAGAAAAGAAAATGATATATTGTGTTATCTTCTACTGTGCAAGAAAATTTTATTTTCGTAATTTACTGTCCAGATATTCACTCAAATTTTAATATCTAAATGCAGCTGGGAATGTTGTGTGGCTCTACTATGTCAGGATGGCAGAGTGGTCTAAGGCGCTGCGTTCAGGTCGCAGTCCACTTCTGTGGGCGTGGGTTCGAATCCCACTTCTGGCTATTTTCACTTTTTTTCAGAGTCGTCAGAAATATCAGTATCAATAAGAATCATCAGTGAGACTGTTAGTTAATTATTTTATTAAATAGTTTTTGCTACAAAGAAAGGAAAATGATATGTTGTGTTATCTTCTACTTTGCCAGGAAATTTTATTTTCGTAATTTACTGTCCAGATATTCACTCAAATTTTAATATCTAAATGCAGCTGGGAATGTTATATGGCTTTACTGTGTCATGATAGCCGAGTGGTCTAAGGCGCTGCGTTCAGGTCGCAGTCCACTTCTGTGGGCGTGGATTTGAATCCCACTTTTGACAATTTTCACTTTTTTCAGAGTCGTCAGAAATATCAGTATCTTTAAGAATCATCAGTGGAAATGTTAGTTAATTAATTTATTAAATAGTTTTTGCTACAAAGAAAGGAAAATGATGTATTGTGTTATCCTCTACTTTGCCAGGAAATTTTATTTTCGTAATTTACTGTCCAGATATTCACTCAAATTTTAATATCTAAATGCAGCTGGGAATGTTATGTGGCTCTACTGTGTCAGGATGGCCGAGTGGTCTAAGGCGCTACATTCAGGAAGCAGTGCCCTTCTGTGAGCGTGGGTTCGAATCCCACTGCTGACAATTTTCACTTTTTTCAAAGTCGTCAGAAATATCAGTACCTTTAAGAATCATCAGTGGGAATGTTAGTTAATTATTTTATTAAATAGTTTTTGCTACAATGAAAGGAAACTCATATAGTTTGTTATCTTCTACTTTGCCAGGAAATTTTATTTTCGTAATTTACTGTCCAGATAGTCACTCAAATTTTAAAATCTAAATGCAGCTGGGAATGCTATGTGACTTTACTGTGTCAGGATGGCCAAGTGGTCTAAGGCGCTGCGTTCATGGCGCAGTTCTCTTCTGTAGACGTGGGTTCGAATCCCACTTCTGACAATTTTCACTTTTTTCAGAGTCGTCAGAAATATCAGTATTTTTAAGAATCATCAGTGAGAATGTTAGTTAATTATTTTATTAAATAGTTTTTGCTACAAAGAAAGGAAAATGATATATTGTGTTATCTTCTACTTTGCCGGGAAATTTTATTTTCGTAATTTACTGTCCAGATATTCACTCAAATTTTAATATCTAAATGCAGCTGGGAATGTTATGCGGGTCTACTGTGTCAGGATGGCCAAGTGGTCTAAGGCGCTGCGTTCAGGTCGCAGTCCACTTCTGTGGGCGTGGGTTCGAATCCCACTTCTAACAATTTTCACTTTTTCAGATTCGTCAGAAATATCAGTATCTTTAAGAATCATCAGTGGGAATGTTAGTTAATTATTTTATTAAATAGTTTTTGCTACAAAGAAAGGAAAATGATATATTGTGTTATCTTTGCCAGGAAATTTTATTTTCGTAATTTACTGTCCAGATATTCACTCAAATTTTAATATCTAAATGGAGCTGGGAATGTTATGTGGCATTACTGTGTCAGGATTGCTGAGTGGTCTAAGGTGCTGCGTTAAGGTCGCAGTCCACTTCTGTGGGCGTGGGTATGAATCCCACTTCTGACAATTTTCACTTTTTTCAGAGTCGTCAGAAATATCAGTATCTTTAAGAATCATCAGTGGAAATGTTAGTTAATTAATTTATTAAACAGTTTTTGCTACAAAGAAAGGAAAATGATACATTGTGTTATCTTCTACTTTGCCAGGAAATTTTATTTTCGTAATTTACTGTCCAGATATTCACTCAAATTTTAATATCTAAATGTAGCTGGGAATGTTATGTGGCTCTGCGGTGTCAGGATGGACGAGTGGTCTAAGGCGCTGCGTTCAGGTCGCAGTCCACTTCTGTGGGCGTGGGCTCGATTCCCACTTCTGGCAATTTTCACTTTTTTCAGAGTCACCAGAAATATCAGTACACTGCAAACGCACTGAAACACTTTTGCAACACTAAGTGAACATAAAAATCAACACTTCTGACTAGAATCGTATTCGATTGTGCTGTTTCGATTATGCATGGTTCTGTTCATTTTTAAAATTGTGTAATTTTAAAGGCACCATCTTGAAAATATCTTGAAGATTTGTTGCATATGTTGTTTTATAGTGTACTAAATTGTAAAAGTTTACGATTTGTTGTTAATTTGGGGACAAAGTGTTGTGCTGCACAACACTATTTTAAAAAACTATTTTCATCAACACTATTTACAACAGTTTTCTACACAATTAACAACATTATTTTTAGAACACATTTCTGAATAGCAATACTTTTGCAACATATTAAGAAGTTATTTCTAGAGAGCAGCACTTTTACAATATATTAAGAACGCAATCACAACACAAAACACATTTCGCAACATAATAATGTGTTGTGAATTTGAGGACAAAAGTGTTCCAAAATGTGTTTATTTTTGCGTTTTGAGTTTTTGCAGTGTATCTTTAAGAATCATCAGTGAGAATGTTAGTTAATTATTTTATTAAATAGTTTTTGTTACAAAGAAAGGTTGGTTGATTTTTATCGTCTGATTATCTACGCTAATGGGATATAGGACCAGGGGGAGTGCCCTCCGTGGGGGTCTTTCTAAGGGAAGTTACAAAGAAAGGAAAATGATACATTGTGTTATCTTCTACTTTGCCAGGAAATTTTACTTTCGTAAATTACTGTCCAGATATTCACTCAAATTTTAATATCTAAATGCAGCTGGGAATGTTATATGGCTCTACTGTGTCAGGATGGCCGAGTGGTCTAAGGCGCTGCGTTCAGGACGCAGTCAACTTCTGTGGGCGTGGGCTCGAATCCCTCTTCTGACATTTTTCACTTTTTTCAGAGTCGTCAGAAATATCAGTATCTTTAAGAATCATCAGTGAGAATGTTAGTTAATTATTTTATTAAATAGTTTTTGCTACAAAGAAAGGAAACTGATATAGTGTGTTATCTTCTACTTTGCCAGGAAATTTTATTTTCATAATTTACTGTCCAGATAGTCACTCAAATTTTAATATCTAAATGCAGCTGGGAATGTTATGTGGCTCTACCGTGTCAGGATGGCCAAGTGGCCTAAGGCGCTGCGTTCAGGGCGCAGTCTTCTTCTGTGGGCGCGGGTTCGAATCCCACTTCTGACAATTTTCACTTTTTTCAGGGTCGTCAGAAATATCAGTATTTTTAGGAATCATCAGTGAGAATGTTAGTTAATTATTTTATTAAATAGTTTTTGCTACAAAGAAAGGAAAATGATATATTGTGTTATCTTCTACTTTGCAAGGAAATTTTATTTTCGTAATTTACTGTCCAGATATTCACTCAAATTTTAATATCTAAATACAGCTGGGAATGTTATGTGGCTCTACTGTGTCAGGATGGCCGAGTGGTCTAAAGCGCTGCGTATAGGTCGCAGTCCACCTCTGTGGGCGTGGGTTCGAATCCCACTTCTGGCTATTTTCACTTTTTTTCAGAGTCGTCAGAAATATCAGTATCTATAAGAATCATCAGTGAGACTGTTAGTTAATTATTTTATTAAATAGTTTTTGCTACAAAGAAAGGAAAATGATATGTTGTGTTATCTTCTACTTTGCCAGGAAATTTTATTTTCGTAATTTACTGTCCAGATATTCACTCAAATTTTAATATCTAAATGCAGCTGGAAATGTTATGTGGCTCTACTGTGTCAGGATGGCAGAGCGGTCTAAGGCGCTGCGTTCAGGTCGCTGTCCACTTCTTTGAGCGTGGGTTCGAATCCCACTTCTGACAATTCTCACTTTTTTTGGAGTCGTCAGAAATATCAGTATCTTTAAGAATCATCAGTGGAAATGTTAGTTAATTAATTTATTAAACAGTTTTTGCTACAAAGAAAGGAAAATGATATATTGTGTTATCTTCTACTTTGCCAGGAAATTTTATTTTCGTAATTTACTGTCCAAGATATTCACTCAAATTTTAATATCTAAATGTAGCTGGGAATGTTATGTGGCTCTGCGGTGTCAGGATGGACGAGTGGTCTAAGGCGCTGCGTTCAGGTCGCAGTCCACTTCTGTGGGCGTGGGCTCGATTCCCACTTCTGGCAGTTTTCACTTTTTTCAGAGTCACCAGAAATATCAGTACACTGCAAACGCACTGAAACACTTTTGCAACACTAACTGAACATAAAAATCAACACTTCTGATTAGAATCGTATTCGATTGTGCTGTTTCGATTATGCATGGTTCTGTTCATTTTTAAAATTGTGTAATTTTAAAGGCACCATCTTGAAAATATCTTGAAGATTTGTTGCATATGTTGTTTTATAGTGTACTAAATTGTAAAAGTTTACGATTTGTTGTTAATTTGGGGACAAAGTGTTGTGCTGCACAACACTATTTTAAAAAACTATTTTCATCAACACTATTTGCAACAGTTTTCTACACAATTAACAACATTATTTTTAGAACACATTTCTGAATAGCAATACTTTTGCAACATATTAAGAAGTTATTTCTAGAGAGCAGCACTTTTACAATATATTAAGAACGCAATCACAACACAAAACACATTTCGCAACATAATAATGTGTTGTGAATTTGAGGACAAAAGTGTTCCAAAATGTAATTATTTTTGCGTTTTGAGTTTTTGCAGTGTATCTTTAAGAATCATCAGTGAGAATGTTAGTTAATTATTTTATTAAATAGTTTTTGTTACAAAGAAAGGTTGGTTGATTTTTATCGTCCGATTATCTACGCTAATGGGATATAGGACCAGGGGGAGTGCCCTCCGTGGGGGTCTTTCTAAGGGAAGTTACAAAGAAAGGAAAATGATACATTGTGTTATCTTCTACTTTGCCAGGAAATTTTATTTTCGTAATTTACTGTCCAGATATTCACTCAAATTTTAATATCTAAATGCAGCTGGGAATGTTATGTGGTTCTACTGTGTCAGGATGGCCGAGTGGTCTAAGGCGCTGCGTTCAGGACGCAGTCCACTTCTGTGGGCGTGGGCTCGAATCCCTCTTCTGACAATTTTCACTTTTTTCAGAGTCGTCAGAAATATCAGTATCTTTAAGAATCATCAGTGAGAATGTTAGTTAATTATTTTATTAAATAGTTTTTGCTACAAAGAAAGGAAACTGATATAGTGTGTTATCTTCTACTTTGCCAGGAAATTTTATTTTCGTAATTTACTGTCCAGATATTCACTCAAATTTTAATATCTAAATACAGCTGGGAATGTTATGTGGCTCTACTGTGTCAGGATGGCCGAGTGGTCTAAAGCGCTGCGTTTAGGTCGCAGTCCACCTCTGTGGGCGTGGGTTCGAATCCCACTTCTGGCTATTTTCACTTTTTTTCAGAGTCGTCAGAAATATCAGTATCTATAAGAATCATCAGTGAGACTGTTAGTTAATTATTTTATTAAATAGTTTTTGCTACAAAGAAAGGAAAATGATATGTTGTGTTATCTTCTACTTTGCCAGGAAATTTTATTTTCGTAATTTACTGTCCAGATATTCACTTAAATTTTAATATATAAATGCAGCTGGAAAAGTTATGTGGCTCTACTGTGTCAGGATGGCAGAGCGGTCTAAGGCGCTGCGTTCAGATCGCTGTCCACTTCTTTGAGCGTGGGTTCGAATCCCACTTCTGACAATTCTCACTTTTTTTGGAGTCGTCAGAAATATCAGTATCTTTAAGAATCATCAGTGAGAATGTTAGTTAATTATTTTATTAAATAGTTTTTGCTACAAAGAAAGGAAAATGATATATTGTGTTATCTTCTACTTTGCAAGGAAATTTTATTTTCGTAATTTACTGTCCAGAAATTCACTCAAATTTTAATATCTAAATGCAGCTGGGAATGTTATGTGGCTCTACTGTGTCAGGATGGCCGAGTGATCTAAGGCGCTGCGTTCAGGTCGCAGTCCACTTCTGTGGGCGTGGGTTCGAATCCCACTTCTGACAATTTTCACTTTTTCAGATTCGTCAGAAATATCAGTATCTTTAAGAATCATCAGTGAGAATGTTAGTTAATTACTTTATTAAATAGTTTTTGGTACAAATAAAGGAAAATGATATATTGTGTTATCTTCTACTTTGCAAGGAAATTTTATTTTCGTAATTTACTGTCCAGATATTCACTCAAATTTTAATATCTAAATGCAGCTGGGAATGTTATGTGGCTGTATTGTGTCAGAATGGCCGAGTGGTCTAAGGCGCTGCGTTCAGGTCGCACTACACTTCTGTGGGTGTGGGTTCTAATCCCACTTCTGACAATTTTCACTTTTTCAGATTCGTCAGAAATATCAGTATTTTTAAGAATCATCAGTGAGAATATTAGTTAATTTTTTTATTAAATAGCTTTTGCTACAAAGAAAGGAAAATGATATATTGTGTTATCTTCTACTTTGCAAGGAAATTTTATTTTCGTAATTTACTGTCCAGATATTCACTCAAATTTTAATATCTAAATGCAGCTGGGAATGTTATGTGGCTCTACTGTGTCAGGATGGCCGAGTGCTCTAAGGCGCTGCGTTCAGGTCGCAGTCCACTTCTTTGGGCGTGGGTTCGAATCCCACTTCTGACAATTTTCAATTTCGTCAGAAATATCAGTATCTTTAAGATTCATCAGTGAGAATGTTAGTTAATTATTTTATTAAATAGTTTTTGCTACAAAGAAAGGAAAATGATATATTGTGTTATCTTCTACTTTGCAAGGAAATTTTATTTTCGTAATTTACTGTCCAGAAATTCACTCAAATTTTAATATCTAAATGCAGCTGGGAATGTTATGTGGCTCTACTGTGTCAGGACGGCCGAGTGGTCTAAGTCGCTGCGTTCAGGTCGCAGTCCACTTCTGTGGGCGTGGGTTCGAATCCCACTTCTGACAATTTTCACTTTTT
This sequence comes from Maratus speculifer, assembly GCA_964019185.1. NCBI lineage: Eukaryota > Metazoa > Arthropoda > Arachnida > Araneae > Salticidae > Maratus > Maratus speculifer. The sequence continues at coordinate 137,042,913 of OZ025302.1, read as the reverse complement.
CAGATTCGTCAGAAATATCAGTATCTTTAAGAATCATCAGTGAGAATGTTAGTTAATTACTTTATTAAATAGTTTTTGGTACAAATAAAGGAAAATGATATATTGTGTTATCTTCTACTTTGCAAGGAAATTTTATTTTCGTAATTTACTGTCCAGATATTCACTCAAATTTTAATATCTAAATGCAGCTGGGAATGTTATGTGGCTGTATTGTGTCAGAATGGCCGAGTGGTCTAAGGCGCTGCGTTCAGGTCGCACTCCACTTCTGTGGGTGTGGGTTCTAATCCCACTTCTAACAATTTTCACTTTTTCAGATTCGTCAGAAATATCAGTATCTTTAAGAATCATCAGTGAGAATGTTAGTTAATTATTTTATTAAATAGTTTTTGCTACAAAGAAAGGAAAATGATATATTGTGTTATCTTCTACTTTGCAAGAAAATTTTATTTTCGTAATTTACTGTCCAGATATTCACTCAAATTTTAATATCTAAATGCAACTGGGAATGTTATGTGGCTCTACTGTGTCACGATGGTAGAGTGGTCTAAGGCGCTGCGTTCAGGTCTCAGTCCACTTCTGTGGACGTGGGTTCGAATCCCACTTTTGGCTATTTTCACTTTTTTTCAGAGTCGTCAGAAATATCAGTATCTTTAAGAATCATCAGTGAGAATGTTAGTTAATTATTTTATTAAATAGTTTTTACTACAAAGAAAGCAAAATGGTATATTGTGTTATCTTTGCCAGGAAATTATATTTTCGTAATTTACTGTCCAGATATTCACTCAAATTTTAATATCTAAATGCAGCTGGGAATGTTATGTGGCTCTATTGTGTCAGGATGGCCAAGTGGTCTAAGGCGCTGCGTTCTGGTCGCAGTCCACTTCTGTGGGCGTGGGTTCGAATCCGACTTCTAACAATTTTCACTTTTTCAGATTCGTCAGAAATATCAGTATCTTTAAGAATCATCAGTGGGAATGTTAGTTAATTATTTTATTAAATAGTTTTTGCTACAAAGAAAGGAAAATGATATGTTGTGTTATCTTCTACTTTGCCAGGAAATTTTATTTTCGTAATTTACTCTCCAGATATTCACTCAAATTTTAATATCTAAATGCAGCTGGGAATGTTATGTGGCTCTACTGTGTCACGATGGCAGAGTGGTCTAAGGCGCTGCGTTCAGGTCGCAGGCCACTTCTGTGGGCGTGGGTTCGAATCCCACTTCTAACAATTTTCACTTTTTCAGATTCGTCAGAAATATCAGTATCTTTAAGAATCATCAGTGGGAATGTTAGTTAATTATTTTATTAAATAGTTTTTGCTACAAAGAAAGGAAAATGATATATTGTGTTATCTTTGCCAGGAAATTTTATTTTCGTAATTTACTGTCCAGATATTCACTCAAATTTTAATATCTAAATGCAGCTGGGAATGTTATGTAGCTCTACTGTGTCAGGATGGCCGAGTGGTCTAAGGCGCTACGTTCAGGAAACAGTGCAATTCTGTGGGCGTGGGTTCGAATCCCACTGCTGACAATTTTCACTTTTTTCAGAGTCGTCAGAAATATCAGTACCTTTAAGAATCATCAGTGGGAATGTTAGTTAATTATTTTATTAAATAGTTTTTGCTACAAAGAAAGGAAACTGATATAGTGTGTTATCTTCTACTTTGCCAGGAAATTTTATTTTCGCAATTTACTGTCCAGATATTCACTCAAATTTTAATATCTAAAAGCAGCTGGGAATGTTATGTGGCTATATTGTGTCATGATAGCCGAGTGGTCTAAGGCGCTGCGTTTAGGTAGCGGTCCGCTTCTGTGGGCGTGGGCTCGATTCCCACTTCTGGCAATTTTCACTTTTTTCAGAGTCATCAGAAATATCAGTACACTGCAAACGCACTGAAACACTTTTGCAACACTAACTGAACATAAAAATCAACACTTCTGACTAGTATCGTATTCGATTGTGCTGTTTCGATTATGCATGGTTCTGTTCATTTTTAAAATTGTGTAATTTTAAAGGCACCATCTTGGAAATATCTTGAAGATTTGTTGCATAAGTTGTTTTATAGTGTACTAAATTGTAAAAGTTTACGATTTGTTGTTAATTTGAGGACAAAGTGTTGTGCTGCACAACACTATTTTAAAAAACTATTTTCATCAACACTATTTACAACAGTTTTCTACACAATTAACAACATTATTTTTAGAACACATTTCTAAATAGCAATACTTTTGCAACATATTAAGAAGTTATTTCTAGAGAGCAGCACTTTTACAATATATTAAGAACGCAATCACAACACAAAACACATTTCGCAACATAATAATGTGTTGTGAATTTGAGGACAAAAGTGTTCCAAAATGTGTTTATTTTTGCATTTTGAGTTTTTGCAGTGTATCTTTAAGAATCATCAGTGAAAATGTTAGTTAATTATTTTATTAAATAGTTTTTGCTACAAAGAAAGGAAAATGATATATTGTGTTATCTTCTACTTTGCCAGGAAATTTTATTTTCGTAATTTACTGTCCAGATATTCACTCAAATTTTAATATCTAATTGCAGCTGTGATTGTTATGTGGCTTTACTGTGTCAGGATGGCCGAGTGGTCTAAGGCGCTGCGTTTAGGTCGCAATCCACTTCTGTGGGCGTGGGTTCGAATCCCACTTCTGGCGATTTTCACTTTTTTTTCAGAGTCGTCAGAAATATCAGTATCTTTAAGAATCATCAGTGAGAATGTTAGTTAATTATTTTATTAAATAGTTTTTACTACAAAGAAAGGAAACTGATATAGTGTGTTATCTTCTACTTTGCAGGGAAATTTTATTTTCGTAATTTACTGTCCAGATAGTCAGTCAAATTTTAATATCTAAATGCAGCTGGGAATGTTATGTGGCTCTACTGTGTCAGGATGGCCGAGTGGTCTAAGGCGCTGCGTTCAGGGCGCAGTTCACTTCTGTGGGCGTGGGCTCGAATCCCTCTTCTGACAATTTTCACTTTTTTTCAGAGTCGTCAGAAATATCAGTATCTTTAAGAATCATCAGTGAGAATGTTAGTTAATTATTTTATTAAATAGTTTTTACTACAAAGAAAGGAAAATGATATATTGTGTTATCTTTGCCAGGAAATTTTATTTTCGTAATTTACTGTCCAGATATTCACTCAAATTTTAATATCTAATTGCAGCTGTGATTGTTATGTAGCTTTACTGTGTCAGGATGGCCGAGTGGTCTAAGGCGCGGCGTTCAGGTCGCAGTCCACTTCTGTGGGCGTGGATTCGAATCCCTCTTCAGACAATTTTCACTTTTTTCAGAGTCGTCAGAAATATCAGTATCTTTAATAATCATCAGTGAGAATGTTAGTTAATTATTTTATTAAATAGTTTTTGCTACAAAGAAAGGAAAATGATATATTGTGTTATCTTCTATTTTGCCAGGAAATTTTATTTTCGTAATTTACTGTCGAGATTTTCACTCAAATTTTAATATCTAAATGCAGCTGGGAATTTGATGTGGCTCTACTGTGTCAGGATGGCCGAGTGATCTAAGGCGCTGCGTTCAGGTCGCAATCCACTTCCGTGGGCGTGAGTTTTAATCCCACTTCTGACAAGTTTCACTTTTTTCAGAGTCGTCAGAAATATCAGTATCTTTAATAATCATCAGTGAAAATGTTAGTTAATTATTTTATTAAATAGTTTTTGCTACAAAGAAAGGAAAATGATATATTGTGTTATCTTCTACTTTGCCAGGAAATTTTATTTTCGTAATTTACTGTCCAGATATTCACTCAAATTTTAATATCTAAATGCAGCTGGGAATGTTATGTGGCTTTACTGTGTCAATATGGCAGTGGTCTAAGGCGCTACGTTCAGGAAGCAGTCCACTTCTGTGGGCGTGGGTTCGAATCCCACTGCTGACAATTTTCACTTTTTTAGAGTCGTCAGAAATATCAGTATCTTTAAGAATCATCAGTGAGAATGTTAGTAAATTATTTTATTAAATAGTTTTTTCTACAAAGAAAGGAAAATGATATATTGTGTTATCTTCTACTTTGCCAGGAAATTTTATTTTCGTAATTTACTGTCCAGATATTCACTCAAATTTTTATATCTAAATGCAGCTGGGAATGTTATGTGGCTCTACTGTGTCAGGATGGCCGAGTGGTCTAAGGCGCTACGTTCAGGTCGCAGTCCACTTCTGTGGGCGTGGGCTCGAATCCCACTTCTGACAATTTTCACTTTTTTCAGAGTCGTCAGAAATATCAGTACACTGCAAACGCACTGAAACACTTTTGCAACACTAAGTGAACATAAAAATCAACACTTCTGACTAGAATCGTATTCGATTGTGCTGTTTCGATTATGCATGGTTCTGTTCATTTTTAAAATTGTGTAATTTTAAAGGCACCATCTTGAAAATATCTTGAAGATTTGTTGCATATGTTTTTTTATAGTGTACTAAATTGTAAAAGTTTACGATTTGTTGTTAATTTGGGGACAAAGTGTTGTGCTGCACAACACTATTTTAAGAAACTATTTTCATCAACCCTATTTACAACAGTTTTCTACACAATTAACAACATTATTTTTAGAACACATTTCTGAATAGCAATACTTTTGCAACATATTAAGAACTTATATCTAGAGAGCAGCACTTTTACAATATATTAAGAACGCAATCACAACACAAAACACATTTCGCAACATAATAATGTGTTGTGAATTTGAGGACAAAAGTGTTCCAAAATGTGTTTATTTTTGCGTTTTGAGTTTTTGCAGTGTATCTTTAAGAATCATCAGTGAGAATGTTAGTTAATTATTTTATTAAATAGTTTTTGTTACAAAGAAAGGTTGGTTGATTTTTGTCGTCCGATTATCTACGCTAATGGGATATAGGACCAGGGGGAGTGCCCTCCGTCGGGGGCTTTCTAAGGGAAGTTACAAAGAAAGGAAAATGATATATTGTGTTATCTTCTACTTTGCGAGGAAATTTTATTTTCGTAACTTACTGTCCAGATATTCAATCAAATTTTAATATCTAAATGCAGCTGGAAATGTTATGTGGTTCTACTGTGTCAGGATGGCCGAGTGGTCTAAGGCGCTGCGTTCAGGTCGCAGTCCACTTCTGTGGGCGTGGGTTCGAATCCCTCTTCTGACAATTTTCACTTATTTCAGAGTCGTCAGTTCATTGGTTGGTTGATTTTTGTCGTCCGATTATCTACGCTAATTGAATATAGGACCAGGGGGAGTGCCCTCCGTGGGGGTCTTTCTAAGGGAACCTAACCCGTATTTACGCATGGTTCGAAGAAAATTACGGAAAACTCCGAACGGTTAGGGCGACAGCCGCGATTGGGTTCGAACCCAGCACCTACCGTCTACCAGTTGAGAGGTCCGTACCTCTCGGCCACTGGTGGGGCCAGAGTCGTCAGAAATATCATTATCTTTAAGAATCATCAGTGAGAATGTTAGTTAATTATTTTATTAAATAGTTTTTGCTACAAAGAAAGGAAAATGATATATTGTGTTATCTTCTACTTTGCCAGGAAATTTTATTTTCGTAATTTACTGTCCAGATATTCACTCAAATTTTAATATCTAAATGCAGCTGGGAATGTTATGCGGCGTTGCTGTGTCAGGATAGCCGAGTGGTCTAAGGCGCGGCGTTCAGGTCGCAGTCCACTTCTGACAATTTTCACTTTTTTCAGAGTCATCAGAAATATCAGTATCTTTAAGAATCATCAGTGAGAATGTTAGTTAATTATTTTATGAAATAGTTTTTTCTACAAAGAAAGGAAAATGATATATTGTGTTATCTTCTACATTGCCAGGAAATTTCATTTTCGTAATTTACTGTCCAGATATTCACTCAAATTTTAATATCTAAATGCAGCTGGGAATGTTATGTGGCTTTACTGTGTCAGGATATCCGAATGGTCTAAGGCGCGGCGTTCAGGTCGCAGTCCACTTCTGACAATTTTCACTTTTTTCAGAGTCGTCAGAAATATCAGTATCTTTAAGAATCATCAGTGAGAATGTTAGTTAATTATTTTATTAAATAGTTTTTTCTACAAAGAAAGGAAAATGATATATTGTGTTATCTTCTACTTTGCCAGGAAATTTTATTTTCGTAATTTACTGTCCAGATATTTACTCAAATTTTTATATCTAAATGCAGCTGGGAATGTTATGTGGTTTTATTGTGTCAGGATGGCCGAGTGGTCTAAGGCGCTGCGTTCTGGTCGCAATCCACTTCCGTGGGCGTGGGTTTTAATCCCACTTCTGACAATTTTCTCTTTTTTCAGAGTCGTCAGAAATATCAGTATCTTTAAGAATCATCAGTGAGAATGTTAGTTAATTATTTTACTAAATAGTTTTTTCTACAAAGAAAGGAAATTGATATATTGTGTAATCTTCTACTTTGCTAGGAAATTTTATTTTCGTAATTTACTGTCCAGATATTCACTCATATTTTAATATCTAAATGCAGCTGGGAATGTTATGTGGCTCTACTGTGTCAGGATGGCCGAGTGATCTAAGGCGCTGCATTCAGGTCGCAGTCCACTTCTGTGGGTTCGAATCCCACTTCTGATAATTTTCACTTTTTTCAGAGTCGTCAGAAATATCAGTATCTTTAAGAATCATCAGTGAGAATGTTAGTTAATTATTTTATGAAATAGTTTTTTCTACAAAGAAAGGAAAATGATATATTGTGGTATCTTCTACTTTGCCAGGAAATTTTATTTTCGTAATTTACTGTCCAGATAGTCACTCAAATTTTAATATTTAAATGCAGCTGGGAATGTTATGTGGCGTTGCTGTGTCAGGATAGCCGAGTGGTCTAAGGCGCGGCGTTCAGGTCGCAGTCCACTTCTGACAATTTTCACTTTTTTCAGAGTCATCAGAAATATCAGTATCTTTAAGAATCATCAGTGAGAATGTTAGTTAATTATTTTATGAAATAGTTTTTTCTACAAAGAAAGGAAAATGATATAATGTGGTATCTTCTACTTTGCCAGGAAATTTTATTTTCGTAATTTACTGTCCAGATAGTCACTCAAATTTTAATATTTAAATGCAGCTGGGAATGTTATGTGGCGTTGCTGTGTCAGGATAGCCGAGTGGTCTAAGGCGCGGCGTTCAGGTCGCAGTCCACTTCTGACAATTTTCACTTTTTTCAGAGTCATCAGAAATATCACTATCTTTAAGAGTCATCAGTGAGAATGTTAGTTAATTATTTTATTAAATAGTTTTTACTACAAAGAAAGGAAAATGATATATTGTGTTATCTTTGTCAGGAAATTTTATTTTCGTAATTTACTGTCCAGATATTCACTCAAATTTTAATATCTAAATGCAGCTGGGAATGTTATGTGGCCCTACTGTGTCAGGATGCCCGAGTGGTCTAAGGCGCTGCGTTCAGGTCGCAATCTTCAGACAATTTTCGCCGACTTCTGACAATTTTCAGAGTCGTCAGAAATATCAGTATCTTTAAGAAACATCAGTGAAAATGTTAGTTAATTATTTTATTAAATAGTTTTTGCTACAAAGAAAGGAAAATGATATATTGTGTTATCTTCTACTTTGCCAGGAAATTTTATTTTCGTAATTTACTGTCCAGAAATTCACTCAAATTTTAATATCTAAATGCAGCTGGGAATGTTATGTGGCTCTACTGTGTCAGGACGGCCGAGTGGTCTAAGGCGCTGCGTTCAGGTCGCAGTCCACTTCTGTGGGCGTGGGTTCGAATCCCACTTCTGACAATTTTCACTTTTTCAGATTCGTCAGAAATATCAGTATCTTTAAGAATCATCAGTGAGAATGTTAGTTAATTACTTTATTAAATAGTTTTTGGTACAAATAAAGGAAAATGATATATTGTGTTATCTTCTACTTTGCAAGGAAATTTTATTTTCGTAATTTACTGTCCAGATATTCACTCAAATTTTAATATCTAAATGCAGCTGGGAATGTTATGTGGCTGTATTGTGTCAGAATGGCCGAGTGGTCTAAGGCGCTGCGTTCAGGTCGCACTCCACTTCTGTGGGTGTGGGTTCTAATCCCACTTCTAACAATTTTCACTTTTTCAGATTCGTCAGAAATATCAGTATCTTTAAGAATCATCAGTGAGAATGTTAGTTAATTATTTTATTAAATAGTTTTTGCTACAAAGAAAGGAAAATGATATATTGTGTTATCTTCTACTTTGCAAGAAAATCTTATTTTCGTAATTTACTGTCCAGATATTCACTCAAATTTTAATATCTAAATGCAACTGGGAATGTTATGTGGCTCTACTGTGTCACGATGGTAGAGTGGTCTAAGGCGCTGCGTTCAGGTCTCAGTCCACTTCTGTGGACGTGGGTTCGAATCCCACTTTTGGCTATTTTCACTTTTTTTCAGAGTCGTCAGAAATATCAGTATCTTTAAGAATCATCAGTGAGAATGTTAGTTAATTATTTTATTAAATAGTTTTTACTACAAAGAAAGCAAAATGGTATATTGTGTTATCTTTGCCAGGAAATTATATTTTCGTAATTTACTGTCCAGATATTCACTCAAATTTTTATCTAAATGCAGCTGGGTATGTTATGTGGCTCTACTGTGTCAGGATGGCAGAGTGGTCTAAGGCGCTGCGTTCAGGTCGCAGTCCACTTCTGTGAGCGTGGGTTCGAATACCACTTCTGGCTATTTCCACTTTTTTTCAGAGTCGTCAGAAATAACAGTATCTTTAAGAATCATCAGTGAGACTGTTAGTTAATTATTTTATTAAATATTTTTTGCTACAAAGAAAGAAAAATGATATGTTGTGTTATCTTCTACTTTGCCAGGAAATTTTATTTTCGTAATTTACTGTCCAGATATTCACTCAAATTTTAATATCTAAATGCTGCTGGGAATGTTATATGGCCTTACTGTGTCATGATAGCCGAGTGGTCTAAGGCGCTGCGTTCAGGTCGCTGTCCACTTCTGTGGCCGTGGGTTCGAATACCACTTCTGGCTATTTTCACTTTTTTTCAGAGTCGTCAGAGATATCAGTATCTTTAAGAATCATCAGTGAGACTGTTAGTTAATTATTTTATTAAATATTTTTTGCTACAAAGAAAGGAAAATGATATGTTGTGTTATCTTCTACTTTGCCAGGAAATTTTATTTTCGTAATTTACTGTCCAGATATTCACTCAAATTTTAATATCTAAATGCAGCTGGGAATGTTATGTGGCTCTACTGTGTCAGGATGGCCGAGTGCTCTAAGGCGCTGCGTTCAGGTCGCAGTCCACTTCTTTGGGCGTGGGTTCGAATCCCACTTCTGACAATCTTCAATTTCGTCAGAAATATAAGTATCTTAAAGATTCATCAGTGAGAATGTTAGTTAATTATTTTATTAAATAGTTTTTGCTACAAAGAAAGGAAAATGATATATTGTGTTATCTTCTACTTTGCAAGGAAATTTTATTTTCGTAATTTACTGTCCAGAAATTCACTCAAATTTTAATATCTAAATGCAGCTGGGAATGTTATGTGGCTCTACTGTGTCAGGACGGCCGAGTGGTCTAAGGCGCTGCGTTCAGGTCGCAGTCCACTTCTGTGGGCGTGGGTTCGAATCCCACTTCTGACAATTTTCACTTTTTCAGATTCGTCAGAAATATCAGTATCTTTAAGAATCATCAGTGAGAATGTTAGTTAATTACTTTATTAAATAGTTTTTGGTACAAATAAAGGAAAATGATATATTGTGTTATCTTCTACTTTGCAAGGAAATTTTATTTTCGTAATTTACTGTCCAGATATTCACTCAAATTTTAATATCTAAATGCAGCTGGGAATGTTATGTGGCTGTATTGTGTCAGAATGGCCGAGTGGTCTAAGGCGCTGCGTTCAGGTCGCACTCCACTTCTGTGGGTGTGGGTTCTAATCCCACTTCTAACAATTTTCACTTTTTCAGATTCGTCAGAAATATCAGTATCTTTAAGAATCATCAGTGAGAATGTTAGTTAATTATTTTATTAAATAGTTTTTGCTACAAAGAAAGGAAAATGATATATTGTGTTATCTTCTACTTTGCAAGAAAATTTTATTTTCGTAATTTACTGTCCAGATATTCACTCAAATTTTAATATCTAAATGCAACTGGGAATGTTATGTGGCTCTACTGTGTCACGATGGTAGAGTGGTCTAAGGCGCTGCGTTCAGGTCTCAGTCCACTTCTGTGGACGTGGGTTCGAATCCCACTTTTGGCTATTTTCACTTTTTTTCAGAGTCGTCAGAAATATCAGTATCTTTAAGAATCATCAGTGAGAATGTTAGTTAATTATTTTATTAAATAGTTTTTACTACAAAGAAAGCAAAATGGTATATTGTGTTATCTTTGCCAGGAAATTATATTTTCGTAATTTACTGTCCAGATATTCACTCAAATTTTAATATCTAAATGCAGCTGGGAATGTTATGTGGCTCTATTGTGTCAGGATGGCCAAGTGGTCTAAGGTGCTACGTTCAGGAAGCAGTGCACTTCTGTGGGCGTGGGTTCGAATCCCACTGCTGAAAATTTTCACTTTTTTCAGAGTCGTCAGAAATATCAGTACCTTTAAGAATCATCAGTGGGAATGTTAGTTAATTATTTTATTAAAAAGTTTTTGATACAAAGAAAGGAAACTGATATAGTGTGTTATCTTCTACTTTGCCAGGAAATTTTATTTTCGTAATTTACTGTCCAGATAGTCACTCAAATTTTAATATCTAAATACAGCTGGGAATGTTATGTGGCTCTACTGTGTCAGGATGGCCGAGTGATCTAAAGCGCTGCGTTCAGGTCGCAGTCCACTTCTGTGGGCGTGGGTTCGAATACCACTTCTGTTAATTTTCACTTTTTCAGATTCGTCAGAAATATCAATATCTTTAAGAATCATCAGTGAGTATGTTACTTAATTATTTTATTAAATAGTTTTTGCTACAAAGAAAGGAAAATGATATATTGTGTTATCTTCTACTTTGCCAGGAAATTTTATTTTCGTAATTTACTGTCCAGATATTCACTCAAATTTTAATATCTAATTGCAGCTGTGATTGTTATGTGGCTTTACTGTGTCAGGATGGCCGAGTGGTCTAAGGCGCTGCGTTTAGGTCGCAGGCCACTTCTGTGGGCGTGGGTTCGAATCCCACTTCTAACAATTTTCACTTTTTCAGATTCGTCAGAAATATCAGTATCTTTAAGAATCATCAGTGGGAATGTTAGTTAATTATTTTATTAAATAGTTTTTGCTACAAAGAAAGGAAAATGATATATTGTGTTATCTTTGCCAGGAAATTTTATTTTCGTAATTTACTGTCCAGATATTCACTCAAATTTTAATATCTAAATGCAGCTGGGAATGTTATGTAGCTCTACTGTGTCAGGATGGCCGAGTGGTCTAAGGCGCTACGTTCAGGAAACAGTGCAATTCTGTGGGCGTGGGTTCGAATCCCACTGCTGACAATTTTCACTTTTTTCAGAGTCGTCAGAAATATCAGTACCTTTAAGAATCATCAGTGGGAATGTTAGTTAATTATTTTATTAAATAGTTTTTGCTACAAAGAAAGGAAACTGATATAGTGTGTTATCTTCTACTTTGCCAGGAAATTTTATTTTCGCAATTTACTGTCCAGATATTCACTCAAATTTTAATATCTAAAAGCAGCTGGGAATGTTATGTGGCTATATTGTGTCATGATAGCCGAGTGGTCTAAGGCGCTGCGTTTAGGTAGCGGTCCGCTTCTGTGGGCGTGGGCTCGATTCCCACTTCTGGCAATTTTCACTTTTTTCAGAGTCATCAGAAATATCAGTACACTGCAAACGCACTGAAACACTTTTGCAACACTAACTGAACATAAAAATCAACACTTCTGACTAGTATCGTATTCGATTGTGCTGTTTCGATTATGCATGGTTCTGTTCATTTTTAAAATTGTGTAATTTTAAAGGCACCATCTTGGAAATATCTTGAAGATTTGTTGCATAAGTTGTTTTATAGTGTACTAAATTGTAAAAGTTTACGATTTGTTGTTAATTTGAGGACAAAGTGTTGTGCTGCACAACACTATTTTAAAAAACTATTTTCATCAACACTATTTACAACAGTTTTCTACACAATTAACAACATTATTTTTAGAACACATTTCTAAATAGCAATACTTTTGCAACATATTAAGAAGTTATTTCTAGAGAGCAGCACTTTTACAATATATTAAGAACGCAATCACAACACAAAACACATTTCGCAACATAATAATGTGTTGTGAATTTGAGGACAAAAGTGTTCCAAAATGTGTTTATTTTTGCATTTTGAGTTTTTGCAGTGTATCTTTAAGAATCATCAGTGAAAATGTTAGTTAATTATTTTATTAAATAGTTTTTGCTACAAAGAAAGGAAAATGATATATTGTGTTATCTTCTACTTTGCCAGGAAATTTTATTTTCATAATTTACTGTCCAGATATTCACTCAAATTTTAATATCTAATTGCAGCTGTGATTGTTATGTGGCTTTACTGTGTCAGGATGGCCGAGTGGTCTAAGGCGCTGCGTTTAGGTCGCAATCCACTTCTGTGGGCGTGGGTTCGAATCCCACTTCTGGCGATTTTCACTTTTTTTTCAGAGTCGTCAGAAATATCAGTATCTTTAAGAATCATCAGTGAGAATGTTAGTTAATTATTTTATTAAATAGTTTTTACTACAAAGAAAGGAAACTGATATAGTGTGTTATCTTCTACTTTGCAGGGAAATTTTATTTTCGTAATTTACTGTCCAGATAGTCAGTCAAATTTTAATATCTAAATGCAGCTGGGAATGTTATGTGGCTCTACTGTGTCAGGATGGCCGAGTGGTCTAAGGCGCTGCGTTCAGGGCGCAGTTCACTTCTGTGGGCGTGGGCTCGAATCCCTCTTCTGACAATTTTCACTTTTTTTCAGAGTCGTCAGAAATATCAGTATCTTTAAGAATCATCAGTGAGAATGTTAGTTAATTATTTTATTAAATAGTTTTTACTACAAAGAAAGGAAAATGATATATTGTGTTATCTTTGCCAGGAAATTTTATTTTCGTAATTTACTGTCCAGATATTCACTCAAATTTTAATATCTAATTGCAGCTGTGATTGTTATGTGGCTTTACTGTGTCAGGATGGCCGAGTGGTCTAAGGCGCGGCGTTCAGGTCGCAGTCCACTTCTGTGGGCGTGGATTCGAATCCCTCTTCAGACAATTTTCACTTTTTTCAGAGTCGTCAGAAATATCAGTATCTTTAATAATCATCAGTGAGAATGTTAGTTAATTATTTTATTAAATAGTTTTTGCTACAAAGAAAGGAAAATGATATATTGTGTTATCTTCTATTTTGCCAGGAAATTTTATTTTCGTAATTTACTGTCGAGATTTTCAATCAAATTTTAATATCTAAATGCAGCTGGGAATTTGATGTGGCTCTACTGTGTCAGGATGGCCGAGTGATCTAAGGCGCTGCGTTCAGGTCGCAATCCACTTCCGTGGGCGTGAGTTTTAATCCCACTTCTGACAAGTTTCACTTTTTTCAGAGTCGTCAGAAATATCAGTATCTTTAATAATCATCAGTGAAAATGTTAGTTAATTATTTTATTAAATAGTTTTTGCTACAAAGAAAGGAAAATGATATATTGTGTTATCTTCTACTTTGCCAGGAAATTTTATTTTCGTAATTTACTGTCCAGATATTCACTCAAATTTTAATATCTAAATGCAGCTGGGAATGTTATGTGGCTTTACTGTGTCAATATGGCAGTGGTCTAAGGCGCTACGTTCAGGAAGCAGTCCACTTCTGTGGGCGTGGGTTCGAATCCCACTGCTGACAATTTTCACTTTTTTAGAGTCGTCAGAAATATCAGTATCTTTAAGAATCATCAGTGAGAATGTTAGTAAATTATTTTATTAAATAGTTTTTTCTACAAAGAAAGGAAAATGATATATTGTGTTATCTTCTACTTTGCCAGGAAATTTTATTTTCGTAATTTACTGTCCAGATATTCACTCAAATTTTTATATCTAAATGCAGCTGGGAATGTTATGTGGCTCTACTGTGTCAGGATGGCCGAGTGGTCTAAGGCGCTGCATTCAGGTCGCAGTCCACTTCTGTGGGTTCGAATCCCACTTCTGATAATTTTCACTTTTTTCAGAGTCGTCAGAAATATCAGTATCTTTAAGAATCATCAGTGAGAATGTTAGTTAATTATTTTATGAAATAGTTTTTTCTACAAAGAAAGGAAAATGATATAATGTGGTATCTTCTACTTTGCCAGGAAATTTTATTTTCGTAATTTACTGTCCAGATAGTCACTCAAATTTTAATATTTAAATGCAGCTGGGAATGTTATGTGGCGGTGCTGTGTCAGGATAGCCGAGTGGTCTAAGGCGCGGCGTTCAGGTCGCAGTCCACTTCTGACAATTTTCACTTTTTTCAGAGTCATCAGAAATATCAGTATCTTTAAGAATCATCAGTGAGAATGTTAGTTAATTATTTTATGAAATAGTTTTTTCTACAAAGAAAGGAAAATGATATAATGTGGTATCTTCTACTTTGCCAGGAAATTTTATTTTCGTAATTTACTGTCCAGATAGTCACTCAAATTTTAATATTTAAATGCAGCTGGGAATGTTATGTGGCGTTGCTGTGTCAGGATAGCCGAGTGGTCTAAGGCGCGGCGTTCAGGTCGCAGTCCACTTCTGACAATTTTCACTTTTTTCAGAGTCATCAGAAATATCACTATCTTTAAGAATCATCAGTGAGAATGTTAGTTAATTATTTTATTAAATAGTTTTTACTACAAAGAAAGGAAAATGATATATTGTGTTATCTTTGTCAGGAAATTTTATTTTCGTAATTTACTGTCCAGATATTCACTCAAATTTTAATATCTAAATGCAGCTGGGAATGTTATGTGGCCCTACTGTGTCAGGATGCCCGAGTGGTCTAAGGCGCTGCGTTCAGGTCGCAATCTTCAGACAATTTTCGCCGACTTCTGACAATTTTCAGAGTCGTCAGAAATATCAGTATCTTTAAGAAACATCAGTGAAAATGTTAGTTAATTATTTTATTAAATAGTTTTTGCTACAAAGAAAGGAAAATGATATATTGTGTTATCTTCTACTTTGCCAGGAAATTTTATTTTCGTAATTTACTGTCCAGATATTCACTCAAATTTTAATATCTAAATGCAGCTGGGAATGTTATGTGGCCCTACTGTGTCAGGATGGCCGAGTGTTCTAAGGCGCTACGTTCAGGAAGCAGTCCACTTCTGTGGGCGTGGGTTCGAGTCCCGCTGCTGAAAATTTTCACTCTTTTCAGAGTCGTTAGAAATATCAGTATCTTTAAGAATCATCAGTGAGAATGTTACTTAATTATTTCATTAAATAATTTTTGCTACAAAGAAATAAAAATAATATATTGTGTTATCTTCTGCAGCACACAGTAAATTCAGCTAATCAATGTATAATAGACGTTAAAAACTTTAATGAAAAATTACGTACTACTTACAATGTAAAGTAGAAATAATTCCCTACAGTTTCGAACTATAAACTTGTTCATCATCAGGGAAACATTAAGAGACAAATCCAACACGTTACAAAGTTTACATAATACAATACTCTACTGAGCAAGTTTTATTGTTCGAAATTGTAGGAAACTAATTCTACTTTATATTATAAGTAGTACGCAATTTTTAAATAAAAGTTTTTAACATCTATTACACACTGATGAGCCGAATTTATTATTTGTTGTATTATCAAACAGTCTAATAAGTCTTTTTATTATAGTTTTCATCTGCTTTGCTAGGAAATTTTATTTTCTTAATTTACTGTTCGGATATTCACTCAAATTTTAATATCGAAATGCAGCTGGCAATGTTATGCGAATGTTTTGTGTCAGGGTGGCCGAGTAGTTTAAGGCGCTGCGTTCAGGTCGCGGTCCATTTCTGTGGGCGTGGGTTCGAATCCCATTTCTTACAATCGTCACTTTTTTTAGAGTCGTCAGAAATATCAGTATCTATAAGAATCACCAGTGAGAATGTTACTTAATTATTTCATTATACAGTTTTTGCTACAACGAAATGAAAATAGGCTAGGAATGAATAGGCCCTGCTGTTCATTCGCGATTTTCTATGGCGAATGAACAGCAGGGTAGAAAAGAGAACTTACAAAGAATTCTACAGATGGCGCTAGTTGAAATGTAAATATGAATTGCAGACGAACACATGCAGAAGTGAAAAATTTTGCCAAAATGATAGAAAAAATTAATAGAAAAGTAAAGAGTAAACGAAGTAATAACATTAAAAATTTAAGAATAACAAATAAAAAAAAATAAAATCAAAGAATAAAATAAATAAAAAAAACTGCAAATAAAAATAAATAAATAAAATGATTTAACAAATTACAATGACTATTTGGAAAATAATATTTTCAAAGACTAAAATTTTAGACTTATAAATAAATTTTATATTTTAAACAAAAATAACAAAAATAAACATAATTTTTAAGATGATCAAAACCTATCTTGCGTAATAACAGGTTCGTATATTATGTACGCCATGGATTAAACATTAACATTCTTGGAAGAATCATAAGCAAATTTTAAAAGAAATTTCATCTTTACAGTTTTTGGTTCTGCATTTTTTTTTAAACTTGTAAACATCGCACATTTTCAATTTTTACACCGCCGTATAGTAGAAAAAAGTATGTACTTTTAAATGCCATTTGTTTGAAAGCTGCATCTCAATTTGCTTTTGAGTTATTATTATTTTTCTTTTCTTTTTTTCTTTCTTTCTTTTTCTTTCTTTCTTTCTCTTTTTTTTTTTTTTTTTTTTTTTTTTTTTTTTTTTTTGTAGTTTTTAATAATTTTTGTCATCGTGTCAGCAGAAGTATTTCATTTTTAGACATTAAATGTGGACCAATCAGAAAACGAATAAAATCTGGATATCACAAAGATTCAGATATGGGTCAGGTACAAGGCCGTAGCTAGAAATGAACAATAGGGGAGGGGGGAATCAACAGAATGTAGGGGGTCTCATAAATTTTTTCTCTCTTTCTCTGACACAGAAAGATAAATTAGTGCATATTCACATTATAGGTTATGTTTCTTATTAAACTGTTGTAATAACTTCATTTTACGCTAAGAAAAGTACATGATGATGAAAATTTTGAGTGTATAACTGGTGCAAAATTAAACATCATGTTAGCTTCATATGTACAAATAGGATGAGGGAGTGTTGAAACACTTATTTCAGATACAATTTAATATTTCTGCAAAACTGTGAAAGGGTCTCCAAACTAAATTAGATGTTTGAATAGAATTTAATTGGAATTTTCGAAATACAAATTCATTGAGTGACCTTGGAATCTTTTCCATGGGGAGGGGGATCAAAATTTTTTAGGGGGGGGGGGGGCTGAGTCGCCCATAGCACCTCCTTAGCTACGGCCTTCTTTAGTATCGCTAGACCGAGAGCAACAACCGTTTCCCATATGGTTAATAGAAATTAAAGGGAAAACGCGAGAGAAGAGGGGAAAGAATTACGAAAGTAATTTTCCACGCTGAAGAGAAAAACGGAGATGATAAAAGACCACTGACCGAATAATTCATTTCTATGTTATAAAGCAAATACTTGTCCGTACAAATAAAATACGAATTTAATAACTGCATAATCGAACTACGCACTTAAACATTGAAATGAACAGAACAAGAAAAGGGTTGCTATAAACTGTCAAACATTTGCTGATTATCAGCTGACCTGCGGCAAATGGAGTAACTTCACCCATGTTCGCTAATGTTGAAATTATGGGAAGAATATGTAGAATCAGAAGTAAACAGGGAGACATAAATTCTACATTGACACCAATAAAATTTAAAGACTTATATTAACGATAAACACATTTACAAAGATATTTATTTACAGACTTCTATTTACAAGTTAAACCATCATAAGTTTTAGTTTAGTCAGAATTAATACACATTTCTCGCGGAAAGCCATCATCGAACATTCTTTCACCGAACGACAATCTCCGTTCGTTTTTCCATTTCTTCACTTCAGTTTCTTTAAATGTTGGCTTTTAAACTCGCCTCTCAGTCGGCTGCGTCACTGGATTTCCTTGTTATCAGAGTTATGATACGAGGAAGCAAATATACGAGACATATAATCGACAGGGACTTCCCACATATATATATACAGTAAAACCCTTAAATAACGGACACCTCGGGAACACAGAAATTGTCCGCTATTCGGAGGTGTCCGCTATTGGGAAAACCTCAGAGATACAAAAAATCGCTAAACAATGCTTAATATTTGGGTAATTTACATTTATATGTTCTAAAACCTCTATAATATGATTAATGAAAAATTAAAATTATTTTTTAAGAAATAAAACTTAAATAAAATTGTGCACACCTTTAAGTGCTGTTTATTACATTTTTATTAAAAAAAAAAAAAAAAAAAAACCAAGCTGAATGTAGATTTTGCCATTGCAGAATTCAGTTTCGCCTCCGAAAAAAAAAAAAAAAAAAAAAAAAAATCATTGATAGAGGTGTTTTAGAAGGGTGACCCCGTATAGAATGCAATGAACTAACTTCATTTTTCTTGTGTTTATCAATATAATATCCAGTGAAATACCCAATTGATTAGCAATTTCTCTCTGAGACATTGGAATTGCGGAATAATAAAGAGATACAATTTGATGTGCTATTTTTTAATTGAGTAGATTCATCAAAAACGGATTTTTTCTTTTGACTCTGAGAATAAGAAAATGCATTTTAACAATAAAACGAGTGGAATCCCGACGAATAAAATGTTTAAAAGACCCGATCGATTTGGTTTAAAAAAAAGCAAAAGTAATTATATTATTGAATCAATAAATAATAAATATATTTCCAAACTTAATGTCAAATTTGCCAGTTACAATTTTGCATGCAAATATTCGCACATCTTCAGTTAAAATTGTAATCTGAATGCCGGCGAAATCCAGAATTTATTTTATATGCACTCACAGAAAAAAAGTTTTATTAAAATAAATAAATAAATAAATAAATAAATAAATAAATAAATAAAAAACTAATTTTATTTTTACTGTGACATTATTTTCACTGAAAGTAAAATCTCAATCTCAGTGTCCATAATGAAAAGAAATATTGAAATGTAATATCGTTATGAGTAAAAATGCGATGCTTTAAATTAGTGACGTCATTTTCTCTTCAAATGTTTTTTAAAAGTTACTGTTATTAGTAATATGAAAAAGGCATCCGTAATAATATTGTAATTCCCATTTATCTGGTTGCTGAATGACATCATTTTCCTCATTTGAAAATTTTCTTATTTTGCTTTAGACATTAATTTTTATCATAAATTATTTTCTGTTATTTTATTTACATTATTAATATTATTTCTCAGTAAATATATATATATATATATATATTTTTTTTTTTACCTCAATTAGTGCATAATTATACGCAATCATTTTGGAAAATAAATTTTTATTATCGAGAGAAAAGCTAAACTGAGTTGCCACCATTGTTGAAGAAATATCGTAAAAAGCATTTAAAATTAAAAATAAAATATAAAAATGGAAATAAATTAAAAAATAGCTAAAATGGGCACAACTACAAACAAATAGCTTTCATTTAAAAAAAGAATTATCAAAATCGGTTGAGTAGAAAACTCAAAGCTGATGACACGACATTTTTTAGCTTGTCTGAAAGAAATAGCATCGGAGGCTAAAAAAAAGTCTGTACTGTTACAAAAGTTTATTTTTGCTTGCGATTACGTGTAATTTGTTTTACAATGTGATGTTATTGGTCATTATAGAGTTTCGAGCGGGGATGGAGATTACACTTTTTGATCATTAAAAACATGTAATCATAAAATCTTCCGGGGGGGGGGGGGCATTGAAATTTGAATGCTCTGGGAGATGTCTCTCCCAGGCAACTTCCTGAATTCAACAATGAACGTGAAAGAGTAATTTCCTCAGCCCACCCTCTACATTTACTTGTAATCACAAAATTTGTGACATATTGCCCTGAGAGTTATTTAGAGACCTTTTTACTTCTTTTTTCTTTTTTCTTTCTTTCTTTTTTTTTTCTTTCTTTTTTTTCTTTTTTTTTTTTTTTTGTTAAAAATACTTTTTTATCCTTTGCCGCCAAAAATAGTGTCCGCTATTTGGAATGTCCGTTATTCAGAGGTTAAACATGCAAAAATTTAGGTTTTGGGAGTGGGAATTGGAAAACTGTCCGTTAAATAGAGGCGTCCGCTATTCGGGAGTGTCCGTTATGGAGGTTTTACTGTATTTAATATCTCGTTTGCATTTTGTTAATTTTAAATGATTTCATTTGAATTTGATAGGCGAGGTCGATCTCTACAAAGAGCGTTGTTTATACTTTTCCGGTTTTGTTTGGAGTTTTTGTTTTCTTTTTTTTTTTAATGCGGATACTTTAATTCTTTCGAAACCGGTTCTGAAAGTGAAATTATCCTCATAAAAAAACGTGTAAACAAAACGGAAAAAATAAAAAAAAAACGGACTCGTTTTTTATAGTCGCAACGTTAGAAAATATTTTGTAACCGTATTCTGAAGCAAGTTTTTTGTTATATATATTTTCTTTTCTATGTGTTGATAGCTGATGATTGCATATGTGTGCTAATTTACTTCATTTTTTTTTTTTTTTTTTTTTTTTTTTGGTCCGTTACATTGAATAAATATAATGAAATTTAATGCTTCAAAATTATTTACGAGATTTAAATTTTCTAAATTTGCAAATCTGGATTTATATTTACACACACACAAAAGAAAACAGTCATTTAATTTTTAGTTTATTTTTAAAAAGTAGTAAAAGGAATAGCAACACATTTATTTTTTAAATCTCACGTTTTTTGAAGATTTTATTCAAAATAATTCGATCTTAATAGAATTTTATTCCCATTTATTATATCCGATTTAATCTCGAAATAAAACAAGTAGAGATAATAAATAAATTTTTCAGATTCAGTTGAAATAGAGAAAGAAATAGAAAAATAAAATAGAAAGTATTACTGGATTTATTTTGAAAGACATTAAACGAGAAAATATCGAATAAGTTTCTTCTAACTCAATTTTCGTTGAAGTTAAACTGTCAAAAAGAATCGACTTTGCTAACTGGTTTAGACTTTCGAGATAAACTTGTGCTAAGAGATAATGGAATTGGTGACAAGCATTTATCAGTATTTAATGAAACTTTCGTATGAGAGAATGTCAGGCACGTAGCCAGGGAGGGGGCTAAGGGGGCTGAAGCCCCTCCCGAAAGTTTGAAAATACAAAATTATCTGTATGATAAAAAAATAAGTTTTGTTTGTTTTTATTTTCCATTATATTAAAATCAAAAGACTAGTTAAGAGTTCTTTTAAGTTTTGAGCAAAGTCTGGAGCGAATGAATTTAAACGAGATATAAATATCCTTAGAAATGCTATTTACTTCACCCCAGAAACTCAGAATGAAATCATTCAAATATTCTGGCATACTACCCAAGTATTAATTATCAAAATAAATATTGCGATCTGTTTTAGCTTAATTGATGATGAAACTATGGACATTTCAAGCGCAGAACAGCTTGCCATTTGTGTTAGATATGTGAACTATTAACCTTTAGGAAGGGGCTGTGACAGCATCTGTCCGGGCTTACATGTATTCTCAGGTAGACACTAAGCGAGCCCCCGCGTAAAGGTTAAAAATTCACCAAACCCAATAATTCGGAAATTTTTTTTACGTGTTATTCTAATAAATGTCTTCTCTTCCAAAAATTCAAGAAAAGTAATTTTACAACATTGTGATGAATTATGTCTTGGCATGTATAAATGCGTCGCATAGGCGTATGACAAAGTAGCCACACTGTTAAAAATCTGCTGCATTTTGCTGCAACGCCCTCCACCACTTGTATATAATATCTCTATTCCAACCAATGAGAAAGCGCCATTTCACGGCCAAGTAACCGTTTTCTATACAAGCAGGGGAGTGCGTTGCAGCAAAATGCAGCAGATTTTTAACAGTGCAGTAAGTTTGGTCATGTTAGCAGGATTCATTCTAGAATTCTTCAGAATATCTAAAAATTAGATACGTCCTCTGTGAAAGCCATTGGTTAAATCTTGCCTTGTCCAACATCATGCTGATTTCCTTCATTCGAAAGTATCATGGACTTGTTAAAGTAGCGACAAAAGTTTTTAAAAATCACCTGAAGGCAAATTTAAGTCTTCAAGAAGCAATTGCATCACATATCCTAGAAAACGAAATAATATAACTTCTCCGCATTTGTGATACAAATTTTATCGAGAGCCATGAAAGTATATTGACTTTTGTTGAGCTACTTAAATACATTTGTATTAGCTCAAAAAATATTTCGAAAAACACATGGAAGATTTCTTCAACAGTTGGGGCTTTTTTGGCAGTCAGGGAGAAGAAGAATTTTCTCATGAGCTTGTCTGTTTGTCAGAAGGTTTTCTGTCTGACAAGTCATAGCGAGTTCTTCAAAAATATAATATTGGCTGTAACCCATGCTAAAAACCCATACCTAATTGTTTTACATAAATATGCAGAAAAATGAAGTAGAAATCTTTTGTGAGATTTTATTGGACATCAAAACTTCGGAAAGACATCTTCCAAACTGAAATAAAGATCCCAATACTAACATTTAGACAGGTAACAGGTACAAACCCTCAAATTACATCCACCGACAAGTATTACAATATCACGGTCTTATTTCCCTATGTAGAAAGTCATATTCAAAATTTAAATTATCGATTCATTTCGAATGAGGAAATTCTAAGAGATTCCCAGTTACATCTTCCAGGATGTGCTTCACTGGAAAAAGCAAGCAAATTAGAGAATCCGGTGCAATATTTTCAGGATAAAGTGTCAATGTAGTAAGTGGAAGCTGAAAATGAATTAGAGTGCAAACAAGTAGCTAATGTTGACACCAACAAAGAGGTTTTAAAAGTTAGTACTGTAATGTGATGTATTACGATAAAATCAAACACTTGCTGGCAGTTTTG